>VZTE01001674.1:118907-227200 GCA_013397775.1 Eulacestoma nigropectus
AAAATAAAAAAAAAAAAAAAAAAAAAAAAAAAAAAAAGAAAAAAGGAAACCACAAGGGTTTTAAAAAGTTCAAGAAGTAGCCAAAATACTAACAATGTATTTGAGGATTGCCTTCACAACACTCCTGTCTTACTGTCCACCATTTTGTAAAATCTGTATAAGTGTAAAGCATTCCAGTCATGTACCTGATAACAAATTGTGTAATTTCGTTGCTTGCTAAGCAACGTAAGTTACTCTGTTAGATAAGAGATGTATCAAACTGAGTAATGCTTCTGCTTACTTTGCAGAAAATGCAGTTATGAAAAAGAAAGACAGATGGTCCAGGTGAGGCTTTAGTGAACTTGACAGACATTTGTTTTTGTCAACTTTGTTGTTCTACACACTTGGTCATTTTTTTCTTTTCTTCGAGGTCATTTCTGTGTAAGACAATTGTAGTAGTCAAAAATCCAAAACATATCTAATTTTTATTTACCTCATATAGCATAATTCTTTCTGTGAACACCTATTACAGATTGAAAACAATGTATACGATGTGTGAAATCACCCCACCCTCAACTTCTATGAAAGAGTTTTAGCTCAGAGAAAGTCTGTGACTCTTCAAATGGAAACTGGCCAGCGCCCAGCTCATTTATGGGATTACACTGTACATCTGACAGGCTGCACTGGCACAACGTGCCAGCAATAATCACTCCTACCTATCAGAAAACAGCTAGACAGAGCCCCTGAAAAGGTTGCACTACCTGATGCCCTGAGCTGCACACCCAGCCCAGCCTTGTTGTGTGGTGGAAATGTGGGAGCAGACATATGCTATGCTTCCGGGATAGCCTTGTCCTATGAAGATAGGAACTGTACAAATGGAAACAGAAGCATGTGTTTCAAGTGCAAAACAGGTGTGGGAAAAAAACCTGAACCTGATGTCCTTCCTTTGTCAGCATAACTAATGATTTCATTATTCCAGATGACTCTGCTTCTGGCAATTCCTATAGAGCAACTGTCAGATCCCTGACAGCACTAATAGAACCAAGTTGCCTGAAGCAGCCCCACCTAGGTCCTTCCTACACACCCTGCCCATTGTCAGTGAGTTCAGCTGTGGGCACCCTGATCTGGCCTGAGCTATTCTGTAGATGTAGTTTCCAATCCTGCCTCCCTCCCTCTCTCAAGAGTGGTCTTGTAAGTTTTTGGGAGTTTCTTTGGATGGATCGCTTGTAGGTACATTACAGATTTGTCTCTGGTTCTGGCTCCTGCTGCTTCTAACCTGCTTCCCTAGATGGACCCTGGACCTGTTCCATTGCTTGTGCTATCTGGGGCTTGTCAGGGATCCTGTCACCAGACACTGGTTCTGACTCCCCTGTTTAGATGCTGCAGGACTGTGCCTTGCTTAGTGATGGCAATGCCTGCAGTGGGGTTAACCTTGTATTCTAGTTTGTGATTCCTCTCATGGAGCAGCCTTGATCTGGCTGCTCCCTGTAAATCCTGAAGGTTTAATTTCATAAAGTGTTAGGGTGTCCATCAGCTGTTCTAGACTTGATTTGTATAAGGGATTAAGTCTTCTTAAATTTACTTGTGTCAAAAAGGATTGGCTTTCACATAACTTCAAGTACTTTTCTTCAAGATTTGTTTTACTCAATGGCATAGAGGATATACTATTCACACCTATTACAGAACAGGGAAACTATTTAAAAACATCCAACCAATGTAAAACCAATTAATAATGTACTGAAAATACAAACACTAAACAGTTCCTCAGACTCCAGATATCACATGGACTTCTCCTGTGTATTTGGGGAATAAAAAAGTAAAAACAAAGCCCAGAAATTTAAAGTAATGGAATGATTTCAAAAAGTACATATGCCATTTTCCTCTTTTGGGCAAAAAGAAGAATGCTGAAGAGCATGACGAATAGACTATATGAATGTCAAACTCAAAAAGTCGCTGTAAGACCTACATTAATGATGAGCTTCAATACTGTTATTTGTTAATTACATACGGGTGAAGCAATGATGGACCATATTTTGCTATGTGGGGTACAGTACATATTCAGAATAAAAAGATTTCCCAAATCCGAGCTCTACAATCAATATTATATAGACACAAACCCTCAAGAGAAACCAATGATGCAACACTGCCTATCTGCTTAGAGTTCTCGGTAGCTGCCTTCACGTTTTTGTGGGCCTTTAAACAGAAAAGAGTTTTAATGAAGGACATGTTTAGATAAATACAGGGTTCTCCAAATAATTCTGAGAAGGGCTTCCTTTAAACCAGATATAAACAGAGTGCTATTTATTTAGACATACCAGTCATCATGAAAACTGGAATTTTTTGATGCTGAATATTGATGTATCGAGATAGATTTAACAGAAAGATATGGAAGAAAGGATAGACTAGGAATTACTCTGAATGTCAACTGGGACTTACTCTGAAGGTAATTAGAAGGACTGAACCAGAAGATGGCAATATAGAGGGTCACCACATGACCAAAAGTTAAAAAAGTTTAAAAAGTTATTCATTTAATTTTTAAAATCATACTGCAAACTTCCAAGTTTGACATATGTGAAGTTCTCTTATAGGCAGTGGAGAGTACACTAGACGTTAACAAAATGTTTCTAACATTAAAATTTCCATCACAAGTAGCCTTTACAGTCCAAAAGGAAAGACTGTGGTATATGACTTTACAAAGTATTTGGTTTTATTGTGCAAATACTCAAGCCTTGGATTTTTTATGAACTTGTTCTTAAAAAATAATCATGTTTTTCATGTTGACAAATCCCATTACACTGCCTAAGGGGGTCCCTAGCTAATAGAATGCAAAACATTTGAGAAACGTTGATAGACATCAGACTGATCAATCAACTGGACACAGGAGATAGATATGAATTGTCTATTTAACATTTTACTTCTGAAATAAAAACTGATTGTAATGTTATATTAAAGATAACCCAGGGACTCAGTAGCAGGAGAGACACCAAGTCACCTCCCACCTAAAAAGTGGGAAGTTGTTTGCAATATATCTGCATTCTAGTATACAAAGTATGATAGCTCCACAAATACGTACAGACTACTGAGCAACAATAACTTCTCTTTTGCCTTTTAGCTTATTTACCATTGCCTTTGATATTTCATCTGAAAGTGAATTTACTATTTATGAAGAAAAATGGAGTACATCTGGATTTGTTAAAAAGCTAAATTACAGAGAAACAACAAACACAAAAATATGATAAGAATAAATGTGGGAGTTTTAATTGTACGCTGAGATACAAATCACTGATTCATAACATGCAGTTATGATTGAACTTAAAATCTGTTTTGTACCGGAAAATATCCCAGGATCATAAACCCTCAGAGACTATGAAAATGTAATTGCTAGGGTAGTGATAGCATTTTTATAAGTTTAAACAGCCTTTTATTAATTGTTTGTGGTTTATACTCTGAAAAATCAGAACTCAATATATTCAGTACATGTGGTAATGAGTTACACCTAATGGGTAATATTATGAAATTTCTTTTTCTTTAAATTCATTTCTGTGGAAATACTATTATATAATACCTCATTGTGTGATAAAATAAATTTTTTTTAAAGTGTCTTCCAGTAATATATAATTATATCATTTTATAAGCAAGTCCGCACAGCAACAGTCACGGAATGGTTGAGATTGTAAGTGACTTCTGAAGGTCATTTTGTCCAATCCCCCTGTTCAAGCAGGAACACCAAGAGCCAGTCTCACGGAATCATGTACAGATGGCTTTTGAATATCTCCAAGGATGGAGAATCCATAACCCCCCTGATCAACCTGTGGCAGTGCTCCGTCACCCTCACAGTCATAAAGTATTTTCTGATGTTCAGACAGCAACTTCTGTGTTTCCCTTTGTGCCCATTGCCTCTGGTTCTGTAACTGTAACTACTGTAAAGAGCCTGGCTCCATCTTCTGTACACCCTCCCTTCAGGTGGGATGTGAGCCCTCTATGAGCCTTATCTTCCTCATGCTGGAAAGTTTCAGCTTCATCAGCCTTTCCTCATAGGAGAAACGCTCCAGTCCCTTAATCATCTTAGTGACTCTTTCCTGTCCTCTCTCCAGTGTGTCCATGTGTCTCTTACTAGGGGGCTCAGAACTTGACACAGTCCTACAGGTATAGTCTCAGTACCAGTGCTGAGTAGAGGGAAAGCATCACTTTCCTTGACCTGCTGACAAAACACCTAATAATGCCCAGACATATGCCTTCTACGAACAAGGCATTGTTTCCATCTTGTGAGACTGCTGTCTCACATTCAACCTGATGTCCCCTGAGACCCCCAGGTTCTCCTCTGCAAAGCCGCATACCAGCTGATCAGCCCACGGTATCCACTGGTGCATGGAGTAATTCTTCCCTACGTGCAGGATTTGGCACTTCCCCCTGTTGAACTCCATGAGGCTCATGTCAGCCCATTTCTCAAGCCTGTCTTGGTCCCTCTAGATGGCAGCATAATCCCGTGGTGTATCACCTATTCCTCCCATTGTGTCTTCTGCAAACTTTCAGAGGGTGCATTTTGCCCCATCAGTCAGATCACTAATGAAGACGTTAAAAAGGACTGGATCCACTATTGGCTCCTGGAGTACACCACTGGTTACTCCTGGAAAGGTTGACTCCATGACACACATCATCTTCCTCTGGGCTTGGCCATTCATCCAGTTTTCAGTTCACCTCACTGTCTACTCATCCAACCTATACTTCGTCAGCTTTTTCATAAGGATCTTGTAGAAGATCAAGCAGAAAGCTTTGCTCATGTTAAAGTAGACAATACACACTGCTCTCCCCTCATCTACAAGCCAGTCATTTCTTTTTAGAAGTTTATCAGGTTGGTCAAGTATGACTAACCCTTGCTGAAATCACGCTGATTATTCCAGATAATGTTGTTGTTATTCATGATTTCCAAGATTAGCTGCTCCATAATAAGGAGCTGCACTTTAATAAGGATCAAGGCAACAGTGAGCTGCTTGAAGTTTTCCAGGACTTCATTTTTGCCCTTCTTGAAAAGCCACATTTGTTTCCTCCGTTCTTTGGGAGCTTCTGGTAATCAACATGATCTATTAATGTTAAATGACAGTGACTTTGCAATGACATGTGCCAGCTCTCATCCTATTACATATCCAAAGAAAGGCAACAAAACTGGTGAACGGTCGGGAGCACAAGTAATTTGAGGAGCAGCTGAGGGAGCTGGGGTTGTCTAGCTGGAGAAAAGAAGAATGAGGGGGAACCTGATTACCCTCTTCAGCTTATTGAAAGGAGGTTGTAGCAAGGTGGGGATCAGTCTCTTTTACCAAGTTACAAGTGACAGGATGAGAGAACATGGCTTCAAGTTGTGTCAGGGGAGGTTTGGAATAGATATTAGGAAAAAAATCTTCACTAAAAGGGTGTTCATGCATTGGAATAGGTTGTCCAAGGAAGTAGTGATATTGCCACCCCTGAAACTGTTCATAAGGTATGTGGATGGGCCGCTGGGGATATGGTTGAGCAGTGAACATGGTGGTGCTATCAACACTTGGACAGAGCGGTCAAAAAAATCGGAGAGGTTTTTTTCAGCTTTTATGACTATAAAATTTTATGATGCTATGATTTGTGGGTGCATCCCAACAGGGCCCATGGGCATACATATATCCAGCTTGCCTAAATATTTCCTGATGTGAGTGACATCCGTCAAGGGTGTGTCTTACTTGCTTCAGACTTTTTCTCTGGTCTACAGGACTGTGGATTTTTGAAGGACAGTCTTACCAGTACAGACTGAGGCAAAGGCAGTATTCACTATCTCAAACTTTTCCATGTCCACTCTCATTAAGAATGAGACTACATTTTCCTTTCTTTTCCCTTTGTCACCTACATACTCACAGAGACCCTTTTTGGTGTCTTTCACATCTCTTGTCATATTCAACTGCACTTGACCTTTTGACCTTCCTAAACTTATTGCTGCATGCTGAGAGAGTGTCTCTCTATTTCCTGCTGGGTTACCTGTCCTTGCTTCCACCTTCTGTTGATATCTTTTTTTTTTGTTTGAATTTGACCAGGAGATCCTCAACCATCCATACAGGCCTCCTGGTATTTTCTGTCTGCTTCTTGAGACAAATAACTCTTGAGCTTGGACGTGGTGATAGACTTTCTTAAGCCCTTCCCTCAAGGGTTTTATCCCATGAGATTCTTCCAAGCAGCTATTATATCCCACAGAATTGTCCCTGTAGAAGATATTGGGGTGGTTGAAGTTCCCCATGAAGTCCAGCAAAGTACAAAATAAGGCTTGAAGTTTAAGCAGCAAGGTGGAAATGCATTGTGTCAGATTTTGCACAGGTGAGCCAAGCATTGTTTTCTTCACTTCTATTCAGATGTGCGGTTCTGCCATCATAATGGAATTTCAGTCACTTCAGGGACAATCCTCCATTTTGTTGCACATTTATTAATAAATGAGCATGAACAGGAGGTAACATCTTTTATTAAATGTGTAAGCAAATGACCAAGAGATTATATACTCAACTAAAATTGAGGACAACAAATCTGCAAGTGTGTATCACATACATAAATGTGTAAATGTGTATATGTAAATGAAATATGTAAATGAATATAAACATATTTGAAATTAAAAATGTTAGTGCTTAAATGTTAAAAGTATGTGTAGCTAGCCAGAATGTATAATGAAAAAATGGCAGTGAAGTCCTAATTACTTAGTAACTCAGCACTTTGGCAGTAACCCAGAATGATCCAAATAAATATGTTATCCATCCCAGTGGTTTAACTGAGACTTAAAAATCTAGTATTACACACACTCTCTGGACTGGAGCAAAAGCCCTCAGCAGCTTAGAAGGAGAAGCTGTAAGTTAATGCTTAGTTAATAAAAATGACACTGTGCATACTATGCTATTAATTTTTGCTTTTGTTAGCGATACCCCAGATTGTCAATAGAGAAGCATCTGGAGCATTAATTGCTTGTTTTTGATGATATAGACTAAAGGCTGGAAATGCAACACTTTGGTATTACTGGATTCAAAATTATTTTTTGTCTCACATGTGTAGACTGAATTTTTAGTATTATCCACACAAAATAGAAATTAGTGCAAAAAGAAATCATGGTGTCAAGTTGTGCAGGATTTATCTAATGCAATGTAGAAAGCTACCGCCCATCTCTTCCTAGAAAGGATGTCTAGGATAGACAGATGCTCTCTCTCTGGTGTATAGAAGGGGAGTCTGAACAACTCACTCAAATATAGCTGATTATATTCTATACATGCAGAGAGATGATGCTGCTGGTGTCATTCCTCCTCAAGCTTAGATTTTCCTGTTTTCTACCAAAACATTGTTCTTTCTGCCAAAACATTGTCCTGTGTAACAGTGAAGCCATAACACCTAAGACTGCATAACTGTGAAAAAAAGGAATACAATTAAAATTGTGGTTTGGAACTTCATCAATTTTTTTGCCAACAGAATCAATGCTAATGCTCAGAATTGTACACTTAGTGGAGAGAAGGTCAGCTGGGGAAGAGTTAGGAGGCACAACCTAAGAATTTCAATGCTAATTCAGTTAAAACTCCTGTGAATCGTACAAAAGCAAATGTATGCATATTTATATTTATATATAATTGTGATTAAACAGTCACATGAACACTGCTTACATAGAGTGGGACAACCATATCTGTAATACAAGGCACTTCAAAAGAACAAAACTTACCTTTGAACCCAGCAGTACAATGACAAGAAAAGTGGCCACTTAAATCCACACAAGTAGCTCCATTTTTGCAAGGTGAACTTGAGCATTCATTAATTTCAACTTCACAGAAGGGTCCTTCATATCCAGGCGCACAGTAGCAGCTGTAATTATGCAAGTGGTCCTGGCAGAATCCATACTGAGAGCACTGGTTCCCAATGCAGTTGTCTATATCAAGTTCACAAAACGTGCCAGTGTAACCAAGGGGACATATGCACCTGTTATTGAAATGAGAGGAGAGGAGGGGGGAAAAATCCGACAAAATCACTAGTCTGGAATATACAGGTCAATAATCACTAATAATGTTAACAATACTCTCCCTTTGAATTACCCACAAATGAATCACAATTTTTTTTTCAATCTTCTTTCTTTACCTTTAATTAATCACTAAGTAACTTCATTTCACACGCACTGCTAGCAATAAATTAAAATCTTAGCTATTTATGTAGAACAAACTAGGGGCTATATTAATATTAAGCTTCAAATGAAAATATTGAAAGAGAAAACTCTAATAAATATGAGTATTATGCATTTTAAGTTTTTTTTTTTTTCTGTAAAAATGGTTACTTGCTACAATATCTCCAGGAAGAAACAATATTTGTTCAAAACCTGTTTGAATATAAAATCAGTATAAAAGTGCTTTATCATTAGCAATAAAAGTCACAAGGAATCTATAGAATTCTATGGATATTGTTCAGTATATTTTATAGAAATTGTTCAAAATACTTTTTTCCAAAATGTAGGCAGACATCTAAATTGTATAAGACTGGAGATGACTTTTTCATGTTACCATTTCTACCTTTTTGTTTTCTTTTGCTATGTGAATGAAAACAAATCTGGATTGTCTCGTAGCTGACCCACATCTCATAAAATTAGAAAATCCCTTGTACTTCCCAATATATTCTTTGACTGATCCTCTCCTTGTCATGTCCAGAGGTCTCCTCACACAAGAGATAAACTGACAACAATTTTACATGTTCTTGATCGATAGATATGCTATGCAGAAGATGGAAAGAGCTAACAAGTTAAGAAAGCCTTGACTGTAGTAATTTTCTCTGCTGATCCATCTGGCAGAAAGAGTAATTTTCCTTTTACTTTTAACAGAAGTGAGTGCTCATATGGCTCTTTGCTTCTGTCCTTGCTTACTATGCCTGCATTTTTTTATGGTAGACATATGGAAACTAAATCAGGAGCTGTGTGCCTTGGAGTACAGCTAATGGACACCAGTTGCTAATGGGCTTTTCGTCCATGGACCAAAATAGAGCTTGCTTGAAGTAAGCCCTCCATATCTCATACAGTGTGGTTGTGAGTTCTTCCTCACCATAATTTTTGCTTTACACATCCATTGCTACTGCAGTAATGACTCAACTAGATGTAGCTGCTGTATTCTCTCTTCCAACCTCAGTCACTTCTTAGCAAATGAGAAATTTTTGCCTCCTCTTGAGAGCTTCAGCTGGTTCTGTTTCTCATTTTTTAAAAGAATGGAGTACACAAAAATAATCTCATACAGTTACTTTACTATGCTGGTTTTGGATGGGGTAGTTAATATTCCTCACAGCGGCTAGTACTCGTATTCTTCTGGTTTTAATGTACTGTTTTGGATTTGTTCTGGAAACAGGGTTGACAATATAGAGATGTTTTTGTTATTGCTGAGCAGAGCTTGCACAGAGCCAAGGCCTTTTCTGCTTTTCACACTGCCACACTGGTGAGGAAGTTGGGGCTGCTTGGTAGGTTGGGAGGAGACACAGCTCAGACAGGTGACCCCAACTGACCAAAGATATTCCATATCACATGACGTAATGCTCAGTGTATAAAGTGGAGGGGAGAAGGAAAAAGTGAGGGGCATTTTGCCTCATGGCATTTGTCTTCCCAAGTACCTCTTATGTGTGATGGGGCCCTGCTCTCCTGGAGATGGCTGAACACCTGACTGCGCATGAGAAGCACTGAATGAATTCCTTGTTTTGCATTGCTTGTGCGCATGGCTTTTGCATTTCCTATTAAACTGTCTTTATCTCAACCCATGAGATACCTTTTACCCTTCCAGTTCTCTTCCCCATCTTGCTGGTGCACAAGTGAATGAGTGACTGTGTTGGGCTTGGCTCCGGGTGGTGTTAGACATTTATAGCTAAATATAAATTTTGACTTCCATAAAATTTCATTATGCATAAACATTAAAAGCAGGTGTGCTTTTAGTTACCTTCAGTTGCACATTTTCTGAATCCACCTACAATAATATGGTAAACAACCAGTCATGTTAATCTTTCTGGTGCAGTTGATCACTTTATTTCCTTAATTTTTTTTTTACAGTAACAATTAGAATGTGCACTGTAAAAATGCAACTATTCAATCATTCTTTGAAAATGTGGTTATTATCATTAACATTGAATAGAAAATTTAACTTAGAGCTCTCCTTAACAAGAAAGGTATGATGGAGAATTTTCTGTCATTTCCTGACTGTTACTAGTTGTATAGCTTATCTTCAGAAACCACAGAAGAACTACACAGAAACAGATGTGATGTAGAATCTAGTTTGTTTCATATTTCTGATTCCATGCTACAAGCAGTGATGTCATGAATATCTTATTTTTCAAAGCTTTGGTGTCTGAAGAAATTGAAAACGGGTAAGAATGAAATGTGTTTTGTTTTTCCTGGTGAAATTATAATGTTTTTTAACTTAGTATGGGTCATCTCCTACAATAGCGTAATTAATTGTATTTTTATTATTATTATTATAATTCAATTTCTTATTATTTTCTTCAGTGACACTAAAATACTGAGCATGATATCAAAAGCTTTGAGGCATAGACTGATTTTCAGTCTTCATTTGTTTCAAAGCTAAATTTTTTCTCTACAATAAATCAAAAAAATTTTGTATACAGATATATACAACACCAGAATTTCCATTTATAAGTGTATTTCTAGCTCAGGGAACATGTGTTTTGCCCTTATCAGAGGGATGACCTGGCTGTGCACTGGCATCTCAGCCTCTCCATGGCCTGTCTGGGTGTCACTCCCCATGCTGGAGTCAGTAACTGCTGCCTCTCCTGCTCCACCTTCAGCTCTGGGGGTGGCCCATCTGGTGCGTGCGTGTGGGCGTGCATGCGTACGTGTGTGTGTGTGTCTGTGTCTGTGTCTGTGTGTCTGTGTGTGTCTGTGTGTGTGAGATCTCCCAGCAGAGACCAGGAGATGCTAATGACACCTCCCCAGCCTCTTTCTTAAGGAGGACTAAAATGTCAACCTTACAAACTGAGTGAACATCGAAAGTAGAAGCATGGCACCAGAGAACAGCATAGGAAAAAGGTTTGTATTAACATTAATGGGAATAACAATACTTTCTTAGCTTCATATATGTCCTCTTTCATCCATAGCAAGATTTTGAGGGTAACAGATACTAGGAGAGAAAACAAATACCTCAATGCTTTTGCTGCAAACATGGATCTTAGTAGGGAGTAGCAAACACAAGTCATTTGGGTATTACTGTGCTCTCACACATATCATGCAGATGATTGTATGTTATGACTCCAGAGCCTAAACCTAGTTAATGCCGCACAATAATTTGATATGCCTATGAAATGAATGTTAAATGGAGATACAAAGACAGGCATGGAGTTTAGTCTAAGAAGGAAGGTGTTGCTAAAACATGTATGGTTGTGGCATAGGTGCAATGTGTTGCTACCAACTTTTTATCACTAAAGGTCTCCAACAGCATATCCGTGGGTAAGTCAGCTGGTGCTGGTTAGTCCAGGCAGTGCAGCTGTCTAGGTGTCACCACAGACTGGCTGCACTAAAGCTGTGATGTGACTTGTGTTGCTGAGTAAATAACTGTGTACATCAAATGAATCTTTAAAATGACTGAAAAAAATCCAAAGACCAGACTGAAGATGTGTCTGTGTTAATCTGTGCTATGAGATGAGCCAGCTATTTTCTATATTGATACAAGAAGCATATAGGAGCACTGAAGCCTTAGCAAAGACTTCCCAGAATCCCTCTACTTTGTTTTCTTTATATTTATCATTCTTATTTATGAATATGTTTATTAGTATTACTCCAAGCATATTAACTGCATTTATTCAGTATTAATTATCCCTTTTTCCCATTGAAATGTGAACTGTACACACATTCATAAGTGGTCTAAAAGGTTATTTAGTTTCACTTTGACTTTTTATATGCATCTCTATCCTCCGCAGAAAAGTTGTTGTATAATTTATTGCAGAGGTATTCCCTAAGAAATTGTGACATATATTCACCTATCTTCTGGAGTTGTAGAAAAGTGAGGAAAAGTATTTCTCCTCATTCTTCAGCGGAAGAAGCCTATTACTGCTGCAGAAAACTGTGTATATCACAGTGCTAACTTTATATGGCGCCGTCAACTATGTCCTGCAGTCAAATTGCATATATAGCATGAAAAAACTTGAAAAAAGAAAATTAGATATAAAAAAATAATATAATCAAACAGCTCAATTTACCCAGCTGGAAGAAAATTGAAAAAGTCAAGGATGAATAAAATAATAGAAGCTTTAAATTTTGTGATACTCAGAAATTATCTAAATTATGTTTACTTTTCACAATCTTGCTGGCATCATGCAAAGAAGTGTTTCATATTTTAAATCATTTTACTCTATCATGTGTCACTTTACTCTTTTGTACTGAGATCAGTTCTTTATTTAATTGTATGCACTGAAATTTGTATACTGAATACTGAAGAATGTGTTGGCAATTCAAGTTTTACCATACAACAAACCTAATTTCTTAGTGAGACATTTTCCTGCATAAAAACTAAGGAAATGCTGACACCAGAGCTATAGATATTGACTAAAATACATTTCTAAAATATATTAGTTCATCATGACCTTTTAAACAGTGGTAAATCCTACAGTATAGCTTCTTCAAAAGTCTTAATCTAACAGTTCTCAGTCCTTCTTAAGGGGCTTTCTTGGGGTTGTGATAAGTGTAGGACTTTATCTGAACAGACTGGATTGAAAAAATGGGAAACAGGACAGGTAATGGAAACTACACCGAGTTTTAAATTATGTCTTTTCACTCTGTTGCTCCTTTCCACTTAATAGACTATAGTAAATATCTATTACTATTAACTTATTTCAGTTAGGATCTTGATTGTCCAAAATGTAATGTTGACAAGAAAAGAATTTACAAGGGTGAAGAGAACAGAGTAATAAATTGTCCCTTGGATTTCAAAACAGGAGGTTATACTCCTTTAAGGTCTCTTTCACTTTGATTATTCATTAAATGCTTCTCATTGAGCCATATTAAATCAGTTCTCTCTCTTCTCCTACACTGAACATAATCAAACAATACAGGTTCTTTAGAAGGGAAAAATTGTTTTGTCTTTTTTTTTTTTATGTAGAAAAAATATCTGTTTACTGAGGTAATGAATCTTATCTGTCTTTTTTCTCTCAAGTATATATAACCAAAGGTCAAGAGATTCTTTTGGCATGTGGATGGAATTAAGTCTATTGCATGGTATCTGCCAGATTCACATGGACAGCTACACCATCAACCCAGTGGCAGCAGCAGCAATTCTTTGAAGTTATCATTTTAAATACATGCTGATTGACTTACTTTATGATATCTCAAACAGCACAGACTCAGCTGGAAGTGCAACAATTAATTTGAATTAATTACAGGTTCTGTGTCAGTGTGATTTGGGCCACTTCAGTTGTTAAGAGAAGGCTCACTAAACCAAAGGAATAAAACTCCTAAGACTTCTTCCTATAATTATGAGGTTCTTAGTATGCAGCCTTGCTGAGAATTACACTACATAAAAGTTTAAAACTCCCCCTTCTTCACATAGAGCACTTCCCCATCCTGAATTCAAAGGAAATTCTCTGCATATATATAAATATACATCTATGTGACACTACAGTCTGGAACAGTAATTTCAAAATAGGAGGACAAAAAGAACAAGCCATGGCAAGGAGACAGAAAGTTAGACATGTTCCATTCAGTTGAGGGTTTATTTCTCATCTGGAAAAAAATGATGGCTTGCAAAACGTGAGTTCTTAAAAGAGGGGGATGTTCTTGAATCAAAGCTGGATATTTTCTACGATTTCCTTGTGTTAGCATTACTATATCAAGCTACTACTAGAAAAATACATTATGGCCAAAGTTTAATAATTTAGAATTTAAGATTTCATAACTAGGAGAAAGATCTAGAGTTTTACAATAATTTTATATAAATAAAAAAACTAATATATAAAATTTTGGCGTATCTTTATCTTCTGCACTTACTAAGTGAGGTGTTGTATGGCAGTAATAGTTTTAAAAATGGATCTCTATAGGGTTCTTAATGGCACTTACACATTTGATTCTCCGTATATTCTGCTGATAGTTTTCTTATGTCTTCCTGAAACTACTTTGCATCAAATACAGCTCTTGATAAAAATATGATAATATTTTATAATATTAATAAAAAATGATAACCATTTTAGGATAGAAATGCAAATTACAAGTCTTTAGAAAATGTGGGTGCCCTTACATTCAGCATTGCCTCTTGTATTCTTTTGGTTTTATTTGTGTATTGAAAAGGGGAAATTATTTTTGTTTCGCTTACTAACAATAACTTGGGAAACATCATTATTTTTAAGGCAGGCATAGTTTAGTTATTTTGAAAAATGCTTCACTGTCATTGAGAAACAACCATTCTCCTTCAACGGAGTGAAAATATTATACAGTATTATACATGCTACACTAATACATGTATAGTACACAGGTACTGTACAGTAAACACACTACACTTTGTCTTGACAAAATAACCAGTTGCGTTCTTTTGGGGTCAAGTTCTCTGCTAACAAAACCGACCATCTGGGATTCAGATCTTAATGGTACGTTTTCCTGTTCCTTAGATAAACAGACTGTTCTGCCAATTTAATTTGTCTTTCAAAGACTGAAAAATAAGAATTAAGTGTTTTCTGTCAGTAAACTGAGTCTGGTTTAGTGAGTTAAAATTAAAAGTTCTTTATTACCAGATGTCTCCAGAACTACTAATTTCTCACTTAATGCTAGCGGATTTTGTAACATAAATATGGCTTTGTACTTCTATGAGAATGATTGTCCTGATAAAGAAAGGAAAGACACAGATTTATCAGTCAAAAAAAGTGCCAAAATATGGTCCAGTAATTTGATACAAGAGTTGATTGCAAGCTAGTTTACTTTGCAAGGATTCTTTGACAAAAATTCCTTTAACTTTGGTATGCTAAGAATCAATTACTTATCTCCATTTGTGTGCTTATTTGGTGGTTTCAGTTATTTTTACAGAAGATACTTTGAAAATAGAGGTGAAGTGGAAGAAATCTTCAATTGCTTCTATTTTAATTTTGTGCGCTATTGCAATCTTTTCTAAATAGAAACACTGAAGCATACTAATTACAGTACTTTTAAGTAGGGCATGGCAGAACATAGAATAATGTCTTCCAAAATACATTCACAGACATTATGGATTTATTCTGGATTTTGTAGAGGAAAAATAAGTAATTGAAGCCTGATAAGAACAGCTGAACTCTGCTTATTGAAGAAAACCTTTCCCATTTATTTTTTCACCATATTTTATAAAATCTCATTTTCAAATATCTACAGCATGTTACAGCTCACTAAAGAGAACACATACTTTATGGTTTTGTCAATAACTGAAATGATAATAAATTACCATTCAAATTTTAATAAGACATTCTATGACACAATCCAGGCTCGTAAAGTATTTGCCATTAAATAAAATAGAGTATTTTTTTATGTGAGATTTTGCATAATTAGTTTAACTTCTTTGACCAGCAAAGAGGAATATTTGTGATTCCTTCCTGTGCAACACTTCAGACTACACATTTACTGAATGCACATCCTTATTGAAAATTAGTATTCCATGGCATTTATGATATGAAAATTATATTATCGCATTAACAACATCCTTTCTAATTCCTTCTGAAAGGAAAAATATCTTCATAAGGCATGAAATACTTTATGAAGTCTTTTATAGAAAGCAACATCGATACCTGTATTTATTAATTCCATCTTCACATGTGGCTCCATGTTGGCATTGGTTTACCTCACAGTCGTTAATATTCTCAAGGCATGTGTTTCCAGTCCATCCCAGAGCACAAACACAGTGAGATTTCTGATTTTCTTCATTGTAGAAGCAACTACCTCCATTTGCACATACCTGAAGGTGAGAATTACAAATACAAGATACTGGGTTTGCATGGTCAGGTTCTGACAGTGGGGGCATGCTATAGAGGTGGTTTTCTGAGAAGCTGCCAGAAGCTTCTCCATGTCTGAAAGATGCCAGCCAGCTCCAGGATGGACACACTGCTGGCCAAGGCCAAGCCCGTCAGTGGCGGTGGTAAAGCCTCTGGGGTAACATAGTTAAGAAGAAGGAAAAAACTTATTTCACGGAAATAATTGCAGCCAGAGAAGAGCTGAGTGACAGTATGTGAGGGGAACAGCTCTGCAGACACAAAGACCAATGCAGAGGGAAGGAGAGGAGGTGCTACAGGTACCAGAGCTGAGATTCTCCTGCAGCCCGTGGTGCAGACCATGGTGAGACAGCTGTGCCCCTGCAGCCCATGGAGGACCATGGACATGCAGAGATCCACCTGAAGCCCAGGGAAGAGCTCCACACCACAGCAGGTGGATGCCTGAAATGAGGCTGTGATCCTGTGGGAGATCCATGCTGGAACAGCCTGTTCTTGAAGGAATGCAGCCTGTGGAAGAGACCCACACTGTAACAGTTCAGGAAGAACTGTAGCCTTTGGGAAGGACTCAAATTGGAAAAGTTTGTGGACGACTGCCTCCCATGGGAAGGAACCTACTATGGAGCAGGGGAAGAACTCCTCTCTCTGAGGAGGAAGTAGCAGCAAAAACAATATGTGATGAACTCACCATTCCTCATATCCCTGCACCACTGTAGGGAAGAGGAGGTAGAAAATTGGGAATACAATTAAACCCAAGGAGGGGGGAAGGGGGGAAGGTACTTTTGAGATTTGTTTTACTTCTAATTATCCTTCTCTGATTTTGTTCATAATAAATTCAACTAATTTCCCTAAGTGAAATCTGTTTTGCCTGTGATGGCAATCATCAAGTGATCTCTCCCTGCCCTTAACTCAAAATCCATTTTCTCTGCCCTATCCAGGTGCAGAGGACACTGATAGAGTGGCTTCAATGGCCACCTGGCATCTAGCCAGTCAACCCACCATACACTTAAAGAGTTTTTTCTTTACATGTTGGATTTTTTCCCCAAGAGTTTAATGGAATAAGCCATTGGTAATAAATATGGTTATTTTATGTTGCAATATTAAAAAAGATACATCTCCAAGAATCTAAAATACTGAATGTTATCAAATCATTATATCGATTTATTGTTTAGTTGGTAAAAGGCATTTATGTTTTAATTTAACAGTACCATTTTCACAACTGCCCTTAAAATGTGCTTGTTTTAGGAGAGACAATAGTGAACTAGACTGTTATTTTCCATTGAAAGAGTAGAGCTACTCTTCCTATGCTGTATAATTTAGCTTCATATATGGCTATCAGAAAAAAAAAGATTTTTTTTTGTTTTAATTATAATGCTGATTCAACCTATCCTTGAATCTTTATATGTTTATAAATTACATCTATGCTGTGGGAAAATCAGAAGCTTCTTTATTTTCAATTTGTAGATATTGAAAAATTGGTAAATTTAGACTGGAACAGCTTTTTTCCTTTTTGTTTTTAATTGCTAATATTACTTATTAAACCAGTATTTCCTGTATTCTCCAAAACTACAAGAAGTTATAAGTCTGAATTAATGCTCCTTTCCTCATTTTACTTTTAGGTTCCATTTTCATTTCCATGAAAGTTTTGCCAGTATGAAGACAGATAACTACATACGCATTCCAAAGCAATTAGGACCCCTCCTTCTAATCAATTGGTTTTTAAAGAAAATGGTGTCTAGAAAATGAGTTAATGCACTAGTACTTCAGTTTGATTGAGTCTGAATCTCTTTATAACGTCATTAAGATTTGTAATAATAACAGTCCTTGGCAGAAATATTCTAATAATAATTTGTCTTTGATTAAGTTTTAAATTGGCCTTAAAATAAAAAAAATTTTGTTATGCTCTCTGTACTGAATTTTAGACTTACCTTGGGATACTTATTCAATATGACATCATCTAGAAGAAAAATGCAGTTCAACATAAATGCAAAAAAACCCCTTCTACGTGTATAGTATGGCAATTGTTATGTTCTTTTTTAATTATTTTTATGTGTTTTCTTACTTTTGTATTTATGTTTTTTCTGAATTTTGTCCTGATGCTTACTATTTTCTCAAAGCTTAAATAGGTCAAATAAGCTTATACTCAAGAAAACCATCCAGAAAACCTTAGGCAATTAAGACAAATATTTCAATATTGCCACAACATTGTGTTCATTGTATTCTTATGTCATTTTGATACTTCTTACTGTGAAGAAAGGTGCTACCCTTTAAGATGTTAGTGCAATCTAAAACAGATTTAAATTGAAATGAAAACTATGGAATGTATTTAAATACAAATCTTATGTTTCAACAGACCATAAACAGGTCTATTCTCATCAGTCTGACCATCATACTTCTATCTATGGCAAGTACTTTAATACAAATCTGCCTTTTTATGTAGTCTTGATAAACTGTAAGAATCACTTTCTTCCAATATCAACCAGGAGATTTTATTTCAGCTAGGGAATATAATTAGTCCTTAGAGGATTTTGTTCTTCTCCTATCTTCCCTTTGCAGGAACAGAGGGATACAACCCTACTATAGGTCTGTCTCTTCTCTAAGTATCCTGTGTTGTCAAATGCTCAAGATAAGACAGCAGTCATTATTTCCCAACCCCTATTTCATCTTACATTTCCTGGAATTCTCTGCAGTTTGAATGAAACTGCATTTTACATATATAAAACCACACACACACACACATATGTGTATTTTTCCCCAACCATATAGTTTTACTACAGTCTTCAGGTTTTATTACTGCAAAGTCAAGTGTACCTGAGTATTCAAATTTTTCCAGAAGTGTAATTTTAGTTAATCTGCTGTATGTTCTTTCCTAGACTGGTGGTACACTAAGCTAATAGATAAAAAGTTTGTCTTAAAAATATTGAAAACAGAAATTGCCTTACTTTTACAGATGAGGAAACTTTGTAAAGCTGCACAGCACGTAAGGACCAGAACAGACATGAAAGTGGCAGCTCCTCTGAACACTAAATATATATTGAACATACAGATGTTTCCATTGAAAAGGTTGGAACTATGGTCTGGACTGCAAGTGCAACAGAGTAATATAGGATCTTTGGCTCATAAAAAGAGAAAACTTTCAAGTAGAATATGCAAGTGGAGTTCAACAAACTTCAGTATAATAAAGCTGTAGATAGACACTACAAGGAACTTTCAGATGTGGCTTAATTCCTTACTTATACAGGAATTATTTTTGACAAATCAAGTTGATGTCTGCTAAGTGTGTCTGTTTACATCTTAAAAGTGAAAAGAGAATGAAAAATAATTGAAATTTACTTTTTAATTACTATGCTTCCTTTTAAAAAACATTGGTCAACATCTTGCAGTTTCCATAGTTTATGGTTACACTTTCAAATTTTTCGTAGTAAGTGCTAAAGGAAACAATAATTTTTTTTAAGCTTGCTGACGGAATTTAAAAAAAAAACAAGTGTTTTAAGGGAAGCAATAAAATTCTTAAGTGAGATGTAGCCATGGCCACTAAAAATAATCACACATAGAACCATAGAATAAATAAGGCTGGAAAAGATTTCCAAAATTATTGAGTCCAACCCTTGATCAAACACCACCATGTCAGCTAAACCATAGCACTAAGTCTCACATCCAGTTGTTTCTGAATTCCTCCAGGGATGGTGGCTACACCACCTACCTGAGCGATCTATTCCAAAGTTTAACAACTCTTTCTGTGAAGAAATTCTTCCTGATATCCAACCTTAACCTCCCCTGGCACAGCTTGAGGCTATGTCCTCTTGTCCTGTCACTGGTTGCTTGGGAGAAGAGGCTGACCCCCACCTGGCTACACCCTCCTTTCAGGTAGTTGTAGAGAGTGAGAAGAGTCTCCCCTGAGACTCTTTTTCTCAACCTAAACAAACCCACCTCCCTCAGCCGCCCCTCATAAGACTTACTCTCCAGACCCTTCACCAGCTCTGTTGTCTTTTCCTGGACACACTCCAACACCTCAATATCTTTTTTGAAGTGAGGTGCCCAGAACGTCTTAGAATGCCTCCTCATTTGTGGTTGTTTGGGTCACAGGTGTACTTTCAAAGTATGTAAACTATGCAGGGATGTGGTATCTCCATCACTGGAGGTTTTCAAAATATGATTTATAATCTAACCTAGGCTCGCTTTTCCATGAGAGGTTGGACTAAATGGTCTTATGAGATCCCTTCCAACCTGGGCTGTTCTGCGGTTCTGTGATTCTCTTACCTAGGCCTATCATGTTGCACCACAATTATTTGTTATTATGAGTGGTCTTCTCAATTGTCTATGAGCTCCTGTTAATAAAAATATTAGAATTTGTAGCATACATTGAGTATTCAAATGGGAAAAGAGATATCTTCTTTATTCCTTTTCATGTCTACCTGAGTACATTACAGAAGAAAAGGTGTTATAACACAAAGTGGCTAAATTTGGTCCTGTTGGAAGTCACTAATTTAAAGATGACAAACTTTTGGGTTATTTGGAGGTCCTTCATAATTCTTGGTCCAGAGCAAGCAGGCATTACCCTAATTACAAAGCTGGGATCAGATTTTGAAGTTTAAAGGAAAACTGTGACCTCTGTTCACCTCTTTTGTTTTTTAATATTTGTTTGAAAAAAATAAAAATTATGTTATAAACAACCATAGTGTTTTAATTGTTGTGCTGGGAAAGAAAAAAAAATCAAACCCCAGTGCATTAATATCATTATATATTTATACAGAGATAAAAGAGCCCCAATTGATTTATATTTATTTTTTGTTCATTAAGAAAATATTACAAATAGTAGCATTCTTTTCAATCTATTTGGCTGAATACACAGAAGTAAAGCAGTTCAGCATAACTGAGGTACTGTTGGAAATGTAAAAGAAATTAAAGAATGCAAAAATATATACTGATTTTCCAGCTACAACAAATAAATTAAGAGTTAAATGTTGAATAATGCAGTTTATTGACTAATATTAATCTTTAATTTCAAATGATTGCTTACACTATTTCAGAAAAGTATTAAAATATTTGTTTGAATATAGCCTTTATTTTTTCCAATGAGGAAATAATATCATTTTAATGATCTGTAAACTAAGAAAATAGGTAAAACTCAAGTATATAATTCTATAATTTTATTTTCTAATCCTTTTCCCATTAGAAAATCTACTAATTATTCACATTAGGTCCAAATCAAGCATCTAATACAGCGAGTGTATATTGATATATGCATGTAAAATTACTTTTTTTCCCCACGACATTTATGATAGTCTATGAAATGTTTGTGTGAATAAATTAAATATGTCTGAGGGATTTTAAGCAAATATTACAGAAAAATGTTTTACTAGCTCCCGTCAGCACCCTTGGCACACCATCAGTTCCCATACTAACTAGTCATAATGATTATTGCACCATTATGGTGCTATGCTTTGTACAATATATTTGCACTCAGTATGACACTTTAAATCATAAAAATGTTAAAATTTACCAGATGCTGAACAATTTAAGTATAAACCTTTGAGCCAGTGAGTATTTCAGTGCTATATTTCATATTCACTGATAAGTGTCTACTCATGGACTTCAAGGTGACAAATATTGGTTGTTCTTTGTAAACATATTGCCTACTATGCTTAGTATATTTTTATGGTGCACATATTTCAATAAAAGAATTGATAATGCCTTTAAAACATTCATTATCAAGTTTGTGTAGCTGTTTGGAAGGCTATGTTGCATTATGTACAGAGCTTTTAAAATAACTATCATAATAAAAAAGTGCAACAGTATTTTAGTTTAACCCACACCAAAAACTCATAGTCCACCCTGATATGAATGAATCCTACCCAAATTTAATTGAAAAGGTCACTAAAGGGAAGTGAGAAGGATACAAAAAATACATTTCTTCTAGAAAACTTTGAAAGTGCAAAAGTAGTATTCATTTCCATATGCTGTGAGCATTGAAGAGTAACTTGCAAGGAGAATTTAGCTTTTTTTCTAGCTGCATTTTAATCTCCCATTGAAGTGCAATTAGTCTTGCTTTTTTGTTGTTGAATATGGTTTTAATTTTTGTTTGTAATGGAAATGAAACTTTTGTCATTCTTTCTGTGCATTGCTGTACCATCAGCCTTCTATCTGGTAACTTCTAAACACATCAAAGTTTGCAAAGAGATTTTGCCTAAAGTTCTTCAAGTTTCATAATATAGCAGCAGCAAGTAGAGGACAGAAGGAGACATCAGTGAGTAAACCTATAAAGAACAAGAAAGGCAAAGCTCAGGCATTACACATTTTGTTGGACAATGACCAGACTCGTCACATCATGCACTTTTACATGCTTATGTTACACAGGAAAAAGGAATATTAGCATGAGAACATATCAAGAATGAGTGCTGTGTTTAGGAAACCCATGGGAAATGAGGCTTCATCAGCTTACTGCTATTAGAGTAAGTTGTTTGATTTCCCAAAAAAAACCGCTGGGGGGGAATATATTGCTTTATCCTACCTCTGTGTTTCCAATACATGGTGATAAACACGTGTAATTAAATCCATGAGATTTATCCATACACAGTGCTCCTGGGGCACAGCTTATATTGTTGAATAGGCAGGCATCAATATCGAGTTCACATCTTTCACCTTCAAAACCTGCATCACAAAGAGAATGTTTAATCACAGTTCATTCAGAATATTGACATTATGTCTGTTCAGGGTGTTAGCAGTTAACACCACTCTACTAGAGTTATTTGGCAGTTTTATTTCCTGAACAAAGAGAAAAAGTGGGTTTCTTCATAAAAATGTTCACTGCATTTGTTGAGATACATTGCTGTTTTTATGTCGTTATTTCTTAACACAAATATTTGGATGACATTTTATTTATTCTGTTAGAAAAGACAATTAATTTACAATGGCTCACCTATAGGGCAAGTGCACTTAAAATGATCTTCATAGCCAATACATGTTCCTCCATTTTCGCATGAACTGGAACCACAGTTATCAATTTGCACCTCACAAAATTCTCCTGAAATAGGAAAAAAAAAGTCCTAAAAAGGTTAGGAATTACTAACACATTCTTAAAGAAACACTGTAAGTCATATTAGTAATATTGATAGAATAACTTTCTTTAAATAAGATCTCTGGAATATTGGTTAAAGATCTTGTGTAAGTTTTCAGACTCTTTCTCTCCATTTATACGTATAAAAAATAGATCTCCGTGTTTTAAAAAAAAAGGTCAAACCAAAAATAGTTTTTCAGCACTTGAAACAATTTTAGAATGCATCAAGAAAGGGATACAGAGCTGAAGAGGGTGGATTTTCCATGGAAATAACTAACTGAAATTAAGGCAATGCCTTTGTATTTTCTTCTTTTTCCTGCTGCATGTGTAAACCCTGATATCTACTCAAGACTTTTGAATCGATTATACACATCTTTCATTACGCATTTTCTGAGCTCTGTTTTGGCTAGGAAAAGGCTAGTCCACATTTATCTGAGGTAACCTTCAGTGTCATTCACTAAACAGCTTGCTCATTTAGCTGAAAACTGTATTTAGCCCAACAGGAAGAAATAATTGAACTTGTAACTGGACAGTTCTAAAAAAATGTACTGAAGAGAAATATATGTGGTATGAATCAATAACGAAGACCATCAGGTTTACCAATAGTCTTGGCAAACATATAGATTTGACAAAACCAAAACATTTTCACTTTTTAGTCTTTTTGGTACTGAAAATAATTTAATGAATTCTGTGTACACATTCTTGATTTTTCTTTCCTTGTTATTGATGTGCTCTGCTTCTTTTTTCCTTGATTTTTTTTTTTTTAATTTACTATTTTTTCAGCAGGAGTTTGGGGGGGGGGGGGGGGGGTTTCTAATTTTTTAAAAAANNNNGGTAGTTTCCAAATTTTGAAAAGATAAAGAACAGAGAAAAGAGAAAAAATATTCACTGCTGAGAAAACTAGAAGAAGATGCGGGAATTTTGAGATATTTCAAAGAGAAAAACTTCAGAAAATATAGTAAATGTAAATTACTGATGTTTTTACCACCAACTTGTTTGTAATCAGTGTTACTTCACTTTATGGCTTAAGCAGAAAACATAGAAGAGCTGTACAGAAGAAAAATATTTGGGAGGAACGTGCAAGAAATGTGGATAATTTCTTAACCAGACAATATGTTCTGTAAAATTTTGAGTCAGAAGTTAGTATTTTATTTGAAATGCTATATGTGTCAAAAAAAAAAGGAAATAAATTTACTTCAAATAACAAAATAGTTTTAAAATTTTTAATCATCTCTCCTTTTGATATAGAGCTAGAGACATCAGGAGAACATAAATTATTAGTAGGATAAAATTTGGTAAGAAAATGACTATGTCTCTCCTTCAGTATTTTCTGCCAGTTTCATTCACTTTTAAATGCTGGAATAGAGTGCCATACTAAGAGTGAAAGACTGTTTTTAACGACTTCTGTAAATGCAAAGAGGAATATGATGTAATTTGCTGGACAAAAATCTCTATTTTGGGCCAAGAGGTGCTGAACCACAAGTGCAATCTCATGCATTTACAGAGAGGTTGACCAGCATGCTTTTAGTGATTTTTAATATTTATTTTATCTTTTCATTCCTCAGTTAAAAATCACCCTCTGATAACATCTATCAAATTTTTAACAGCCAAGATTATATTTTACTGTAATTTATAAAGCTTACCGAGTTAAAAATATTTTTAAGTAATATGTAAATAACAGAGAACATAGGAAATTAGATACTTCTTGTTGTTTATTATTATTATAATACGCAATATTACATGAGAAACTATGGGCAACCTGACCTTATATTTACAAGACTCTCATTTGCTCTGTTAGTATTGACTCTAATGATTACCCAGAGTATCAGCATTTCTGGGGACATTCCATCAGTCATACTTTTAGAAAGCCATTTTCTGTAATAGTGGCCAGCAAAAAGGCATGCTAACACATAAATAGATATTTTAATTCCAAAATCAACTGAGTGTGTTGAGGAAGTTGCAATCTCTTAGGAATTGTGGGGTTTGTTTTGTTTTTTCCTTAATGAGGCTTGGAAGGCAAAATCAGGAGGAAAAAAAAGCTGGGGAAGAACTTCAACTCAATATGTATTTTGGACCTTTTTTTTCATGTTTATTCATGAGGATGGAATTGTCTTGTCCAAGAAACCCTTATGAATAAATATTAGTGCAACCCAACAGGCTTTAAGAATTATTTTGCTATAAATCTGAAATTCTTATAGTGGCTGTATCCTTTAAGCAAACTTTATGACTTTTCCCTGCGATAGTGAGGTCAAGAAAACCTAGTAATTCCAAACTGTTATAAAATTTATTGGAATCTGAATACTGCTGAGAAATGCATAATTTATGGTATTAAAGTCTGATTAAGTGATAAATGGGTATCAGGCGAGATCTCCACAGTAATCCACTTAGCTTTTAATGCCTAATTATCACTTCATAGTGAGTAAGGGCTGAGTAATTGAGAAATGCAGTACTTAGAGAACTCAAACAAGATTTTTGTGCACAATTAAGCATGTTATTCTTCTATCAGGAATAAGTTCAGCAGGCCCAAGGAACAAAGAGAAAAATAAAGAAATTTTACAACATTAGAAGGGGAGAAAAAAATTGATTAAAGACTACTGTTGCACTGTTTATTTTTGTAAATGATCTTATACGTTTTTTATCTAAGGGTGTGCTCTTAAAAGTTAAATTGTTTAATTATTTTCCTTAATTTTCTTTTGCTACCAATACATGTAGAGGAAACTTTCTTTTCCTCCCTGATTTTTGTTCTTCTAATTTCCAGCTTAGCTTTAGCTTTTCTAACTCCATCCATACACACACAAGTAATTTTTCTATGTTCCTTTTATGCAGTTTCCAACTTCCACTTTCTGTGTACCGTGGGATGAGACATTTAATTGCATTAGAGCACTAAACCTGAAAGAATATACCTTGCTTCTCATCTGTGTGTTTGTTAGCCATGATGAGAATCCATGATGAGCTAAAGCAACTGCATAGTTCTGGGGTTGGTACCAGCCAGCTAAAGAACAGATAAATTAGCATATTTATGTCTGTACCTGACAATAAATTTACTACTTTACTTAAATAAATAACCACAAATAACCCAGTTCAGGTAAAGTTCACCTAAGAATTCTAAAGAGGCTAAAATGTGACATTGCTGAAGCATTATCAGTAGAGTGAGGAATCTTTTAAATGGACTTTGGGACCAGAAGAAGGAAAGGTGGCAAATTCAATACAAATTCTAAAAGTAAACTGAGGGTTCTTTTCCCCGTAGTCCTGCAAATCAACACTGCCTCTTCTAGTAATAGACCAGAAGCTTTGCGCTGAATTTGCAAGGACTGAGGGTCATCAGACTTGATCTGTCTTTCCTGCAGTGTTTTACTCGGCCTGATTGTGACAGTAGTTTTTTTCTTCTGATTTGCTTTACTTTTGTTTATCTTTATGTGGAACAACCATAGTTTTAAACAGACAATAGGAGCAAATAGACATTATAAGTACAATCATATCTACTAGTCTAATGCAGTGCTGCATACAAATACAGGGCTGGTAGCATAGCAAGAGGCCTTGAGAAGCAGAGACAATAGGATGTGATGTGAGGAACACTGAGGTGATCATAGATGGGAGACCCCATAACGATAGACAATTCACCAGTGCCCATTTAAAGAACAAAGACCTCTAACCAGACAAAACTGGTCTTAAGGGTAACAAAAAGAACAAAGAGATTTTATTTAATACTTTTTAGACCCACCATAAAATGTAAATTAAGATCCAAAATAGAACTCTAGTCCAATGACGAAAAAGCATAAATGGACATATAGAAATGACCCTAAGTGGATCCTGGAGATGCAGAAGAAATCACCAGTATGAATGTCACATTCCTTTCAGTGAAGGACTACAGATTGTACAACACTGCTCCCAACAGCAGCACTACGAAACCATTGAACTTAAGAACTGGAGGAGGAGGCAAAAGGGTGAGGATAATACCATAAAAAGAGACAGAAACTAAAAATTCTGTTAAAACTGCATTTTGACTCATTTTCTGCAGCAATTAGATTTACCCTGATAATGATTTTAATTTTAGTATTTCAGTTACATTATTAATAATTTTTTGGCTTTACTGCATATGTGGTGTGCTTCTACTCTGCACATAACAGATTTTCAACATAACAGAACTGTCTAGAGGCTTATGTACCTTGAAGTCCGAGTTTATCAAATAACTTCCTGAGGGTTCTTAAAAAGAATATAACTCACAGTTGCCTTCTATATTGCACAGTGTAGTAAAGCCAGCACTTCTAGTGTGTTTTATTTTTAACTGACCTAAACATTTTAACCTATAAAAACAGAATTTGCATTCCTTAGGACTTTGGCTGCACTTCTGGTTGGTAGAGATATTTTTAGTTTTATTATTTTTAGTTTTATGTGATCTGCTCTTGTCTTTTTTTGTATTCTGCCCAAGTCTATTTTTGTACTTCTGCTCTCAATTTAATATTACCTTTTTTATTTTTAGAAACTATGTAAGTAACAACCAGTGTGCTAATAAAGAATATATAAAGATGGTCTCCACTAAACATTTTCTATTTGCTACTTCATATGGCAGCAAGTTTATCAAACAAAATATAATGCATGACCTAACACTTCTCTTCAGTGTACAAGTACTTGATTGTATCGTAATTATTTTTAAAATTATTTTTCTCTAAAATTAAAGCAATTTTATGAAGCTACAACTCATGACTTTTTTTTTTATGGTTTTTTGTTCTCTGTCTTTGAAGGCAGTTATAGCACTCAATTAGATTTATTGCATATGTACACATGTGCACATGCTGAAATACTCACAGAACCATTACTTTTCAATCATTTCAACCAAGAAGCTAGTAGGAACTTTAAAAAATATGCTCTTTGGCAGAGCATGGGCAGTTAAGGTTCACTCTCTGAAATGTCGATCCTTACATCCATGCTATGGCATTTTAGGTTATGAAAAATTCCACTTTTATTGGATGATTTGCCTCATCTTGAACTTGGTCCAAAAAACGTCATATGAGTGGAGCCCTCTAAAATTCTCAGTTCTTTCCATGTATCCTAAAGAGAGCACGGAGTGACAAGCCTGGTACAGACATTGTAGGAACTTAAAAATTACACATTTTATTCCACTTCCTGAAACTTTACATTTATTTATTTTGAAATACACTAAATCCAATTACAGTAATACTTATTAGAACCACTAGAAGTTCAAAGACAGGTTTTCATGGATTCTGAACATTTCCTCATTTTCCCTTGGAGTTTTATAGAACTTTGCAGTAAAGATATTCTTAGATAAACCTAGGTATAGTGATAAATCTTTGTGTTTTTCAAAGTAAATTTCAGTGAATGAGAAAAGAATAAAAAAAATAGTAGAAATAAAGAACTGATCTGACATTCACACATGTAGGTGTTCAAAGTTCTGCCTGACAGTTGAACAATCAAGCTTAAATGACTTGGTTTTGATGTTAGAAAAAACCTTTTATGAACTAGTTAGCATAAATATTCAAATGAGGATTTATTTAAGATTAATATATATGGTTAATCAGTCTTTAGAACAAATATAGTTGCATACTGATAAAAAAAGTTATTTTTGACTATCTACAGCTAAACATTAAAAAAAGGATCACGTTATTGTTCTCAGTGGTGGAGGCATTTTTGTTGTAGGTGAGCTGAGGAAACTTGAAACTGGACAATCTTCACCAACTATAGATGAAATCTCGACAAATTTAGAATAAATTATTAAATTTTTGATTTCTAAAGTACATCATACTGAAATAGCTCACTCATTGATTTTCATTACCACATCCCTGTATTTAATGAAAAGAAAAATTAAAAATAATACAGCCATCTGAAATGGCAGCTGACATTAAAATGAACATATTTATCTACAGTGGTGTTTGAAAAATAATCTAAAAATATTTATTTTGTCAAAATTTGCAGGTTTAATTATATTTTTTGTGTTCTTTTACTTCCCAAATTCCTTTGTATCTCCGTTTTCGGATGGTGTTTCACAAATCCCTGTGAAGAAGAGTTATTCTTCTGAGAGAAAGTAATTAAATAAGTTAAACCCAAAAAAATGCGATAATATTTTCTAATGACACAGCTTTTCTAATTAACATATAAAGGGGATCGTTTCCACTAGCTCATGAAAAACAAGAATTTACTGGGGTTGGAAATAACAATTCCAAGATTGGAACTCACCATGCACTAAGTAATCTGATTAAATTTTGATTAGGTGCAAATGATTAGGCACATCTACACCATACCATGGACCAATGTTATAGAAAACTATTTCCTTTTTAGGAAAGCAACATAACCTTTTCAACACAAAGACATACATGTCCCAATAGGCAAAGCAGCCAAAGTCAAATACCCATGTTCATTAAGTACTGTCCCAGCTTCATACACTAAGGGGATAGAAACTATAATATGAACATTTTCCAGTTCAAGTAAACATTATCATGCATATTCTCAAAATTCACCAGCTATCATAATTTATTTACATGGAGCTGAATTTAAAGCTTTTTGAAAAGATCAAAAAGACTTCCACTGACCACAGTCAGCTGATGACTTAGTGCAGTTGTCTACTACTGCATGAATTATACACGGTCAGATATTCTCAAGTGTTAAATATGCAGTTAAAATTTTACCTTCTCCTGGTTTAGAGTGCAATTAATCATGTAAGGGCACTTATGAATAGTCGTTTCTGAAAGTTCCTCTGCAGCTGTTGTTTAAGCACAGTCTTTAGCTGAATTACTTTTTACAGAATGTCTTTAAATTTGTTTGAGATGTATTTTAATAACCTTGGCTCTTAAATGAACTCATTATTCTGGAACATGCAATTAGACTTTTGACCATTTAATAGATTATCTGTCCTTTCTCTTAGCTGCATTCGAGATTTAGCTGGAAATCTGGTCATAAAGATTCATCTCTTGGCAAAGTCTTTTGCAGACCTCTCTTTCAAAGTGTCTCTTATCCTTTTGTGAATGTTTTGTTTGTTTGTTTCTTTTGCTGTCGGTCAAAGTGCCCTTTATATGTCTCGTTAAAAAATCTGGTTCATATAAAAACCACAACAGGATACAGGAGAATAAGCAAAACAATTTTCATGCCTGGAACAGAGAAATTTCATCTAGCTTGATCCTTTTTTACCCATCATATGTGAAGTATGAAATAATACAGAAAAAGCATTCAAAGAGACACTCACGTAGAGAGGGCAAATTCCAGAAAGAGCATCCTACCCAACCTGGATAAAAAGCACTATACTTGCTGGCTCCTCTGCTCTCTGGAAGACTTTTGAACATCACACTCAGGTTCCAAAGAGGAGGTGGGTTTTTTTAAGTTTTAGAAATTATTCCTTGGCAAATTGAGTCTAATTATTTAGATACAAAGATTCTGGATTGAGAATGAGATAACAGGTTATGAGCCTGGAGTAACGGTAAATGTCAATTAACTGAGGCAGCAGTCCAAATTTGGGTGGGTGATAGAAAGATTGATTGTGGGAGAATAGAATAGATTGAGTTGGAAGAGACCTTTAAAGATCATTTAGTCCAAACTTCCTGCAATGAGCAAGGATATCTTTAACTCAGGTTGCTCAGAGTCCAGTCCAACTTGTCCTTGAATGCTTCCAGAGATAGGGCATCTATTATATCTCTAGGAAACCTGGTCCAGTGTTTCACAACTCTCATTCTGAAAAATTTCTTCCTTATATCTAGTGTAAATTTATTCTCTTTCAATTAAAAGCCATTACCCCTTCTCTTATTGCTACAGACCCTTATAAAAAGTTCCTCTTCAATTTCTTTATAAGCTGGAGTATTGAAAGGCACATATATAAGTTGTTTAGAGAATCTTCTCTTCTCCAAACTGAACAACCCCAACCCTCTCAGCCTTTCCTCAAAGGAGAATTGTTCCAGTCCTCTGCACTGGCACGATGTCTTTCGTGTACTGAGGACTGGATGCAGTATTCTGATGTAAATTCCAATATCATTTAATACTCTAATCGGAAATGTTCTGATCTGAAAAGTAAATTAAACCTCCTATACAGAGTTTATACTTAACTGGTGGCAAATGCTGAGGAGAAAGGTATAATAAAAACAAATCTAAAGAAGTCAAATATTTTGAAGGAACACGTGTCTAAAGTGAGATATATCTCAGTAAACAGAAATTGAAGCAATTATATCTCAGAAAAATTAAACTTGAGCTATTCAGAGAGTCTCAGAGTGAAGACCAAAGTATAGAAGTTGTTGCTGAATGTACGCTTCTGATATGATTCAGGTTAAAAAACCCAAATAAACAAAACAAACAAACAAACAAAAAGATAGGTCTTAAAGTGCCTAAGAAGTATGCTTATGTGACAAGAAAAATATACATCAATAAGAGACATCATTAACACAGATGAAGCCATGCTTTAAGTCTGTAACAAAGTGGTACATCATATTTCAACAGAATACATTTGGGATTTATTTTTTTTTTTAATAGAAGGAACAACTACTGAGCAAAAAGGTTGAGATATAGCATAAGAAAGTCTAGAATATTTAGTTCATGTATTAACATTATTCCAGTTTCAGTAGAGATACAGTAGACTATGTGAGCTAATGATGGTGAACATTGTGTCTGAGAAAAAGTAAGCAACATGCAGCTAGCCTGATTATCCATACTTGAAAGAGGAAAGTTGATATTCAAAGCTAAAAGATGTAAGTCTGAGGTCTTTTAAAAAACCAAAACAGAGCTACAAAGATCAGCTTTGTAATGAAAACAGTCACTAGCTCTACACTACAGCGTTATTCATCTTTCCAATGCATTATGTATTTTTAAACATGCTGTAATTATATCTACACTGCACACCTTATCATGTTTTAAACCCATTAGCATGATAGGTGATTTATAACACTGTTGACAATTTTTGTACCATGGTAAAATCTGAAATGGTGTACTTGGCTGAGTAAACACAGGTTCAGCTGACAAGCAGAAAAGAATGTCTCTGGTTATTATAGATAATTAACTTTTTTAACCACTTCAACTTGTTAAGAAGACTTTTTGACTGTTTTTACATAAAAGGCCTACATCCCTCAAGTTTCTTATTGATGATGTGATGTTTTTTTGGTGGTGATATATACCTATTTGAATGTTCACTATCTATCCAGCTACGTCTTTGAATTGTTAGAGAAAGCTACATTTTCCCTTGTCACTAACAGCAGATTTATATATCTGGGAATGAGACTGAATAATGCAGTGGTGCTCTCAATAAGAGACTTAAAAACTATCCAGAGAGAAAAAAAAATCCTTTTAAGTTTTACTGTGAATGAGTAAAAAAGGAAAGAATACAAAGGAAAGGAAAGATATCAATAGCTGTAAACTCAGAAGAGTTAGACAAGCTAAAGCAAATCAACACAGTTTTAACTCCCTGACAAGTAAACCTGGGAGTTGTATGCCTTAATAAAATGAAGCATGGTAGGTTGGTAGGAAGTGGGAAGCAGGAGAATAAAATGGTAGGTTGTTTTATATACACCTGGACTTGAGGTCAGACTTTGACAGGAACACACTGTGAATAGGAAACACTCCTGCTGTGTCTCTGAAACATTGCTAGTTTTTAAATATTCAGCTAATGATGTAAAATGCCCCTTTAGTTTGAGTTTTGGGCCAAAAGTCCCAGAAAATCAAGTAGCTTGTACTTCTCTTTAAAAAGACACAGTTGGTAGAGGTGGGTGGAAGTAATTTTTGGAGTTCACAAGCAGATGTAACTATCTGGAGGATTCCACATGCTAAATTTAAGGGCATATTTTAAAGTATGTCTTCCAATTGAGAACTTTACTAATTATATGCTTAGAAATCCAGACCTTGATACATCTGTGCTTCTTAAAAAACAACAGCATCTTTAAGTTAACCAAAACTATTCTTGATGAACAAAAACTCCATCAAAATTCTTTCTTATTCAAATGGGAAAAATATATTATGCACAACAAATTAAACCAGAAACCGAACTATTAAGAAATATGAACATATTCATAAATATCCCCCTGCACTGAGAACATTTTGTTCCATTTTAAAAGCAGGCAGAACTTAAATACTGATACTACATTTCTCTTTGAATTATCATGTGGAATATTTTCATAGTCTTTTGGCTTTTTATGCAATTGCTGTATGCCAAAGTAACAGAAGTATTTCCAGCACAAAAATTTCAATAACCTTAGTATTTTGTGTGGAAATCAAGACCTGAGAAAAAATTGTTAAGTTGAACTACTGTAGATCACAGTCTGCTTGGAGTAACTGCAAGTATGCTACAACATCAGACATTAGCCCTAGCCCTCACTTATTGTTCAGGAGTTTATCTGCTTCATATTAAATTTAAGCCAGTATGGATAATGTGCCCTTTTCATTTTTTCATTGCTTACTTCTCTCTTCTTTCATTATGATTAGTACAGCTGCATGCCCTAGGTGAACTGAAACTGTTGTGTTTCCATGTAATTCAGCTTGCTATCATCTTAGGTGAGCAGTCTTTGTAAGGAGCAGTGTCCTTACAACACACCTTCTGGTGAGGCATCACCTTGAGTCCTGGGTGCAGTTTTGGGTACCACAGTATGAGATGGATATAAAGCTATTGGAGGGCATCCAAAGAAGGGCTACAAAGAGGTGAAGGCCTAGACGGGAAGCCATATGAAGAGCAGCTGAGATCACTTGGTCTGTTCAGAAGAAACTGAGGGGAGACCTCATTGTGATCTTCAACATCCTCATGAGGGGAAGAGGAGGGGCAGGTATCAATTTCTTCTCTGTGGTGACCAGTGACAGGACCCAAGCAAATGACGTGAAGCTGAGTTGAGGAAGGTTTAGGTTGAATATCAGGAGAAGATTCTTCCCCCAGAGGGTGGTTGGGCACTGGAACAGGCTCCCCAGGGCAGTGGTCACAGCACCAAGCCTGACAGAGCTCAAGAAGCGTTTGTACAATGTTCTCAGGCACATGGTGTGAGTTTTGGCATGGTGCTGTGCAGAGCCAGGACTTGGGCATGGTGATCTTTGCGGGTCCCTTCCAATTCAGTACATGCTATCATTCTGACTTTTAGAGTCAGTGTAACTCATGTTTTTTTCTTGGATTTTTACCGGCATTGGGAGCGACCTGCATTGGGAGCAAAGTTAAAGAACAGACTAGCTAAAACAATTTTCCTTTCACCTTAACTAATGCTATATGGATGCACTTCCTAAAAGGCATTTTAAACAGCAGGTAAGGTTTCTGGGTATCTGCTGAAGAGGATTACAAGAGAAGTACTTCAATTGTTATTATTTCTTTCTGTCAGTTATTGCTGAAAGTTCTTTAATAAAAAATTGAGTCTTCCAAAAAGCAACAAGCTGTTCCCTTTCTATTCACCTATGAATATAAGTATTCTGAGTGAATTCCTGTAGCAGTACTTAACAAGTGACTTCTTTTATTCCATTATTTCACTACATGTTCGTTGATGTTTGAGATCTATGTCCACTAACCATTTCTCTTTCAGAGATGACACTGGCAATAACATACAAAGTGCAATGAACAAAGCTTAAAATGGCAGCATCTGTTGCTGAGACAGATACTGCTGTGTAATTCCAGTAACACTCCTGTGATATAGGGACCTCCCATGATGCTACAAAAATTCCTTTACTTGGTCACCTTTACTATAGGGATTAGAGCTGTGGGGGGAAAAAAAAGTATTACTTTTTTTATCTCTTTGAGTTTTGAGACTTATGAGATTACCACTGTACTTCAACATGAAATAGAGACCTTCCCCAAATAGTCTAGAAAGGCTGAACTCCTGCCTGCTAAAAGCAAGCATTGAATGGATTCCTTATTTTGCTTCAACTATGTGCATTTTCTTGACCTAATGATTTATCTTTAACTCAAGTTTCCTTACTTTTATGCTTCTGATTCTTTCCACCACCCCACTGGGGAAGAGCTAACAACTAGGTGTTTGGTATTTAGCTGCCCACCAGGGTTAAAATATGTCACCACTGTTTGCTTGAGAACAAAAGAATTTAAAAATGTGCATTTGACCGGAAAGAAGGATTTAAACTAGGCCATGTAATTTCTTTGTTCACTAATATAAATGTTGCCTTAACTAGATTGTGAAAGATATAGGATCTTTTATATCCCGTATCTCATTCTCTGGGACATTAGTTATTATGCCACTAGAGATACGTTCTACAGAATACTGTTTCAAGTATCCTACACAGTTCAATAGTGCAATCTCCATCAAAGTATGTTTATACACATATCCCATATACCTGTAGAAATTAGCAGATCTGTCTCAACTCAATAAAACAATAAGAGAAAAAATAAATTGTGGATGAATCTGTGAACAATCTTAATGAGTGTTATAAAAATAAAGTTTTAAGATAAGGAAAAAGTATGCAATTGAAGTAGTACTTTAAACTCTGGTTGTTGAGTTTTCTTGGGATTCAGTTTATTTTAGCAGTTGTAAGATTATTTTAATTAAAGGACTTTTCTGTGAAGTGAGAATGAAGTGTCTAACATGCCCAATCAATTCCTCCCAATATGATTGCTCTACACACCAGGGAAAGACAGTAATAAATTAGAGGAAGCTTATTCAACGACAACTGGTCTACTGTGCAGGACCTGAGAAATTGCTGATATGGATTGTTTCAATGTCATAAACCGTATTACTTACAAGCAGTGTTGTAGATTGAAAGGTTTTTATCCACTTTCAGAGAGAAGAAAAATTAAATGTAGCAGGAAATTGAAAGCATAAAAATAATGACACCTATTCAACAAAAATAAATATATTTTATAACCCTTTATTCTCCTTTGAGCATTTAAACCAAACATGGAGATATTTTTCTGAGTAAATGACCCAAAATTGTTTTTACATATAGACAGAAACAAAATCTATAGTTTAAAATTGCACGTGTACCTGTTAAGTTTCTACAAGGTTTTCTTAAACAATGTGGAATCAAATTGAAGTGGGTTTATTATTTTTTAAATCAGAGTTCTGTTTTTCATAGCTGAGAATGTTACGTTATGTTATATTTTGTGTTTCCTAAGATATCTGTTCCAAGTATGATTTAAATGATTTAAATGATTTAAATGCTAATGCAAAAGCTACAGCTGTAGTGTTTATAATTTAATTACAATTAACAATCAATAGATCTGAAACTACAATAGCTTTTCTGGTTGCAGAAACTATTTAACTCAGAGTCAAGTAAATGTGCCAGTATTGCTACTACATTTCCCTTCCCCCTTTCCCTTTCTAAACACATAAATGAAACAATAAACAGGTATAAATGAAAATTTTTATGGATCAAGACTGAAGGAATAAGCGGTTATTTAAAAACAGAAAAAGAAAAAAAAAAAAAATCTATTGCAATATATAGAACTCCTTACAAGGAGAATCCACAAAAGAAAGAATCTTGACCTCATGGCAAGATGTCCCTGAACAACAAAGTTTTTTCCACTTGAATTCAGTCATGACTCAGTGCTTAATTCTATTAATTGCATGTATTTAGTGCCATTTATTGTAACCTGTTAAACTTTTGTTTCATGATCATATTGTACACTAGAGACCTTAAATTATCTCAAAAGCCCTAAAGTACTGTAGTGAAACATTGCTTTTATTAACAAATCCATAATTTTAGGTGTCACACCAATAAAAAAAAAGACAAGCATAGATTGAAAAAATAAAATGCTAACGGGGATAATTGAGAAGTGAAAAGAAAGGTTGATAGTTAAACCTCTGGGTTATTATCCTGTGATTCCTTTTTCAATGGTAGTAGATTTAAAGCCTGTTTTCTCTGTGTATTGCCATCAATTCTTTAAATTAAATTAATTGTCATTCTTTGGGTAATAAACATTGTTTCTATACTTCAACTGGTTATTTTTTAAGTTCTCTTAGTATTTTTGGTGCTTATCTTTAAACTGATGTACATATGGTTAACATCTCTTTCCGTAATATTACCTAAACCTGTAGTGAATCACATTTGAATCTTCTCTTTCAGTTCCCTCTCTAGACAAAGATTAGTGAAGGATTTTAGAATCCACCTTCAATGAGCTTCTATTTAAAGGATAAAGCTGGAGGAAAAAATCAGAAATTATTTTCTTTGCCACTTAACAAAACAGTCTGGTTAATATAAGCTACTTTTTTAGGCTTCTTTTGTATCTAATTAAAAGAGAAACACTGCTGAAGAAATAGTGTCAATGACTAACAAATGTCTGACACAGTGGTTATAATCCACCTCTAAAAAACTGACACTGACAATACAGAGAGCCTCAAAGACTAGGCTTTAGTCAAATAAAATGAACTGGTTAATCCCACACCAAATTAAACTTCATAAATCACTGGTAGTCCACTAAGGAATTAAAATAGGAGGTGGAATTCAGCTCTCAAAAAGTAAGTAAAGTTATCTAAGAAAATACAGGCTGATATAAACTAACAAACGCCCTGCACTCCATTTCTCTCATCAATTAGATATCCAGGATAATTAGATGTCATAATTAGATGTCAGATGTGTAGCTCACATGCAGAACTTTTATACATAGACATACACTTAGTCTTGAACTGAAACTGAAGCTTACTCTAGGTATATTCTTACTGTAAACTTAATTGGAAGATTCAAATTAATGTGTAAAGTCCATTTAGATTTTATAGGCATCACAGCAGAGGGCAGAAAATGCAGAGAGGTGTGAATACTCCACCAAATACTTCTCTATCTCTTGTTTCTTTAAAATCCAGCATTCTTTTATTTGAATATTTAAAAGGAAATGAAACTACAAACTTCTACATGATCTGTATATGCCTTACCTGTAAAATCATGAGGACACAAACACTGAAACAAAGGTTGTTCTCTCAGTTGACTCATATCAATGCAAGTTGCTCCATCAGAACAATTATTTGGGTAAATTAAACATGCATTTTCCACAAATTGGCAAAATTTTCCTGTCCATCCAGGTGCACAGAGGCACTAGATATAACAAACACACACACAAACACAGAAAAAAAAAAAAAAGAAAATGCAATGTGAAAGTTTGTAGAATTTTCTTTGAGTCTCGTATTTTATTACCCAGTAAAAGTGTGGTAAAATGCAGAGTGTTGCATCCAGCTGAGACTATTATTCATGCCTGTATTTGCAGATGATAAAACAGTTGAGAGAGGCAGAACTCATCTACCATGTCTGTTGAAAAATTATGAGAAAAAAGTACACATGAGTTGGAGGAAATGGCAAGATAATTACTGGCTGTAAGGGATAAAAATGCCAGCAGGAACAGAAGAACTGAGCATGCAAAAAGGATTTTAAAGGCTTAGAGATGAGGGAGAAATTGGGCAGTGATGCTAACAAAGCCTGCAAGACAAACACAGTCACCAATCAGTAATCAGAAAATGTAGTACAGGGTTTCTGTTATACATGCACACCCTACCTGTTAAATAAAATAAATTAAAATGGTTTATTCAGAGGAAGGGGGAAGATCTGAAGCTCATATAAGCTTCTCAAAAGAGTCCTGTGAAACACATATAAGTGTCCTGATCAAATTTAATTAATAATAGCTTGCCTTGAATCCCATTACAAGGGCAATAAAACAGTATAACCAACAGTAGTGTGCAAATATTTTAGAACAGAGAAATGGCGTACCAGGTTCATAATGCATAAACATTTTACATGAGTATGCATACATGTGACCACCAATGGCATCGTAGTGACTCATACAAGTAACAAGAAAGTTTCCAAAGAACAAGATTAGCATAAGGCACAGAAAACAGGCAGAATGTATTGCTGACAACAGAAAAAGAATACTGTAAAGACACAAAAAGCCCCAAGGCAAGTAATACCAGGAGGAGACTATTTTTTTTTCGAGGGTGGGGGGAGTCTTTGAGGGCGGGAGATAAAATATCACAAACCATCAAATATGAAGAGGAAGGAGGGAGACAGAAGACAAGCTCAATTCAATAATGACTTCTCTCATCAAAGAGCTCACAAGACAGATTACCTTGACCTTGGTTGCTAAGATCCACCAGGGACCACAGCCGTCAGCACTAACTCTTCGACATCAGTTCCACAGCGTTGTGTGATCACAGAGAATTTAGAATGTAGATGTTACAGAGTAGCGGTATGTAGGTGTACTGACAATGCCTAACCATCTTAAAAACTACTAGCATTAAGTATGCTGTTTGTGAATTAATTCATTCAAGTTTGTTTTAAAGTTTAAAACTGGCCTGGCCTCTCAGTCTTCTAAACATTCCCATTACAGTGATCTCTGATTCCCTATATAACATACATATTTTGCAAAAATGAACAGTACTTAGGTGGTCAAGCGGAGGCTTTAAGAGAACTGCACTGATGAGAACCCCTTACTGCGAATCTCTGCATTCAACTATTGAAATAGTACATAACTAAAGTAACTCCAAAGTGACCTAGGTATAAAAGGAGCATGATAGCCTACAGAATGAGTGTGACTTACCTTCCAAGAACACAGCTTTCCAGCAGCTGTATACTCCTTTGTATTTTCTGCATTTTTATCCCTGCATCACTCTGTTGTGACAATACACATATATGTCCCTGCCATTTCCTGATTTCCTTCCCCTCAGTCTCCAGGAACACCTTTCACTGCTATGTACTGCCCTTGTCCTTGATGTTACGTTTGATTAAATTTGACACTACTATGTAAAAGGTAATAAGAGGTAAAATCAAGAAGGCATGTTTTAGGTAACTGTATCTATGGGTTTCTCTGTCTTTGTTAGTCAGTACACAATGCTTATCCCGGACAAACCTATAGAAACATGATTTATCCTGTATGTTGATATATTTTACATTCATAGGAATCCAGAATGATTCAGGTTGAGAGAGATCCTTGAAGGTCCTACTCCTTGCTCAGAACAGGTCAAAATTTAAATGCAAGCTGGTTGCTCGGGATCTTGTCTACTTCAGGTCTGAATATCTCCAAAGATGACAATTCCACAGCCTTTCTGGGCAACTTGTTGCAGCGCTTAAGTACACTCACACTACATTATGAACAATTTCTTCTTAATACCTAGCCATAATCTCCTTTGTTGCAACTTTTGCCAGTTGCCTGTCACTCCAGTGCCATGCACATCTGAGAAAAATTTGGCTCCATCTTGTTTATGATCACCCAATGAGGAGCTGGAGAAAAGAATTATATCCCCATTCATCTTTCTGTTTTCAAGGCTTAACAAAGACAGATCCTTCAGCCTTTCCTCATACATCATATGCTGCAAAGTTTCTACAATGTTGATAGCTCTCTGCTAGACTTGTTACAATTTTGTCAGTCTTATTTTTTGTTCATTGAAGTTCTACACCTCAACGGGTAGCCCATCAAGTGCTGAGCAGAAGGGACTGATGACTTCACTTGATCTGCTCTCTATTCTTTTACTAATGCAAGCCAGTACTAGATGAAGCTACCTCCCCTTTATCATGATCTGTTTACATTGGCCCACTCCCTCATCTTCCATAGATGTATCCTGTCAAGCCCCTTGGACATTTATAAATACCCTCTTTGCCTACGTTTTTCCTGGTTTAGCATGTCTCTTTCATTGATAGTATTTCATTCCTTTAAATTTTGCCACTTGGCATGCGACTTGGGAAATTTGAAAGCAGATATTGCAAGTAAAAACCAGAGCAAAGACACTGAATGTCATCCACCTCATTCAGCAGTGGGCATACATTTTCCTTGGTCTCTTTTTTTCTGCCACTGAACCTATACAAATGGGATTTATAAGATAGCTTCTCCTTTATGATTATTTTTCTTGAGGACATATTTGGAAATTCTCCTTGACTAGACTCAATCTTTTATCTACCCAGTCACTAAACACTATTATTTATTGGTAAAAACTGTTTAGCCAGTATTTTCTTTCTTTACATATCTTATGTCCATTCTGCAAGAAAGAACTTCAAGTATGTTCACTGCAGTATAACCCTATTTCTAGTGGATACGTGTTAACTTAAAAAAAAATGTTCTCAGAGATGGAATTATGACTGTAGTTGTGAAAACTACATTTACTTTTCATCTAGCAAAGTGACTTTTATGCACCTGGGGTGAAACGTATGGCTGGCAAGACAACACTCAGGAATTGAATCACTATTTCCAGGCTATGCCTGAATCATTTTGAGGATAATTGAAGGACAAGTCTTAGGGATGCTTAAGCCAGCACTTTCCGCAAACATTAGGCAATTGTTTTAAGCTTAATTGTAATCATCTCCACAGCATACTGGTACAATACCCTTTCTTTTTTTTCCTTCCCAGTTTTCAATTGCCTGGTTAGAGGGCTTGCAAAATGAAGATGCTCATGTATTAGGCTGCTTTGCCCCTTTTAAAGTACATGGAGAAAATTCCAATTCAATCCAAAATTTTGGCATTAAACTGGGTATGAATGCTTTCAATTTTTGATTTATCTTACATTTTTCTGTTATGTTGTTTATTCCTATGCTCAGATTTTCTTCTTTTCCCACCTCTCCCTGCTGCCCCCCATTCCATAAATACAATCAGAGTTATATGTACATCCTTACAGGTGTTTATAATCTCAAAATTTTCTATAGGTATTTTTGACATTAGGAACAGAAGTGACTGGTTTATCACAAAAAGGTTTCAAGAACTCAGAAGATGCTGTTTGGCCAAATGACAAAAAAGAAAGAGTATTTATTTTTTTCTGCACTGATGGAGCTCTGAAAATTGTTTAAATGAAGAAAATAAAATTCTTAGCTTAATAAAAAAAAATAAAATTCTTCTTTCATTTTTTGGTATGTTAAGTGCATTCCTAACTGAAATTCCTGAAGTTACAATATTGATCATTAACCTAAAATACACCAGGGCACATAATTGACTTTTAACTTTAAAAGAGAAAATGAATTGGTCCTAACTTACTGTATCTGTCAAATTTGCAGATGACACCAGGCTGAGCAGTGCAGATGACACACTTGAAGTATGGGTGCCATCCAGAGGGTCCTGAAAAAGCTTAAGAAGTGGGTCCCTGGGAACCCACAACAAGGTTCAACAAAGCCAAATGCAAGGTCCTGCACATCGATTCGGGTAACCCCTGATACCAACATGGGCTGGGGGGAAAGAGACTGAGAACAGCCCAGTAGAGAGGCTTGGAGGTAGTGGTGGGTGAAAAGCTGGACATGAGCCAGCAGTGTGTGCTTGTGGCCCAGAAAGCCAGTTGTATCCTGGGCTCCATCAAAAGCAGCATGACCAGCATGTCAACGGAGGCGATTCTGCCCCTCTACTCTGCTCTGGTGAGACCCCATCTGGAGTGTGGCATCCAGCTCTGGGATCCTCATTACAAGAAAGACACTGACCTATAGGAGTGGGTCCCCAGGGGAGCCACAGAGGGCTGGAGCAGCTTTCCTAAGAAGAGCGGGTGAGAGAGTTTGGGTTGTTCGGCCTGGAGCAAGAAAGGTTCTGGGGAGATGTTGCTGTGACCTTTCATTAAAGAGGGCTGTGGAAAAATGACTGGCTGTAAAATTAGAGGAAACTGAGAAGTTATATATGCATCCTAACAGAAGTTAGGCATGGAAATTATAAGGTAAAATACAGTTGCTCCCTGGGTGGAATACAGTTGGCATGTTCAAAACCTATTCCATGTTAATTCCTGATACACATGATCTGCAACTCTAGGCACCTGCTAAAGGGGATAAAATGTAGGGTGGAGCAGAGGGGAGACACCACAGCCAGGTGCTGTTGAAACCCTTGCAGGGAGGGGAACTCAGTGGTCCTTTGCAGCTGAGAAACCTGTCAGCCAGGGGAGATAGGGGAAGATATCCTGCTTCTGAGACAGCAGCTGTGGCAAAATCACATTTCTCAGATGAAGTTGGTTCATTATAGCCTAATTGTAATATTTACACATACCTCCATCCCAAAGTTATGCCCCTCCAGCATACGACCCCTCCACAAGGTGTGTCCTCTCTATTTTTTTGACTGTATCTTTAAAAGTGAAGCAAGAGAATTTTACACCAATCGGTGACAAAGGTATGTATGACTAGAGTCACTCAAGCTCCACCTAAACATAGAGAAATAGTATAAAAGTAAGTAGACAATGGGGGAAACGTTAGGGAAGACTCCATCGTAACTGCTGGGATCAGTCGACAGGCTGAACCTGTCTTCTCCCCTGTAGGGATGTCTATTGGGTAAGAACTGTACCCTGTCCATGCTGACTATTTTTATTGGGGATCTTAGCTTGTCTGTGTATTGCTTTGAATATGTTTTTGCAGTCAGATACTACCACTGACAATCCTTGAAACTTAAACTTTCACAACTTTATATAAATAAATAATTTTATTTGGTGAATTGTTGGTGTGAGTCCTTCACAGGCACTGGCAGTCACTGGCAAAGGGGAACATACTCCGATACAGTTGAAGACCTAGTGAGGGATCATAAAGTGGGAAGACTCGCTGGGGGATCTCCCTTATGGTGTTGGTGTGTGTCCCTGAATGAGTCAGTCAAGCCATTCTCCGATCTAGCAGAACTGCTCAGTGAAGGGTCCACATAATGGGACACTGACAGGTTGGGCACAAGAGTCTCGGCTTTCCTGTGGTGCTGACAGACAAATGAAACAATAAGGGCTGAGTAAATCTCCTTACACCAAGGGTTGAGGAAATCTCCCCTTTTCACATGACAAGGGCTTAAACAAAACTTTTAGCAGGTTATGCAGCAATAGAAGGGATAATGAAAGTAAAAGAGGGTAGATTCAGATTAGATAGGAGGAAGAAATTTTTCACAATGAGAATTGTGAAACACTGGAGTAAGTTGCCCAGAGAGGTGGTAGATGCCTCATCTCTGGAAACATTGAAGGTCAGGCTGAATGGGACTCTGGGTAACCTGACATAGTGGAAGAAGTCCCTGCTCATTAATGGGGAGTTGGACTTTAAAGGTCGCTTTAAACCCAAACCATTCTATTACACTATGATCTCTGATATGATATACTCCTTCATATAAAACCCTGATTTTAGGTAAAACAATTGCGGGTCTTGGCAGAAACATGTCATAGATTGAATTAATTGATTAATTTTGATAAAGATTAAATTCTTTCATTTCTCATGTGAACAATTAGGTAAAAGAGAAACTAGAATTCTATCCATGCATATCTCGTATAGAAGGGGGGAAGATGAACTTATATTTTGTGTAGTTTGAGCAGGTGCCATCTCTCTTTACACACGACTTCAAAAAATAATAAAATTTTATTAATATTTAATTATAACTTAAAAAGGCAAATTAAGAATGTGCATTTTTGAGTTTTTGGTAGTAGATGACAAAAGGGCAAATACTGAAGAATGAAAAATAATCATCAAGAAGCTCAAGCTAGAAACTTACTGTACAGTATTGGAAACAGCTGCCAAAGACACCACAAAATTTATAAAGCACATGGAGAATGTGTGTCTGATCTTACTGGAATTAATAAACAGGTAAAAAAATTATTATAGTTTTTTTAACGTAACATATATAAGTTATGTGCTTCAGAAATACACAGTGCTGAGTTGGCTGAGTGAAATTTTATGGACTCTTTCTACAGACATTCCCCTTATCTCAAGGGGTCAGCCCCTTATTAGATAGGGAAGTCAGTAAAGAAGAAATTTGGGGAAATTCTGTATCTTTGACTTGCGTGCAGGCTTGATTTTAACTTCTCAGAAGTTGCATTTAAAAATAAACCAGAACATTTCTGTTGGTTATATCTGGTGCGTTTTGCTGTCCATTTATATTTAATTATATGCTATTCTACTATATAAATTCAGATCCATTGTATAAAGATATATGAAATTATTACATGATCAAAGTTTTAATTAAATATTTTTCATTTTAATTTGCTCCTTCAAAAGAAAGATTTAGTTTATTATATGAAGTTTTCTACTGTTTATTAACTTCTGTACAGCTCAGAGATAATTAGCAGCACATATGTACCTAAGGTGCTTTGATGGTGTTTATTTCAATAGAATTAGAAAAGCAGGAAAATGTATTTTGGTAAAGTCCAAATTAAACACTGAAGAAGGAAAAAACTGTTTAGGGCATTTTAAAAAATTATGTGAACTCTTCTGTAGAATTACTGCTACTGTGTGAAAGAAAATTGACTAATTAACTTGTGTAAAACTAGCTCCTAATGGAAGTATCTGACTTTGAACTACTGCTGTTTTGAACACTCAGCTGGAAGGACAAACACAGGAGAGATATCAATAGAATTAATGATAGGGGCAAAGTGGCTTCACAGAGATGAGACTATAATGTTCTCATATGGTCCATGGGGAGAAACAGTAGGAGAGACTGTAGATTTTTTTAAAAAGGAAAATGACAATAATCTATTTTATATGTTGTACATAAGTATAAAAGTTGCATCTGAGAGCAGTAGATTTTGCAATGCCAATTTTCATTGCTTCTAGCATTGGTAGTAGAGCTGCTATAAATATTCATAATAATTTTATCACTCTAACCAACTGCTTTAATATATAATATGCCAAATACATTAAATGTTTGTTTCCTTATGCCTTTTTTATACTCAGAAAACAAATGGTGATCGATACAGTGCAGAGGTCTTAAAAAAAGCTCTAGTGCATTTTTTAAAAAGAACAGAATTTGTTAAACAAGTTAATGTTTTCTCTCAGCTATACTGCCTTTCAGCTCTGGATATGTGATCTAGAAGTTATTTCTCCTCTCACGCAATAAATAGAAATGGCCTCTCTAAGAATAAGTTGGAGGCCTTCTTAGGGCTATGAGATCTAAGCGGTATGACATAGCTCCATTTTGGAGATTATTGCTAATTCTGAGTAGAGATGCTTTGCTTCTGGGTTATAAATTCAGCCAGACTTCTAGGGATAAAGTATTATCAAAAAGCACTAGGACTGAGAGTGGCTCCTGAGGGAAGAGCTTACCAAGACAACCAGAGCAGCAGACTTTCCACAAAGGTTTTAAATGCAAGCCTGTGAGGCTTGGCACTGCTCACTGCTCTTCTGTAAAGAAGCAATTTGATTCCCAGCCTGACAGCTGGCTTATGGGCCTGGTTGTGCACCCACAAAGGCAAACCCCATCTGGAAGGGATGAAACTTGGACCTCCGTCTGCCTGATTGTAATTTCTGTACAAGTTCTGCTGAACAAGGGCCACATACCAGCTTGACATGGGGAAAAATCACAGGAGAAAGAGAGGTTCCCTCCTCTCTCCTCCTTCCCACATTGCCCCAGAAGGAATATATTAACTTCAGTGAAGACCGTTTTCTGTCTTAGTATACAAGTCTCCTGCTTTGCTAGAGAACACAGTAGTCTTTGGGCAGAACATATTTGCTGGGTTTTTTAACTTCAGCTACAACAGTGTGACCCATGGTGTTACTGATTATTAATGTATATTCATAATTTTACTTTATCAACTATGTATCCTCTTGGTGCACACTTTGATGTTGAAATGTCTCAGATTCACCATAAAGCTCCAAATATAAAAGCTATGGCTTTGTTATATGGATGTGAAAAAAAGATCAAAAAAGTACAACATGAAAAACCACAGAGTCATCTGCAGGGCAAGATTTTAGATACCGATCCTTTCTATTTCTAAATTTTCTATCCTTTTACAGTGAATTGTACTGTTAGGTAAACAATACTAATTGCACGTCCATATGAGAAAGCAAAATTCTGGTGACTGGGGAACAACTTCCTGAAGGGAATGCATCTGTGTACCTGTTCTCATTAATTAATGTTCCCCAGGCAAATTACTCGTGGAAGTTAAAACCATCACTTCTTTTTGCTCAGCTTCATTCTCCCTTAACAGCATGATCTACTTCCACTGCACTGTAGCAACACTAGTCAGAAATCGGCAGCGTTCTCTGTTGCTCTTTTTGAAAGCACCAGGACATCCATTGGCAATGATTCCAACATAAAATTTCACATACAAGTGTCAGTACAACTTCTCAGGGAAATTTCAAATGTTTTCTTTGAATGACCAACAGTAGATGTAGTGGTAAAACCCAGAATGATAACAGAGATTGTTTTTTTCCTTCAATGCTGCTCTAGTGTGTATTTGCCTGCCAACACAGCTCTGCTGCTCAGGCAATATGTATAATTTGTTTAGACCTTGTCTCAAGTGTAGGGCTGGCAAATGGAAATGGACCTTAAAATGACATTGCTTTCTCTTCATCTTTCAGCTTCAGTTTTTGTGTCTACATAACTGAATTTCTTTGTTAGCTGTAAGCACACAGCCTTGCACGAATCAGTGGTTTCTCAGGATGATGGGGAAAGGCATATTGACAAAATAGACTTGGATTCACTATGCAGACTATGTAAGTTTAAAGATAGTTGCTTGTAGCATAGTAAGGAGCTGTTAGGCAAAAAAAACCAAAAATCATGATTGAGCATTTTTACACCCTGCAAGAAGTAGAAAGGATTTTTAATCTGCACACGCTTCCATAGGAAGTGTACGGCAGATCACAAATGGGAGAGTGTGTAGCACCCACTGTAGAGCTGCACTTTCTTGTCCCTGAAATACGCTTCTATAGGTAATCATAACTGACCTGTAAATTCTGTATTTTTATGCAATTCAATGGTTTCTCCCTAGAAAGTAAAAACAGCTGGTATGCCAAAGACTTGACAGTTTGCATACCTCAACTTGCCCACTTTTATGTTTTTAAAACTGTGCTCCTTTCCAGGCTTCCAAAATCCAGTAAATTACAGTTCTGTTACCCTCAGCATTTGCACTGGATTAGTTTAATATATTTTTTCAGTATCTTTATTTTGTTTGGTTGGTTTTGGTTTTGAGTGTTTTTTCAGTTTAATACAAATGATTCAGGAAGAAATGGGGGATCTTAAGCAAAGATAATACTTTTTGCCATTGTCTAAGTTACTTGCTGTGGATAAATAGATAGTAAGGTACTTGACCCACCCTTGGGACCTAGAGGAAAGCTTTACATCCACAAGTGTTTTCTTGTTTGTGTGCTCTCTTTATCGGTTTTTACTGCCCAGTCTTGTGCCTGGGGCTTTACTGGAGCCATTCTAAATCACTGGGAGAACTCTACACAAGCCACTCCATACCCTGAGGTGGTTAGCATGTGGCAGCAGTATGATGAGCATGAAAAAAACAACAGCTCTTTCCTCCCTGTCACTTGCCTTTTGGGCATTGCTCATCTTTTCCCTGTCTTCAGGTAAAGATAAGGAAGACAGATACCTACAGCCATAAAGTGTTTAAAACAATCAGATTAAAAGCAATGAGAAAATACTATCAGCTGCAAAACAAGAACACTGACTTTTCACTTACAAAATCTGCTTAAGAAAAAGAAAAGTTGCCATGAGAATAGAAAAATCTATTGAAAAGTCTGTGTCTGTGGGCAGATTTTTAAAAAATATTTTTAAGAAGCAGGTTATCATATTGTCATAATAATGTAGTTAAGTATTTTTATTGAATAAAACTGCTGAAATCTGAAATTGGTTCACACTTCAGTAATTGTATAAGTATGGTTTATGTTCAAATTGTTTTAATTTAATTATTTTCTTAAAACAGTGCCCGCTGTCTTTTCAGTAGGTGGAGTTGTTATTATAAATTTGACAAACCAGGACAACATTAATTAAAAACTTTCCTATGGTATGGATATTAAAAAAAAAGTGCTGTTATATTTTCTTCAGAACTTTAGCAGTGACTATACTTATCTAACATTGCAGGTGCAAGGCAGGAGAAATTCAATAGCAGCCTTATTGCAATAATTGATAAATCAGTAGTAAGGAATAGAATTTTTCATATCAATATTTCTTGAGAGAGGAAGGTCTATTCATGTTCAAGAATTGTGTTTGTCACCTGTTAAAATTATATGCCCAAGATGTAATCTTTTCAGCAAAGCTTTCGGTACTGTCTCTCACAGGATCCTTCTGGACCAAATACTGATAACCAGGTTACATTATGGGTGAGCAAGTGGCTCACAGGTCAGGCACAAAAGGTTATAGTGAATGGAGTGACGCCAGACTGATGACCTGTCATTGGTGGGGTTCCACAAGGCTCCATCCTCTGCCCTATGCTCTTTGACATCTTCATTAACTACTTGGACAAAGGACTCAAAGGAATATGATGTAAGTTTGCTGATGTCACTAAACTGGGAGGACCTTTAGATTCCCTCAAAGACAGAGAGGCCCTACAGAGAGACCTTGACAAATTAGAGGGACGTGCAATCATCAACCATATGGAGTTTAACAAGGACAAGTGCCAGATTCTGCACCTTGCTTAACATTTTCAGGAGCAATTTAGAGAGTTAAAAGAAGCAGATTTAATATTTTTTCCCAAACTGTCAGTTGGAATGAACGTCACCACACTACAGTTTCATCATCAAATTTTTAAGTTTGTATTAATTTTAAACATGTTTATATGTAGATAAGTAATTTGATTCTGGTTAAAATAATGGCAACAGATGACCTTAATTTAAAGGCTGCAACACAGCTGTGATTATCATCTGTGTGGGTAATGACACTGGACCACAATTAGTTATATATTTTTTTACTAAAAAAGTACTATTCAGTTATCTTACTTAGCACTAAAAAGGGTCTCAGTAGAAAAGTAATTAAAAAATCCATATTATCCAAGTGAATTGCCCTCGTGTTATTGATTAAAATAAATAAAACCTATAAAAGTGTGCCCCTCTTGTCTCTTAGAGTAATGAATGCATTTCAAGTTCTGCTTGTCTGAAGCTTTTATACTTTAGAACACTGAATTAGTTTAACATGTATTAAATTACTTACAGTGAATCCTCCAATTATATTAAGACACAATCCTTCATTCAGACAGTTGATGCTGAGCAGCCTGCAGTAGTCAATTACTTCCTCACAGTTCTTTCCAGTGAATCCTGGCATGCAGCTGCAAATACACCAGTGTATTTTAGAGAACTTGCATTTTAAAAGTTAATTGTATTTAATTATGTTCCATAATTCTATTATATAATGTTCTTGCAGCAACAAAACAGATCTCTTACGTTATTTAAAATACACAGAATATTTTCAAGAAATTAAAAATCTGTTGCCTGATTCTGGATAATTTTGCTTTTTCATAAAATAATTTCTTTCATTGATTAAAGGATTTTCACACCAATATTTCATATAATCTTCCGGGGAAAAAAAACAAAACAAAACAAAACAAAACCAAAAACTAAAATGAGGTAATATTTAATAAACAGTTATAGACAAGGTAACAAGGTTTTGGAAAATATTAGAAAGGATAGGTCAATTAAAGCATCAGAGAGGAAAAAATAAACATAAAAATGTGGTAAGTGAGAAATAAACATCAATCATTGCTAATGATTAAAGAATTGTAAATAATGACATGCCCAATTGTGTAAGGAACAATGTAGAGAGGACAAACCACAGTTGTTTTTGTGCTTGCTTAATTTTAATTCAGTATTTTCTTTAAAGAAGAAAACTAGCATTCAATTTTTGTGACTTTGTTAGTTCCATGTGATGCCAATGGAGCAATGGATAACTCATGTATAGTAAAAGGAACTGCAGAAATTTCTTCTGCTTCATGTCAGCACTTATTAGTAGGAGAAAATCCTTTCCTGATGCAGCTCTCCCATGTTAAAAAAATCTCATACACACAAATAAAAAAGAAGAGATTCAAATGGTTAGTAAAGAAGTCTTATTCAAAAGCAATAACAGAATAATGTAGAAAATATATTAATATTTATATCTTGATAGATAATCCTTGTCAAACTTTCTTATCATGTTCTTACAGACACAGCATGTTTCTCTGTCTAAAGGCTATTTCTGGTATCATGGAAAGAAAAGATTTAAGAAGAAGAGAAAGGAAATGTCCAGTTAGCTGAAAATTTGTTTGTGAAGGAATCCAAAAGTAATAGAAGGTAATTTTTTTAGCTGTTTCTAAGGGGTAGTTTTTCAAATTAATCAGTCCAGAAGCTGGAAATTATGAAGATTATACAGAATTGCTTCTGGTTTTCCTATGTTCTTGCTCACAATAGATACAACATCCAGCTGTGTTGCTTATGTTTTCTCATTTGAAAAAAACCTATCCAATCCCTGTTTTCAAAATGCATGAAGCTTCACACAGTTCTGCAGCATACTAAAGTAAAGGATATATTTTCAATAGCAACTGCTTAGGCAACAACATTCAATAGAAAGCATCTGACTTAACCATAATTTCTAAATCAGTTAAAGATGTCTGTCAGTGGGTATGGCTCTGAGTCTGAGGAATGCACAGACACACCTCGAATGTCCCGAAGCTTAAGGCACTTATTAACCTTAGTTAAGTGTTAAACTGGTTGGATTTAATCAGAAATCCCTGGAAATCAACTGCAATTCATACAAAGGATCATTTGGACAGAGGCAGATGGATATGAGAAAATCTTCTGTAAATGGTTATATGCTATGAGGCTGGTATAGACACAACCCCATGAGGACACTCCATGCAAGTACCAATGGACCACATAATCCTCACCCTGCTCTTAAAAAGGTGCTGCATGCAATTATATTTCTACCATTTCAAGTACTTGGCTTCAAGATTCTTGCAAAGTCTATCCTTAACAAATTTCTAGTTCATGTTCATGTAGCTAAAACGAGTTTTTCATAATGAGATTTACATGTGAAAGGAATGTAAAATAATAATAAAAAAAGGTTTTGTATATTTTCTTTTAATTTAATTTTTAAATAACATCTAAAACCAAATCAGAGCAACTCAATTACAATGTTTGTTTTACTGATTTGTTTTTACCAATGATCTGAAGTGAAATAGTTTCTAGATTTTTTTCCTTCAATCTACGATTGTTTCATTAACCAGATAATCTAGTAAGCCAATTTTAGAAGCTGCTTCTTCTAATTTTTATATTTGCTCACTTTTTCTGTGTTTATTATTGTTTTGCAATAAACATACCAATGTCAAGGAAGGGAAGTGTAAGCTAGGAGAAAAAAAGTTGACAGTAAAGTTCCAAAGATGGCACCAACAGAACATATTTTCTCAGAAAACTCTTTCACACTTTTTGTGACTGCTTATTGTCCTAAAGAACATGAATAATAGAAGAAGATACAAAGCAAAGATCATAGTTTATTGTGATGGATATCTTTGTTCACTGCCTATTTGAATTCGCTGTAAATTTTGACATTTAAGAAAAAATGCAACTATTAGATTCTTAGCACAAAGTTGTGTATGATACCAAGACTGAAAGGATGGAAGATAGTCATACATCATAACTGAAGTGGAGAAAATTAAATTGATTCTGTTTGGTTATATGTTTAGAATGGAAAGCAACTGCTTTCCCAAAGAAGAAAGGATGTGTGGAGAAGAAGCTGAGATTGTGTAGGATATAAGAATGTAGCTTGGGCATAAGGAGAACAACATAATATAGAGGGAAGCAAAATAAACTGTAATGAAGTTAAAAGGTCAATTCAGCTATTATTTGAATTTGTACATGCATCTGACCTAAACACCATTACATTTATTTATGATATTAAAATGCTATAAAAGTGTAGTAGTACATGTAGTATTACAGCAAATGTAGCATGAAACACACGCAGTTTATTGTGGAGTGACTAGACAGAGACATTATATAGAGTATTTGACTACAATTACCAAAAAAGAATCAAATCTTCACTTAAAATGTTGATGAGCAGCTACAAATCTCCCAAATCAAGGCATCATTGTTAATGGTAGATTTTCTTTGGGTAAAGTGAAATAAAACCTGAGTCACAGGCAGAAAATGTCCAAGTCTGTGACTTTAGAAAACTGAAACTGTCTAACCACTGTTCCTATAGGTCTTCTGAAATCCTCTGTTAGTCAAGTAGCTAATGCAGGACATTAATTTAAAAAGAAAATTTTGAATCCTTAAAATAGTAAAGCCTGCTGACTGTTGGACCTCTCTATCAGTCAACACTTCCTCTGCATTTCAGCACTCTGGCAAGATTGTAGCTCTTACAAACAAAACTGCTGAATGTGGTCTCCTTGTGAAAAATTCATGCTACCTCAAAATGCTTTCTCTCACCTAAATGCCTCCTTTCAAGTACAGAGGCACAAATATAGCCAGAATTTATATTTATTAACTATTTCAGATTAAGTGGTGGAAAATTTATTTTAACTTCACAAAAAATGAGGATATTATTTTTTATTTATTAAAAATAACCATAAAAATTATTGCAATAATTAAATGAAGGCTTTTGGGACTGAATGGCAAAACTAAGGTTGAATACTGGAGATTTTCAATAAGCAATTGGACAGGGTACTAGATAATCTCATCTAAACTCCCTTTCTCATGAAAGGTTGGACCAGAAAATACTTCAAGGTCTCTTCCAACTTGGGCTGTTCTATGAGTCTCTGTATATTTACTGTGTTCTAATACTCTGTGATTGTATTGTAACCCTCTACCTCTGTACAAAGAAAACTGTGAACTTGTGCAAGATGTGTCACATCACCTGTCCTGGATATTTCTCTCTGGAAGATATGAGTCACTTTCTGGAGTTCTCCTCCATCATCAAGAATGTCTGGTGTGCAAATTGGTTGCTAGGGGAAACTGTGGATTGAACACTATTCACAGTGTTCTGTCTAGGTTGTTAGCTCCCTTTTAGAGCATTCTTAGTGTTAATGAGTGTCTAACCCACTGCAATGCAAAATGGGTTCTTAATTGCCCATTTTTACATTCTGTTATATTGATCCAAATAATTACTTCCATGCTTATTCTCAGATAATATTATCAAAGGAAAGACAGTTAAACCACAATGTCTTCCCACAGATATTTTTATTAAACAATTTCTATGGTACAATGAAGGTTGTGGTACAGACCATTTCTACCAATACTTTGTGGAATATAGATTATTCAACATGAATAACGGGGCCAGGATAATTTTTTATTACTTTTTTTTTGTTTGGCTTTTGTTAATAAAGGCAATCTACATCTGGATATTAAATGTTCATGTTATGCATATTTTTAAATTTAAACTTCAACACATTTTTTCGTACTAATATGTGCATATTGTGTGAAAGTCTGGCTACATAATAATAAATTATCAGTTTATATCTCAGTTTAAAGAATTGGAAAATGAATGATAACACTGTTGTTCTGTGCTATACATATCTATATGGGAAGATCGAACTGTATATGAGCTTGCATATGTGTGTTTGTATGTATATCTGTATTTAGGAGTGAATATGAATGAAATTGTTAGAATTTCCTCCTCTGGGAAAATTGTAAATATAGCTTTACTCTGTTTAATTTCAAGTCTTCTCAATTGAATCTTTGCTGATGCACTGTAACTTTGTGTCCTATACTTCTGTTATATTTTTTGCAGCTTCTAAATTCATTCATAATATGTTGTCAGGCTTGTGTGTACTACAGCTTTCAATTCTCTGCTTTTATGAATATCCTAAAATTTGAAAATTGTTTGCTTCAGTAATGCTTATCAGAATGTACTCAGCAGCAAGATAAATGACAAACAAAGGGGAACACGATAAACTGTACTCCTTACTGACATAGAAAAAAATCTAAAAATCTATTTTAAAATGGAATTAAATTATACATTGCATCACTTCTGGTATTTTCAAACGGGTAATTTTTAGCGTGGCCTTTCTGAATATAACAGTTTTTTATATGCTGCTTGAAGGATCAATTTAAAGTCTACTAATGTGTGTCTGTGAACTAGAAATTAAATAGGTTGTCTTATCTTTTCAGAAAAAAAAGAAACTTCATACACGCTGAAAGGGAGTGGCACCTGTAGTATAAATGTCTCAGTTGTCATCAATGTTTTAAAATTTATATATTTTATTTTATAGCATTAATAATGAAACAATTTATAGCCCTTAAATTATTTAAATCTTTTTGTATTGCTCCCAGAGTTTACAAGAAGCCTAACAGAGAAAAGCACAAAAGATAAATATTTTTTTTTAAAACAAAAGTTTATAGCTTTCTCTCTTGTCTGTGAATGATGATGTCTCTTCTTTCTGCAATCTGCAGGATATCATCAAGTGAACCAACAAAGTACTGAAATAGATTAATTTCCAATCTTACCGGCAGTTATAGTTTTGCTGTTGAGCTACGCAAGTTGCATTATTTAAGCAAGGCAATAATTCACATGGATTCAGTATTCTCTCACAGAACTTGCCAGTAAATACCGGCATACAGATACATGCCACATCCTATAGAAGAGAGGGATATTAGAAATAATTATTTGTTGTACCCAAGACAATACGAAATTCAGTGTTTATAGTGTTTACATACATTACTAGAGAGGCCCTAACTAGGACAACTTTTCACAAAGACAGAACAAAAAGCAGTTCTAGTCTCAGATAGATTACAAACTTAATTTAGGACAAGTAGAACAGGCCTTCCAGCACAGATTATACCAGACTTGAGTTTGGTAGCTGAAAATACACCAGCTTTAAATTGGAGGTTTTGTGATCTCATAACTGAATCAAGAAGGAGTCAGATAATTAATTTAGGTTTTTTCCCCATTTCTGATTTTGTTCCAATGTAATGTTTGTATCTATCAAACAGCAACACTACACAAGGTACCTCAGACACCAAAGTGTCACTAACTAGAGGAAGAAGGAAAATCATGGGTATCCTTTTTCTCCTTAAATACAAAGCACAGAGTCTATGCTTCTCTTTAACAGTGAAAGACATCTGTCAGTTCCTACAATCTCTTACTTGAACAGTAAGAAAAATAAGTTATTTTACAAAACAAAATATTTCTTAGAGGTGACACTTCCACACTTATTTTTCTATGCTCTTCATAGACCTTTTGAAATCAGAAAGTAAAGGAGAAAGTAAAGGAAAAAGTAAAGGGGTTTGTTCCCCTAATGAAATAGGAAGTGCTTAGGTGTTCCTTTTGAATTGATCTTAAAGGTATAATCAGGAAACTCCAACTCCTATTGAGAGATTTCTATACATGTGAAACAAACTAGTGCACCTGTTTGTCTATTGCACAAAATCGTATGCGCTAGTATATCTAGTAGACAAAATATTTAGACAGGTTGCATAACTCAGTAATCTATCAATTTCTTCAGCAATTTAGATGTCTTTTTTCTCTGTGTATGAGTATGTATCACTGGTATGTGATAACTAAGCTTTTGAACACTTTTCACCGTTTTGATTCTGTATAATCACTGCTATTTGCAATAGTCACGTTATGAAAGAAAATCAACATTTTATTTTGACATATTGCCAGGTATGACTTTATTATCAAAATTTTGTGAGTCTGCATGAAGTTATTCTATTTTACAAAAATCAAAAAGAAAGAAAAAAAAGGGAATTAAAAAACTTATACCACATGAAAAACAAGAACAAGATAATCACTAGTTAATAAAGATCACATGATGCTTCATGTTTATATCAGATGATTTTATTAGGGAGAGGAAAAAAGAAATAAAATAACATGGGTAGTTCCTTATGTGATCACCAAGCAACTGACACAAAATGAGGAATTTTGGGTTTTTATCATAAAAATATTATAAACAGGACACATTCAGACAATGCTATGTTTCTTCATGAAGCATGCAAAGCCAATTAAAAAATTTACATTAGAATTAAGTGTTTTGACACTTTCATGGAACAAATCCTCCTGTAAGGTATGTGAAGGCATATGGATGACAGGAAGGCAGTTAGAAACAGACAACATGCCTTCACAAAGGGTAAATTGTGTCTGACTAATGGTGGCTTTCAATGATGTAGTAACTGCTTTGATAGGTAAGGGACTTCTGTAAGACCTCTGGCATCATCCCATACATCATCATTTTTTGCTAAATTGGTGAGATAGGGGGAAAGTTGTAAATGCCCCATCCCTTGAAGTGTTCAAGGTCAGGTTGGATGGAACTTTTAGCAACCTGGTCTAGCGTAAGACATCTCTGCCTACTGCAGAGAAGTTGGAAATAGATGATACTTAGAGGTTCCTTCCAGCCCAAATAGTTCTATGATGCTGTAATTCTGATTCTCTGTTCAAATAGGTATTTCATCATTTATACTTACATTTGGCAAATCGATACATGTACCTCTGTTCTGACATGGCCTTGAAGAACATTCATTGATGTCAATTTCACAGTTGTGACCAAGGAAACCAGAAGGGCAATCGCAAACATATCCAGACTGGTTATACTCGCATATACCTCCATTCAGGCATGGCTGAGAGGCACAAGGATCACCAGCTTCCTCACAAAATGGACCTAAAAAAGGAATAAACATTAAAAATTACAGTGTTGGAGTGATGCTTGACATGTTCTTTGACATTACTTTTTTACTATGTTGTGTTTCCCTATTATTTCTCTCTTTTTTTTTTTTTTTAATTTATTTATTTATTTTATTTTGTTGAGGGATTGAGAGGCTTTTATTAATTGTGTTTTCCTAAAATTGTTTACACTATGAATCTCCAATTACTGACTGGGACATCTGTAAGCTATCACCATTTAAAAAGCAAAGAACTTAACATATTCCTGCATGCTTTGTTTGTTTTGGTGAATTAATACTGTAGGAATCTGTGAGTGACTAACCTGATCTGTAACAAAGGAAGGATGCGACTAGAGCGAGATGCTGAACAGTCACTGAATATCTCACACCAGTTGTTACTAAGAGAAGTTAAATCCAGTGGACTCCTAGACCAGGAGGGTTCTTCTCATTACTATTTACAGATCCAGCCAGTACTGAACCTGAAAGTGCTCTGAGTAAGCAAACACACACACATACACGCACTACAAACATGCTGGCCACATGAACCAACATGAAGAACAGTGTCTTTTCCCTTAGATAAACACAAACAGCACTCACACAAGCATAAGCAGCAATGATGGCTCAAATTTTTCCTCATCTCTGGCTCGTTAGTTTTGAAGTTCAGCAATGAACATATACACTCCCTCCTTTTCTAAATACAAAGGTAAACCCTCATTAGTGGATCCCTCAGGAATCAGCACAGGTTTTAATTCTGTCTGATATCCAGATCCTGAACCTCTTGCTGACTTGCTGGCTCAGAGCTTGCATTGTTCCAGATCTGGATGTCATTCTGGTTGCTGGCTAGTCCAGTTTAAAGGTCTATTGCTCCCCACTAGGAGAGGTGCTAACATAGAAGTAGAAAAGAAAAGAGACCTTTACCCAGGCTCTGTTGGCCTTGCAAGAAAATAATCTGTAAAATTTCCCCAAGTCACCCTCTCCTATTATCTTCGAAATTTCCATGTCTCTCACAAAATTCTCCCTTTGCTATCCGTGAAATTCAGTTCTTGGTCATAGTGGCCTGTGCAACATTTGTTAGCCACTTATCCTGTTATTTGTTGAACTCAGCAGTTTCTCACATTGTGTCCAGTAGCTTCCCATGTTATCCTAAATTCTTGTAACCCTAGGCAGGACTTTACTGATCTGCCTGAACACCTAAACTTTTATGAACTGCCTAAGTATTTTCAACAATTAAGTCTTTTTAATACTGTGATGTCAAAGATAAAGCAGAATTATAGCATCTAAGAATTTATTTCCATTTACTTCTGGAAAATTACGTATCAAATACGCTTTTTACATACTTTGTACTTTGGTGCTCTGATTCAAACCACCTCCCTAATACATACTTACAAATTACATCAGAAGAATCTTTTAGCAATTTGCTGTAGCAATAACATAGCTTCGTAATAAATCCCTTCTGAAGTAGTAATTTGTATTGATTCAACATTGTTAGTCACTCGAATACACCAACTTAAAAATAGACATTCATAAAAGAACAAATTATACTTTACAAAAAGATGTATAATTTTGAAATGGTAAACAGAATACTTTTAACTCAAATTGTAAACTGCAGGATAAACATAACTAATTAATTATAAACCCCTTAATAGATAAGTATCTAAACCTCTAATAATTTAATTATGAATAGACTAGCTATTTAAAGCAACTGTAAGTATGTGGAAAAACATTTATGAGAAGATTGAAATATCACACTCTATTATATACCAGAACAGCTGATACGACAAATACTATACAAGAATTTAAAAAGGGGTCAAAACATATTTTCCTTTTTATCATTCAGTCCAGTAGTAATAGTTATTCCAATAAGCCAAAATGAATTGGATCTATCTTTTTATGACAGATTATTCACTTCTCCTTAGCATCAGAGGACATTTCCTCTGATGAAGGAAAGAATCTTTCAAAAATTTTTGCTATCCCTCATCACCATAGCAACCAAATTACAGTATGTTGGAACTTTCAGATGTTAGGACTTGCTAACAGGAAAAGCGAAGGAGGCCGTATCTCAGAACAAGGCCATTAATTGGTATTAGTGCATATATAAGAGAACGTTTGCAACATGAACTGAGGGGAATTGGTCAATTCTTTCTTATTATTCAATTTACTATCTAGCTGTCCTCTTCTACTTTAGTGCAGCATCGTACCCCAGCAGTAGTCATAGATGAGGTTATATATCAATGCTTACCCTATTTTTTCTCCATTATTAGTCACATCTGATAAGAATGGGTGCTCCTGTCCCATCCACATTAATAATCAGAAGAAGGAAAATGAGCAAAAGTGACCCCATTTTCTCTACCCAAACGAAAGCCAGAAAGTGTTGTCTCAATAGCTGAATGGAATAATGAGTTTTTCCTGCCATTGTTTCTACCCCTGAATCCATTCACTTCTCCACATTTTTTGTGCCACCATTACCAAGTATTTCTTAGCCTTTTGTTAAAAAATGGCTCTCAATGGGATTATTAGAACAAGGAAAGACTAAATGAACAAAATAAGACAGAACAATGAAGGCCAGTGGGGAAAACCAGATGAAAGAGGAGCCTTTGGTAATGTTATGTGCATTTGTAGCAAAACCAGGAAAAGGGTATTGTTCTGACAAAAAAAAAAAGCGATAGTGCAACATTATTTTAAGAGAAGACTAAATGTAGCTAGAAGAGGAATAGAGAAAAGCCTGAGAGAGGATAAGGAAATATTGTCAATCACACCATGAGAAATTCAACATGGAAAAATGCAAGTTGTAAGGATGGCCAAAAAACAAAGAAAAAAAAAAATATATATAAAACTTATTACCCTTTTCTCCTTGGCCTCTCTTTGCAAAGTGAGGAAAATTTTTTTTTTGTGAATTTGGGAAAAAACAGTGCATTTAGTGGAAATTGGTGGCCAATTACCTAACTAGATGAAGGGGTATTAATTTAAATGAAGATATTGACTCATGGTCTAAAACATAAGCCACATCTACCAATGTCTTTCAGGAAGAATTCAGTCTTGAGCTGGAATTTTTCCTCAATCATTGACATTAATTATGTCTTTGATATTCCTCTACTTTATAATTCACTGTATTCAGCATCTTATGTAAAAAGCAAGAGCAGCATTCTGATAAGTTTGACAAATCAAGTCAAAAAATGGAATTCTAGAGAACTGGTGGTTTGAGATTTTTATTCTATCATTCCCAAACCCAATGTCACACTCAATCTATTTGCTAAATAAGATTAAAAGGTGTCTTGATTACAGGTCTTGGATGGGGAAAATATAAAGCACTAAAGGGATCATTAATTCAGAGAGAGGAGTGTAAGAAAAGCAAATGACTGAAGAGAGAAGCAGGACGATAAAATGTGAGAAGCACCTCACACATTTTTACCAGTGAGATATCTTTACCTGACTACCATGAAAGAGTTGGATTTTATGGTTGCTGATGTCTTCACACCAATGCGTTTTGAAAAATACTTAACTACATACAAAACTTAACTATACAGAAGAGGACATATGCAATACAACAAGCTTTGGTCAGAAGAGATGAATGACTTGTCCTCTAAACTTGCAAATATATTTATCTACTTTGAGTCAAGATGTATACAAACCCTTCAAAAAGTTGTGCAAATCAGGAATTATTTTGAAATTCTTATTTTAAAATGTACTCATTTTTGCCATTATCAGTGCCTCTTGTTCCAATATGTTTAAATAAATACTTAATTTCATATCCATGTTAACATATACTGACCTCTTGAATGTTGTGGTTAGAAGCAAGATAAAGAGGGAATAGGATAAAAATAGATCTTTAAATCTGATATCAAATGCAAGCCCCAGAAACAGGATAATATTTAAGCAATGAACAGTGTGCCTGGGATCAGCACATCAGTCCAACTAACACATGCATATTTGAAATGTTTGTACATCTTCTGAAGACCTGAGAAAAGGTCTCAGTTGAAAAAAATAAAAAAAAATGCAAGGCAAATTGTCTTAACTGCATAGATTTGATACATAACCTTCTTTTTTACTTTTAGATCAATAAAAACGTAGTACAGGCATAGTATGTTCCCTAGATGCGGTGCATTTCTGCTGCCAACAATTTCAACAGAAGTAATTTTTTCTTCAGTCAGACCCAAAAAGAGACATTTGCTGAAAATACTGAAGTCCCATTAGTGCTCACTGATGAATGATCAGCTACTCAAACTTATTCAAATTCTCAGGGAGAGATAAATGCAGAAACCATGTTCTAATGGGAGATGGTTGATTCTGGAAACGTCAGTATGAAAAAAATAATTATCAGCTTGGTTGAATACCCTGATTAAAGAGGAAATTCCAAGAAATTAAGAGCATCATCAGTAGGATCAGTTCACCTTCGTCTTTCAATATAATGAATTATTTTTTGGTTTACTTCAATAAAATAAAAATTGTGGAAGCTTAAAAAAGCAGGAACAAATGAGTAAAGATTATTTGATAGACCAATATGAAAGCTAATGAATTTTAGTTTAAGGAACCAAATCTTTTTTCCAGCATTTTCTGTTGTTTTTACACATGAAAATAATAAAACCCTTCACCAAACCAAAACGAAAGATAGGAGAGCCTCAGCTCTTCCTTGTTCTAACTGTATCCTCTCTAGTCTTCCTTTCTACGGTTTCACTGCTGTGTTATAATGACAACCCATTTAAAGAAAAAGGACATTCCTGATGCCATTGATAAAATTCACTCAGTTTGTTAAGACACCACATAGTGAAATTTGCATAAATAGCTGAGGTTACTGATTAAAACAAACCACAAAACTACTGATAAGCAGTTTCTATTTTTAATTGCAGCACTTCTGGACTTCACATTTATGCAAACATTTCTCTTCCCAAGCAGCAAAATGTATTAAAAATCATATTAGCATAGTATACTTCAATATGATGTACATATTCTCATTTTGTTGTTCCTCTAATGAAAAGTCAGTGTTTTCTAGAGCACTTATGCATAAGGCAGAGTAGACTGGTTCAGGAAACAGCAAATGTTACAGTCAATTATTTGTGCTTGTGTCAGAATAGAGCAATAATATATCAGGGTTAGGATAAAAAATGAAGTATTTAGTGGGAGAGAGATGTATTTTCAGTATAAATGAAGCAAATGACTGCCACTTGGTACAATCAAGGACCAAGATACACAATAGGCAGTAAACCAAATAAAGGCTGTGTATGAAGACAAGTATGAAAATTTAATTGTCAAAACTATTGTTAATATTTTAATATGTTCAGTTTCACATTTAGAATTATAGAAACCCATACAATGTCCTTCTTACATATGCCATTAATATGTATTATGCAACAGAAACCTTGTTCTCTTAAAACTAGTTAGTAAACAACTCTTTTTATCTGAGGACCATCAGATTTCAGTTGATTCAGTTATGAAAAAAATTCTACAATTAACTAATCCCTATCTTTATAAGATCCTTAAGCAATTTATTAAAATTATTCCACTCCAGTCCACTCCTTGTTTTTTACCTTCATAAGCTTCATCAGATGTCTTTCCTTTCAAATGCAAAACTGAAAAGTGTTTTAAAAAATTGTGTCTGTAGAATGATTCTATTTTTTCTGTTTAAGCATATCACTGTATCACAAGTTCTTGTCTTAGTTACCTAGACCCTGAAATATATAAATATTTCTATCAGTGCACTAAAATCATTAATCTTTTAAATACTAATACAGTATTTGCATCTTCATATACATTTCTAATCAAAACTAATGAAAGATACCTTGTTTTTCCTGTATATGAAGTTTCAGTAAAGTATGAATCAAAATGAAGTCTACTTTAGGCACTGTAAATCTGGGTCCTTTATGGAGTACAAATCTCCATGAAAGATTATAAGGGCTATAATCTTACTTTTAGACCAAATAGGCATCATCAAAGCTCACACGTGCTTTACAGAAAAGCTCCAATCAGCATACTTGAAAATAGACATTTTAGAAGTAAATGAATGAGAAGAACAGTGTAAGCTAACAGAACTGGACTGATCTTGAGCTGATGCCACTCTGGCTACTGCTAAGGAAGCGTGCATAGGCTGTCCTTGCTTCTGGAAGGTTATTATTCCTTGGAGCAACAGCAGGGCATCACCCTAAGTGTAAAAGATCATGTACTATTCCTTGCCTAAAATCACTTCCTAGTGCCTCAGTTTGTTGCAGAAAGGGATGTTCAAAATTCTGCTAGGGGAATCAGGATAATAGCCATAATGTTCAGATTGACAGCTGTGACTTTAATCAAGAACACCAATGCTGCCCACTCACAAAATGTCTAGATTTAAAATGGCCTTTCTCTTTGCAGCCAGCTGATAGTGTTCACCCCAAAAAAGATAATATGAGTGTGTCCGTTAACAATGAATTCACTAACAGTACATGGATTTTACTACAGTAAAAATTATATGAATTCTTTCCAAACATCTTTTGGAAAGATAGTTTTAAAAATGTAATGATTAAACAGTCTTTTCTCTGAGGCAAGTTTCGTCAGAACACATTAATTAAATTCCTCAACTGTTCGTCAGGTGATAAGACCTTGTCTTTGTATTCAAATTTAAAGCATGTTCCTGATGGCTCACATACTTCTGTGAGAAGCTCAATACTTCCGAATTCTGAAAAATTACACCTCTTAGAGGTGAGATCTCACCTGGGATTCATGGACTAGCTTTGTGCATGAGGTTTCTCAACATGGTTTCTAAAGGTATGAATGGGAAAAACACTTCTGATTAAAATCGTATGTGAAAACAAATCAAGTCAATATACTAAGCAGGACAGACATTTTCTTCATTAAAATGAAAAAGTCTATGTGATTCCAAACTACAATAGGTTGATAAATAAAAATTTTAGAAAGTAGAGTACATATGTCACCCATATTTTTTTTTAAATTACTGTTAAATCTGTGCTAACAGGTTTACTTTGCATAGCAATTTGTTCTGAGTGCCTTCTTGACACACTTTTCTTCGGCAAAGTGATATGGGTTATATTTGTTGCATTACTCTTAATTCAGCTATGCAAAGTGACGTGTCTCATTTTTTGGGCAGTAATAATTGTGTTTATTTATGATTTATCTCAATGACACCTCACAAAATCTAGTGTAAATCAGAAGAAATCATATAAAACATGTTGGACTGATCTAGATATAATGCATCAATAGATACATTAGGTAAATTTATCAAATTCCTCATCTTTCTTTCTTTCAGGGTAGAAGACAGCAGATCAAGAGTAGAATTTAGATATTTGGACACCAAAAGCTTTAGGCTAATACTTATTGAGAGACAAATAAAGAAACTGACCTGCAGTTGAAAGTTCCATAAAAAGCTTTTGAAAAGTGGCTATAACATGCCTATACTATACACCTCAATATTCAGCAATCATGACTGTGACATAATAAATGTAAACTTTTAAGAACTATAAAACTATTCAGAGGCTTTTTGTTGTTGTTGATGACGATGATAATTGCTATTATCCATCCTTTTGGCAGTAATATTTTCAAGAATTCCTCTGATGATAGGATAACTTAAAGATGAAATATTTTATATATTGACAGTGGGCAGTTCAGTTAGTTATGTGAATCCAGGAAAAAGAGTCTGCAATAAATCAGCCACCAGAAAGTTGGTATTATTTTACTTCTCTGCTAATATACTTTTTAGAATAGATGACAGATGATTAACTTTCTCCTCTCTCCTTAGTGTTACCACAGCCATCTGAGTGATGATGAAAGATACGTATGGGCTGAAAAATCATGTGGTTTCATGAGAATACTCAAACACTTTCCTCCATAACAAATTATATAATGTGTGGCTCAGTCTTTTCTCTTGTTTGCAGTCAAAACTGTGTGACAAGACGAAAAAGCTTATATAAACATGTACCAAGCCACTTACAACTTTGTACTTCACCTCTAAATAAACAATATACACCTATGGGCAAATGCAGCTCACAGCAATAACATATTATACACAACTGCAAATATTGAACTTAAAAATATTGACAAACTTTCACTACTTTCAAATTTTCAGATGGGAATATACAGTTAATTAAACCCTTTAATTCCCTCGGACAGCTTGAACCTTTGGAATTCGTATGAATTCTTATTTCCTTAACAAAATTATTTTCAAAATCAGTTTGATGGATGTGAATAACTGAAGCCTGTGATTCGTCTCCATAGTTTCACAGTTAATGATTAATTATTGTTAAAGATTACATATCTTCTTTTTCTAATCTGTAGTAGTGTGGAAGCGGGTATACAATTACTCAAGAAGAAAGAAATTGACATAGGGAATAGTCCTATCAAAAGATAATTGATTTTTCAAGTCTTTGACAAAGGAGTCTATTGAAGATATACACATTTACTTTTGTTTCGTCCTCAGAAATCACAAGTCTAAATGACAAAATCCTGCTGTTACAGTGAAAGAGGATTTTGGCTGAGATGAATTCCAACTAAATTGCTTAACAATATTCAGAAACATGGCTGTAGGCTTGAGACAACTACTAAAGACCTGGGAAACAGATCTTCAGGAGATATAGCCACTTGAAATTCAATAACCGAGGTAAGGGTTGAAAAGAAATGTAAATGATAGGAATATATTCTGGGAAGGTGTGCCCTTAGGCAACTGCAGAGTCCAGGGACATGTGCTAAATAAGAAGAAGCCTGAGACAGTAGCGGGGATTGAGTATATTGAAGAGAAGGAGGACAGACCATGCAATATAGAAAGTGGGAGAAAAAGAAGGCTTGAATCTCAGGATTAGAAAAGTGCATCACAGTAGCACTTTAACACAGAAGCAGAAGGATGGGCTGAGTAGTTACCAATAGACTTGTTTTGATACCTTCTGTATCCTAGGAGGGAGAGGAAAAAAATGTTGAGGATAGCAGTTTAAATAAAAACAGTTTATAACCTATATGTTGTTGGTGAGGAAAATATGTTGTCGGTGTTTTATCTTATTTTGATATTGCCGATTTTTTATCCTAGCTACAAAATTTTAAGCAAATTGATTGTCAAAAGGCCTCAAGTGGGCTCAGTTGGGTTAATGTCTAAAATGGAGGCTGGTCAAATGGATAAAATGTGTGGTATGTTGTCAAGCAATCACATGACATCATCTCATAATCCAGATTTATCTTCTAGGTTATACATTAATTTATTGTAAATAATTATTCTTGAGAAGAAAACAAATCCCTAGGAGTATTTGTGGAAGAAAATCAGAAAAACAATGTAAGTATTAATTAGAATTAACTAAGTTTTGTACATCTGTGCATTCTATTAGAATTGTGATGAAAAAGAAAAGGTCTGCTTATTGTTCAGCTTGTAACATTATCAAACTCTGAGAATCGACAGAATATTATACCGTTTACAAGAAAACCAACCTTTGAACATTCAAAGATATACTCAGAACTGTAACTTTTAGTCTCTAATGACCTTTGGGTCTATTTCCATTTCCTGAGGCCAAATTTGATATCCATCAGCATTATTTAATGGGACAAACCAGGTGTATTCAAAGCCCTGCATATTGGGCTGAGTACTGCAAGCACCTGCTGGTTCTGGAGGCACTGTAGACGTACAGTGCACTCAGAGCTAGAATAAATGCTAAGGCACTAATGTTGAAAGAAGAGTAGAGTCTGAGAGTCTCTCATAAAAACATTAGTCCTTCTCAAAAGCTCGTAATATCATCATGGGTTTATGGCTCTAACACTGATGTAATTTAAAGAAATGGAGGCCTGGTATGGTAAAAGAGGCCTTGAAAATTGCAGACACAAGATGCAGTATATGGCAGTACAGGTATGGAACATTAAGAGGCAAGGCATACTCTAGGCCATGGAGACCCCACAGCTCCAGAGAACAAAGAAATGCAGACCTGGAGGTGGACAAAACTGGTCCTAGGGGCAACAAAAAGAATAGTATCTAACATCCGTAAACCCCACCATAGATAGTAAATTCAGGTGTAATTTGGAATGACAGCCCAATGAAGAAAAAGAAAGGTATATAAGAATGTTAACAAACATATAAATATGATCTTGAGTAGATCCTAGAGCAAGAAATACAAACCCCTTAGCACAAATGTCATATCCTTCCTGGTGAAGGACTACAGATGCTCACAGGAACCATAACATACTGCCATAACACACCGCCATAACACACCCCTACCCCCAATGACAGTAAAAGGAGCAGGGTAAGGGTGAGAACAGCATCTGGAATAGGGTTGGAAATTAAAAAGTTTGTATATATAAGAAATTTACAAGTACTATTATTGAAATATTTTCTGCACAGATGAATCTTGAGATTTCAATTATACTGTAATTGTCTGGCCTTATATTTACCGCATTTTCTCCAGAATCCCGTGTTTAAATGTCAATACATAATGACACATAATGATATGTAGCAAGATAATGGCAGCAATATAACAAACACAAATCTTAAGAAATCCATGGAAAGTGAAAAAAAAAAAAATATGAATTTAATATAGAAGATGCTGGGTTAAAGAGAAGACTCCTTCAGTAGTAAGTGAAAATTCTACAGAAGACTCTGTTCTCTCTCACCATTTCAGAGATTTGTGCTCTGTAATATATAAAGAGCGAGCTCATATGACCTAACTCAGCAATTTAAAAACTAGATGTTCGCTCTAACCCCTATTAGAACCAAGAGTTTAAACTGGACACCTTTAGAAGATGGTTAATTCCATCCAAAAAACCTATCTAGGACTGACTATCCATAGGATGATTGCTGTTTTTCTAACTAAACGTGGCAAACTAAACAAGCTAGATACCAAACTCTAGACAGCTGATGTTGCATAACATGCAGGCAGTCAATGAAGAATATCACAAGGTTTGCTATACAAATGGATTCAAGCTAATCAGATAATACAGTTTTACAAGAGATTTATCATGAGAAGCATTCTCATTCTAGCAATCTCCAAAGGCTAATTGATAAAAATTAGTTTTTTGAGTCTGTTGGTTTTACTGCCAAAGTGGCAAAACATATTTTGAAGTGACTGATTACTCTTTGGAAAAAAGTCTGACATCTTGGAAGAAAAGCAACTCCAAATATGAGGTATTCCTACCTATCCATTTAAGGATCTCATTCACACATATACTAACCAATAAATTAAAATAGACAATGATTATGCAACCTTCCATTTTTCATATATGGTGTTTTTATTTGCATCTATAATTTTGATTCATTTTGAAAAATGCCCTTGATTTAAATGATCTGTTCGCTTTTATTGATATAATGTTTGAACAATTCAGCAAATAAAAACTTTTATTTTTATTTATATTAAGGGGATTTAAATCTATCAGCAAAACAAAGGGATACTCAAAGCTTTCTCTAAGGCTTGAAAATCTTTTGAAATAGTGACTTTTTTTCATAATTCACTGGTGGTCATTATCTCCTTGTAAGATAAATTTGGCTTTTGTCTATTTAGTAGCCTGTAAATCATGAATACACAGGGTGGAATTCCCTTTAAATGAAGACAGATAATATTTTACTTAAATGTTTGGAACAATATTGATTCTATACACTGGGTTTTATCCCTCCTGGAGGTAGTGATATTGTTTGTAAAATTCTGCTTTGTTGCTAATTCCATAAAATAAGTAAATGAGTCTTAGTAAATTTGAAATGTGTATAGCCATCAGCTTTTCAAAGTGAACAAAGAACTGCATGTAATTCCGCATGTTTTGTAGTGTTTGAATTTCATTTATTAATAAGTAGATTAGGTATTGTGTTCTGTTGACACATGGTATGATGTCAATAAACATTCAGCTACTTTCAAGAGACATTTTGTCAAACCATCGATTTCCAGACCTTGAAATAAATCATATGATGCTATTTTAGTCTGTAGGTCCTATGGTCCTTTGTATTTTAATTAATTAGGAAAAATATTATAATTACCACTGTACTCACACAATTTTGAATTGGTTGCCTGACACAGAGATTTTCTTCTTTCAAAAATTTTTTCTGAAATATTTTTAGAAAAACTTTGCTTACCTTCTTGCATGTAGATGTTAGAGCTACTTGCTTTATTTGCTCTCATTCAAGTCAAGGAACAGAAGGCTGGAACTACAATGGCAGTGAGGAAAGGGTACACTATGTTACCAGAGTTCAGCCTTGTACCTCAACTCAAACATTAGTCATGCAGTCACCAATTTCCTTGGATGTTGCCTCTGGGTAGATATGGATCTGAGGGCATGCTGAAGTACAGAGAAGAAATTTGAAGTTGAGATACTCTTTAGAGTGGGAAGACAAGCCAAGTGAGGGCTGGTCTTGGAAAAGTGATCTTTGATGTGATGACAAAGTTTGACTTGCTTTGAGTGCACTGTGGTGGCATCACACGTCCCACAGTATAGCAAACCTAAGTTTTCAGGACCACCATTCACTTCAGTGAAAGGGCTGTATTTTCTCAATAAAGCCCACAACCTGTGAAAAGCCATAACTTGTGCATAAATGTAAAAGACACACTATATATTCAGTGTCTGTTATTATTTAATAAGGCTGTGTTTGCCGCACTTACTTTTAGAAATGTATTCAAAAAAGTATGCATTGCCTAGTTATGTATTTACTGAGCAAGAGAGATTGTGGATAAGACATGACTGAATATGGCCTTGTTGTCTAGTGTTTAGAGAACTTATATAGCAGCTCTGAAATGCATAATTTGGTCAAGATTCTTATTCCTTTCACAGATAATGATGAGGATCTTGTCCTTTTGTCCAGAGTCCAGAATCAAACATAACTCTTTTCCTCTGTAGTAATAGTTTCCTTGGAAGACGAAGACATTTCAAAGCATCATTGTAAACAAACTCATCTTATGTAATTGTAGATTGCCCTTAATGACAAAGATTTGCCATGTGTTTTTCTTTTGAATTTCTTTCTATCTTGAAACTAAAAGTGGTTTATAATACTGTTATTCACGTTTACTTTAAGATAATTTCACCACAGATATCGTAGGGTGTAAGGGCAGGGTCACTAGGAAGTCTATATTCCAACCTCCCGCTTGAAGCAAGAAGTCAGGCCAGGCTAGTCAGGGCTTTATCTACCCCAGTCTTCTGAACCATGTAAGATGAAGACTATAATCTGTCTGGGAAACCTGTTCCAGTATGGTATATCCCACTGATTCCTTCCCAACTCTCTTGAGCACTCCCAGCCTCCTTGCTGGTGGGGTGGTGTAAGAAGCAGAAAAGGCCTTGATGCTGTGCAAGCACTGCTCAGCAGAAATTAAAAATCTCCTTTGTTATCAGCACTGTTTCCAGCACAAATCCGAAGCATAGATACATACCAACCACTATGAAGAAAATTAACTCTACCCCAGCCAAAACTAGTACATCTACCTTTTATGTAGAGATGGGTGCTAATGGGCCCTGCCATAGAATCAGATTTTGAGCCAGGACTATGAATTGTTGCATTTCAAACATAAAACTGCAAGAAATACTGAGGGTCTGAAAGGTATCATTTGTGAATGGTAACGGTAAATTCAGATGTGATGTGGAACTGCAACCATAACACTAAATAGTAAGTTAATTTGTTTTTTATTTATATTACTTAATATCTTGTTCTAAAACCTTTCTTTTGAGTGTTTAATCATGTTCATCTTTCTATGCCAATCCTGAAGAGTAAAGAAATCTGTGCAATGAATTATAATATCCTTTCTCCAGCAACAGTAATTAATCACTACCCTGGAGAAAAAGATTAGTATACTCAATAGTGGTGTTATCAGTCCTATGACTTAGTGTCTGGAAATATTTCCCAAAGCACAAACTTCTGGTGACATGTCATTATGCAAGAAGCTTAACTTTAATTCTTAAAGGAAGTTGGTAATACAGGTGAAGAGAGTTCCAAGTGAAAAGGTTAAGTACTTGTTAGATCATTTTTTACTAGATATAAAATGTCAGTATAAGTTAGTATACATTATTTTTATTTTAAAAAGTATGTGAGTGAGCAGCATAAAGGAATGCCATCTGTCTAAACTTTTACTGTCTACTGCAACATGGATTAGAAGAAAGCTGCTGGAGGAAAGGAGTAAAACCACTCCCGAGTACAACCAAGTTTGCAGGAATCCAGGCAGAATTTTGAGCAACAGGATGAGCAGCGTGAGCAAAAAGCAAAGGATTTGTGAGAAACAAAGAAAACAGGGAGCTAAAGCACCATGGCAAAGGGCAGAAAGACATTTTTCCTATGGTCCCATGAAGTAAAGTGTAGAAATTGTTTCCAATCGGGGAACTGAATTAACAAAAGAGTTGGGGAACTGGTAGCAGTACTGGAGGAAAAGACACAACAAAGGCTTTTTATTTTAATTTTTCTTTGTTATAATGTCTCTTTCTAAAATTTCATTGTTCTCATTATTGTTTTATAAAAAATAGCTTTGGCAATTCAAAGCCCTTCCATATTAGACTGAAAGTGCAGGCAGGTCCAATTCAAAGCTCTGGTTGGTTGTGTCAATGTTGCTAACATTATTTTTCCCACTTCATAATGAAAACAGCTACTATAATATTCTAGTATAGAATATTATTCAAAAACAAATACAATCAGCATAAGTCAGCTAGAATAAAGGGGTTTTTCGCTGGTCTGCTAAAAATGTACTATGTGCCCTATTCTTGACTTGAAGGGTCAGAAAAACCTTTAAAAACCAGCAGAATTAAATATTTGAGAATATAGAAAACAAAACCAAAATTCTGGTAGCACTAGGGAACGGACATTTATTCCCAATACTTTGTTTATGGCTGCTTATCTGATTTAAAACTACTCATATTTCAGAGTAGTAGTTTAGATTAGATATTAGGATGAAATTCCTTACTGTGAAGGATGGTGAGGCACTGGCAAGGTTGCCCAGAGTAGTCATAATGCTCCATCCCTGGAAATGTCTGGAGCCAGGTTGCATAGGGCTTTGAGCAAACTGATCTAGTGGAATGTGTCCCTGCTTATGGCGGGGGGCTTGGAAATAGGTGCTGTTTAAGGTCCCTTCCAACCCAAACCATTCTACGATTCTATGATTCAGAATGAACAAAACCAAATGCAACCTGAACTAGCGAATTCAGCCTTATTCAATATGCAGTATTATCAATCAGGCCAGCTCTCTTCAATCTGCTGTTATTTTCCATTGCATGAAGTTTTAGAAATTAACTCCGAACTGTAAAAATTTGCTAAATGAATTCTTGATCTATTTAAGTGCTGCATGATTGTGTCACTGTATCTCATGCCACATGACTAGAGAAACTAGAAAGTTTCTAAATACTCCTTATTGTCTCACGTGTTATTTAACAACTAATGTTATCCTTTTGTTGGTATTTAGGCTGAGGATGAACTAGGAAAGCAAATGGTAGAAGTAGTATAGATATAAAAGCAAGAACTAAAGAAAGTAACAAAATGGCGTAAGGGACTCAGAGGTCAATAAGGTGTAGACTTGGACTTCTGGATTAAAACTGTGATGTTTGTGGAAGGCATTTCTTCCTCCTGTGTCTCAAGTCCAGAGTTTATTTGTGTGTGTATTTTGTTGCTGCTGTTGCTGTTTGTTTGGTTTGGTTTTATTTTCCATTATTATTTTTATTTTTATTTTAAATGTATTTTTCTAATCACAGACCACATCCTTTCCCCAGACTGCCAGCTAAAGCCTTATCCCTCAGGCACGAAGAGCTATTTGCCTGGCAAAGATTGAAGGATGAGTGGCGTGCCCTTCTCCTCAGGAGCCATCTCCAGAGATGAAGCAGGAGCAGGGGAGGCAGCAGCCATGAAACCTAGCTCAGACCCAGGTGAGTCTGAGACTCTGCACTGCTGGGTCAGTACACAGCCTGAAGCCTTCTACTGTTAATAGCAAAAATCACATATTCACTGCACTACATAAGCCTTACAGTCTCTCACAGGTGCAAGAAACTGCCAGCCAACTAATCAACAGTGTATTTACCCTCTAACTGGCAAAAAAAAAGGCAATCTGGTGTATATATACTGAAGAATTTATGGTATCCTCTTTAGAAAGCACTTCAGATTATACATCAACCTATTGCCTTGCTATCCAAATCTGTATCTTCTTGATTTTATTCATTTTGCTATGGAAAAATGTTCAGTTGTCTTTTTTATGCAGAACACTGATTTACAAGATAAAGAATCTTGTAAAGTTTCATCCATCCTCAAAGCCCACATGATCCAATAAGCCAAAAAGCTGGGGGATTTAATCCTTTTTATTCATTCTGACATATTTTCAAATATTTTTTTTTTCTGTTCTGTCTTCATGTCCTTGACTTTTACTCAATTAAAAACATATTCTGCTTATTTTTTATTCTTATTTTTTCTAGGATAGAGTTATTTTTTCTTCACAATTGTATGTATGAAGCTATATTTAGGACTTGTGCTGAAAACAGTGTTGATAACACATCAGGGTTATAGTTATCGCTAAGCAGTGCTCACAGTGTCAAGGCCTCTTCAGGCTGTGCAGAGAAATTGTGGCTACTCCATTCCTGGAAGTGTTCAAGGCGAGTTTGGATGGGGCTTGGAGCAACCTGGTCTAGTGGGAGTTGTGCCTGCCCATGGTGGGGGGCTTGGAATGAGATGATCTTTAAAGTCTCTTCCAACCCAAACCATTCTATGATTCTAGGATTCTAAAATTCACACAATGCCCCACCAGTGAAGAGGCTGGAGGTGCATGAGAAGTTGGGAGGGGACACAGAGGGGAGAGCTGACCCCAACCCACCCAAGGGATATCCCAGACCATATGACACTGCACTCAGCAAGAAGAGCTACGAGGAAGAAGGTACAAGTGAGGGGTAACATTTCAAGTTACTTCATTTGTTGTCCCAAGTAACTGTAACATATGATGGAGCCCTGCTTTCCTCAAAACAGCTGTCCCCTGATGGCCACTAGTGAACGAATTCCTTGTTTTGCTTTTCCTGCATGCATGAAAAGATTTTCTTTTCCTACTGAACTGTCTTTATCTTATCCCATGAGATTTTTCACTTTTACCCTTCCAATTCTTCCTCTCCTTTCCACTTGGATGCCCTATTTCTGGGCTTGATTTCTTGGCTAACTGTTCAGTCATCCTAGTTCCGAAGAAGTTCTTTCCAACACCACTGACTCATGTCTATCTGATGCTTACTCCTCTCCAGCAGTCTTTTTCGTAAGTTATTGTACACTACATTTTTCTCCTCTTTGCTACACAGCCATGTGAAGGCTTCTCCCCCAAGTCTGCTCAGTTTTTGACTGTGGAGGAAACAATCTTTTGTCTTTTCTTTTTTTTAAAAAGGGCATATTAATTGAGATTTACAAACAAGAGTGATTATTTATGTTACCTACATTTTTTAAGTGCTCTGATGTATGGGTGCCATTATTACATAGTACTCATTTTGTTATTTTAAAATGCTGCTACTGGTGTCAGTAACTCTGACTCATTTATAGTCCACTCTCTCTTCAGCCTGGCCTGTGACTGCCCTGTTGCATCATTAAATATTTGAATATTTTAATACTTTGAATGCTACAAAAATTAAGAAGGTATTGCTGATCTTGCATGTCTAAACACGAGACATATTTACTATTAATTTATATATATATTATAATTTATATAATTTATAATAATACTATTTATTTCTATAAATAAACATATGGAAGATGTTCTGTAAAAGAATATTCTCTTTATCTCCCTAAATCTCTTATGCCCATGAGAGTTGTGTGTGCATTTGTGTAGAGAGTCTGTAGAGATTCTCTTAAGCAAAGATGTAGAAGTGCTGTACTTATTGATGCAGTCCCACAAACAAGTATATAAACTGTGAAATCTATGCATTTGCAGGTATATAATTGTGATTAGGGGCTTATACGTACGAATATTTAATAAATTGTGGTTTTTTTGACTAGGTAGATAACATATTGAAACATTTCTAATGTTTATACATTTGATAGGTTTTGGGCTCTGGGTTCAAAGTTATACTTGCTTTTCTGTCATCGTGATCAGTGTGTTGGAAGGCTTTCAAGGGATTTACGCACTCAGAACATTGTCCTATTATGTTTATAAATCACTGTGAAACAAAATTAAAATACGAACTGAACTCTGAAATGTATCAGAATTCCCAGTGTCTCTTTCTCTCTGAAGAGCGATAAAAGATCTCCTGTATTAATGGCTTGTTCAGAACTAGTGGAATTATTCTGAAACCTAAACTAAATAATCAATCAAGAATCACTATCTGTCCTGCATTGAACTTTCCATCTGTTTTGCAGGCAAGACCATCAATGTCTGGGATGGATTCCAAATGAACCATGGGTTAAAAGCCATTTGCAAACTATTCAAACTTCTTTATTTGGAGCTCCTGACATAAACTACTGTACAGAAATAAAACGTATAATCCTGAATATATAGACCAACAGTCTGTCCACATATTAATGGACAAAGCATTCAATTCTAAATTGAAACGGCATGGTAAAAGACCTGAATGTATTACAGTCTTTAATTACATAATGCTTCTTTAACACCATGCAGTTCTAGAAATAAAAAATGTAATTCCTTTCATTTGCATTTATTTGCAGGAATGCTGGTTTTTCTATTTGTACATGCAATTAGCTTCTTGAACACAAACTTCAACCAGAATTCTGTTTTTTTGAAAGGATGTAAAAAGATTTTTTTTTTTAATGACAGACTGCCTGATATAAAAAGATGAGCGACTTTGCTTTCAAAAGGCACAATTCTATATTTTCATGACCTTGATTCATTACTATGTGGACAAAGTTAAAGACAAGATAGTGCTGAAAGGTGAACTATCTGTTAACTTCAGAGTGATTAATGACAAGACAAGTTATCAGGTATCTCAGAGTTGAGAACCCATTAGCTTGGGAGAAAGCTGAAAAGCCAGGGGGAAGAAATAAGCCATAGTAATAAAAGGAGATGAAGAAGAAATGCAGGTCTCTTGACTATAGACTGATATGCTCTTGTAGCCAAACTCAGCACCAAAAGGAAATTCAAATTACTGCTTATGTTCACTCCAGCTTTATATTCAAACAAACTACCACAAGTTGACCAGTAAGCATTAAGTACTTACGTAAGAGAAAAATAACAGATGTCAGAAGCAAACTAAAGAAATTATTCTCTAGGGGTGAGTTCATAAAACCAACAAGAACAGTTCAAATATAGGAAAAAAAAATTATTTAGTAATTTTTCCCTACTAACATAATTACAAAAAGAAACCTAGACTTAATTGAATAGAATTGCAAGTGTAGAATATAATTTAAATCAATAAAATATGTACATAATTTCTTTTTCTTCAGACTCTTCAGAGTTCTTCAGTCTACTCAATGTACTGTCTTAAAACTATTGCAAATTTGCCTTCTGCAAGGATATCCATTGAAGAAAAAGAAAATATCTAGAATGAATCAATCACAAGAGGAATTGTATGAAATTTGCTTTACGTTTCTAACTTCTCTGTGTTTGCAGTGATCTCCATAATTAAAAAAAAAAAAAATTCTTCATACAGCACAGCATTTTTTTACAGGAATGAACTGTAGTATGAACTCCATGTATGATTTTTTGTGCTAATAGGCACCCACTGAAGTTTCTTTGTTGTACAATAGTTTAACATAGTGTATAAAGGCTTTCTGTGTTTTGAATAAAAGTGGTTTCAGGAACAGTTCTGGTTATGTTTCCTTTTTATAAAACAATAGCAACAAAAAAAAATATTATAGGCAAAACATTCTTTAGTTGTCAAGTGTTGATAAAATGGTGCCTACTAAGTGATATTCTATGAAATTAATTGAGTAAAGACTACCTGCTGGCTTTAAATGCCAATAATAACAGTAAGAAACTGAAACTGCAGCTTTTTGTACTGAACACTTATTAAGCTCTTTATTCATGCAGTGAAATGGATTTCTTTTGGACAAACTAAGTGAAGAGTGCATGCCTATGTTCTATATCAACATGCAGTCATTGAACACCTAAGGGTACCATGATCAGGTCTTTCACATGCAGATCACGGCAGTGACAAGTCTAATAAGTATGGAGAGGAAGCAGGCACTGCACCTTGGAGCTCATGAAAGCTTCTATGTTGGCGGCAGGACTTTGGAAAATAAGTGATCTCTACTCAAACTGTAATAAAAGACCGTCTAAACAAATATCACCTAGTCATCAAGGCACTCACACTCTATAAAGATTTTGGTATTCTATGATTGTCCAGCACAAAGTTGACATATTTAGGCTCAAGCCTTCCCAGTCGGATGTGTTCGCTGCCTGTCTGCAGTGGTGCAACTGAGATAATGGAGTTAAATGATATTTATTCACTTCTAATTGAAGTAACATACACCAAGGACATCAGCTTATTTATTTTTTGACATGATACACACACATATGTTACATACCCATGCTCACTGAAGATGCAAGAAATAGGAGCCTCTCTAAATTCCCCCAAAAGTTTGACAGGATATAAATGATGAGAGAAAGTCATGCATATCAGCCAGAAAGAATTCACTCCATGAATTCTTGCAGAAACAGTTATGGGAAATCAAAATTAATTTTAATAAAACAGAGCTATATCCACTTATTGTGGAGAAGATCATATTAATTTCATGAAAACTTACTGCACAATGCGTGTATATTAGGTCATGACATTTTGCCTTGTTTTTAAAACATATATTTGGAAATATCTTTATGTAGAAAAACAATTATAGTGATCTAATACAATTGGTGGATTTGAGACATCAGTGAGGAACTCAATTGTTTTAAAAAGACAATGATTAATAAATTTATATAATTAAATCCAGTTTAATTTGTGCCAAATAATGAATCACAAAGTAAAAAACTACATTGAACGCGTGAGTACAGAGTGAGTAGATGTGGTTTGGCTATTTTGGTTTTTATTCATAAAACTAAACGCTTAAGCCTTTTGTTCCTCTTGTCCAATGAAGCCATGGTTATCTTGGAGCTGCAATTCAGTACATTTAAAACATATTTCTTGCATTTCTAAATGTGTATTCATTTACAGAATGCTGTTTGACTTGGGGTTTTCAATTTTTTGTAAATGATCACTGAACTAAATCCATAAAATTATGTTGGTCACACTGGAAAATGAGTCTGACACAAATTAGAGTCTGTAATTAAAAATTATTTAAATTGGTTGGGGACAGCTTTTTGCTATGGTTGGGTTTCAAAATACTACAGAAAAATAGTATGCAATCCAGTGAAATGTGCAGAGTCTACAATTAGATAAGAATACTCATCTATGCAACAATTGACTAAATAACAGTATTTAGAAATTAGTTTCATGCATTTAAAGCTTAACAATCAAAATGTGAATCAGTAGTTTTTTTGCCATTGCAAAAATTATTTGTTTAAATGGAAATACTTGCCTTATAAATAAATTTTTAAAAAAGTATTTTCTGTAACACGAGATGCATTCTCCTCTACATTTTTCCTTTAAGTATAGATTCTAATTTGGAGCTATTGAATCATAGAATCTTAACCGGAAAGCTTTGAGTTGCCAAGCTGGAGGTAGAAAACGAACAATATGTGACTACTAACAAATCCATTCTGTACCTAAGGAACTGGTAGGCTAGCTACTGGTGTTACAGAGAGGCAGCTGGTTATTTTACTACTATTAAAAGTAATATAGTCACTATGATGAAAGAACAAAGGAGGTCAGAAAACTGTATCTTTAGAGTGTCCCAAAGTTGATGGCATGAAATGGCAAACCCTTGAGTTCTTATCTAAAGAAAGGACCTACATACGCAAAGCTCTAGGATAGGAAGTAAAAATAGTATACTACTGAGTTTCAGAACACAGGTTATCATTACAGTAGTAATTTAATCAGATGAGAAGGAAAAATTATATCTTCATACATGGTCCAGGCATAGCAGTTTTCTATTTAGATCACTGAGAGGTAGTTTAGAAGTTGCAGATGCCAGAATTACCTATGTAACAGGCAGTTTGTTTGCAGATATCAACCTATAGGTTGCTACATGTGACACGATACCTGACAATTGCAATTTAAATACCCATAGTAACACATTAAAGGGTTCAGATTCAATTACTCAGAAGAGCGAGAAGAAGAAATTAATGGAAGTCATTCTTAATGTTTAGCTTTTTAAAAGATCAAATGGAAAATGTCAAGTAATCAAGCTATTTGCAGATACCAGGAAGACAATAAAGATACCATAAAACATCAAAAATAGACAACACAAGTTGTAAGTTACAAATCTTGTCAAACTAGCCTTTGTTTATAAAGAGCAACAAGTATTTTAATGACATTTATATTACATTTATTGTAATATAGCATTTGACATTGCTTTTCATAAATAGTTGAAGAAAACATATTTTTGTTCTATCTCAGATTACCTGTTCAATTGAAAAAAACCATGTAGACTAGAAAGGGAATCATTATAGAAACTCCTGCTTAAAAGAACAAGAAGCACCAAAATTTTAATGAACAGGATTCACAAAGACAATTTGAATGAACTTGAGTTCAGTTTAGGGAAAAAAAATCCAGAAGTTTTGGAATAATGTGATGGCAGCTTCCAAGTACAATAAAGATCTCAAGTTTCCCTCTAAGAAAATCCTGTAACAGCTTGGAAGACCAAAATAAAGCAACTCTTTCCATAGGCTGAGTCAGCATGGAGGTCTGCGTGATGTTTGGAGGACTGTTCAATACTACACAGTTTGGGATTACCAAAATCTATACAGATAGAAGTTTATGTATACTATTTTACCTACTATTATTATTATTATTATTATCATTATTTTGCTACCCATTATAGATATAATTTTAAATTACCATGTAGCATAAGGCTTTACAGACCCTGAGTGCCTTTCTTCTTGAGGTCCTAACAGATTAGCACCTACAGGTATACTTTCATGCTAGGAAGTGCTACAAAAAAAGGTGAGGGATGATGACTAGAAATCATGTAGTGGTTATCTTGTTGCAGCCAGATCTTGTTTTATCTCCAGCAGTGGAGAAGAGGCATGAAGTAGATAATACTGGTATTAATTTCATATTACATTTTTGTGGTTTTTTCAGCCAGCATGGAAGTCAGGCAGCATACACTACCTCAGAGGACGTTCTTTGCTTTCTCAAAGGCAAATGTGAGATGTGTTTGGGTTCTTTTAAAAATAATTTCATCAGAACACTGTTTGAGTATAAATGTAGAACAAAGTTAGAGTAAAATGTAAAAACTGGCAAATAAACAAGCTGCTCACGAAAGTTTTAAAATGTTAATGAAGGAAGGTATAAATGTCAACAAAATGCAAAATGGTTTCACATCAAACATCTTTGGAGTGGCTTCAAATTATATATGTCCCTATGATGGTGCTATTGCACAACATTTCAAAGGAGATGATCAAATTCTGTCAACTGATGGAAAAGAAATCCTGAATCCCTGGTGCAAGGCGAACAATTCGGTACCATTAAATCATTCATCTATCATTTCTGACAAAATGCTAAATGAAACTTAAGCTACCCATCAAGAAGCAGATAGTAGCAGTACCACCTTTGTGATATGCTTAAAACTACTTAACAGCTGCAATAGAGTCATCGAAGCATTCCCACCAAAACACAGAAATATAGGAGACATTACTGACTCAGAAAGACTGTGCTTTTGACAAAGTTAGTATAAAAACCAGTTTTTCACTTGAAAGATAATGTTCATCTCTTCAAATAGAAAAATGACTTCTCAGGTATGATAATGACCATACTGATTCTCCCAGTGATAAAAATATTATTAGGAGAATTATGCTTGACAGTGCTGATCCTAATAACCTTCTAGCTAATCTGTTCAGTTTCTGATTTTACTGGTTTTGTCTGGGATCAAGAAAATTTTATTCATAGTAGTCAGTACGATTCTGTGTTTTGGATTTGTGATGGAAACTGTTCTGAAAAATCAGTCATGTTTTAGTTATTGCTGACCAGTGCTTACACACAGCGTCAAGCCCTTTTCTGCTCCTTCCCCCACACTACCAATGTGCAGGCTAGGGGTGCAAAAGGAGGTGGGAAGGAACATGGCCAGGATAGCTGACCGCAACTGACCAAAGTGATATTCCACACCATATGGTATCATGCTCAGCAACAAAAAGCCAGGAAAAGAAGGGAAAAAAGAAGGATATCTGGACTGATGTTGTTTGCCTTCCCAAGTAACAATTACATGTGATGGAGCCCTGTTCTCCTGGTGATGGCTGAACACCTACCTGCCCATGGGAAGTGGTGAATGAATTCCTTATTTTGCTGTTCTTGTGTAGACAGCTTTATCTTTACCTATTAAACTGTTATTATCTCAACCCACGAGTGTTCTCACCTTTACCCTTTTGATTCTTTCCCCCATCTCACTGGTGGGGAGTGAGCAAGGCTGGGTGGGGCTTTCCTGCCTCCTGGGGTTAAACCATGACACTGATCAAAGCTGGTAAGATTTCTATAGCAAAGGAAATTTTAAAATAATGCTATGCACAAACCACTCAGTACTATCAGCTATCAGACTCCCTGGCAGCTTCAGGAAAAATTCGTTATACAGGCATTTTTCTATTTTTTGAATTTCACAGTATTCCATCTTATTCTTTTGGTTTTTTTCCTTCTCTGTATGAATTTCACAAGCTATTATTATCAACCCATTGTGAAATAGTAACAGTAAACTTTTATTTTTGTTCGTAAACTGGGGATTTGATTTCAATTTTTTTTCTTTTAGAAATTTGTTCCTTGCTTAATGCTGAGAATTTTAAACACTCTGCTGTTCAAAGTGGCAGTAACTTTATTGGCTATGTCACTTTCATTATTTCCTGCAGAACTGTGTCTTCTTTCTAGAATGACTATTATTTTTAATATTTGCTTTGTCAGAGTTTGCGAGACTTCAGTATGCTCTCTAAGCTTTCATATCACCTTGTGGGTTTTATTTTTTTCCTGTTAGTAAATGTAATTTATAACTTTGTAAGTGAAATGGCAGCACAGGCAGAACCAAAAAGAAATATTACATCTCTATTTTTTCATTAGTATTAACCCAATATATTGCAATGTATGCTTTGTCTTCACCAATACAACTGTGATTGCTAAATATGAATAATGACAGTCAAACCATGAGCAATCTCTGTTGTATTATCTACCTATCTGTCTGTTCATCCATCACCCCACTACCCAATCACTTCCACAAAAATGAATAGTGATATATTTTATGGACTTAATGGAGCCTTTGGCATGTCTCCCATTTCAGGCCCAGCATTGTGCTGAGGTAGAGCTCTTTTGTTCTTAGTATTTGCTGTGGTTTATGGCTAACAAAGAATGCCATATTTCAGCAACCTTTCATTCATCAGCCTCATTGATTACCCCATATTCCCAAACATAAACGGTATTACGAACATTCATTTTTGCCTTTTTGCAAAGAATGTTTCTGTTTTTATTTCAACCACTTCCATTCCTCTTATTTTTTGTTCTTTTATCTCTTCTTTTGTTTTCAGGGGTTTTTTTTCCCTTTGACTACTAATTATGAAACTCAAAATGTCTTTCTCTAAATCCTGATTTCTATTGAGTTTATTAGCTGATACCACCTTCTGAGCCTATCTTCTGTGAAGTATCACAAACATTCAACTCAGCTTTATAGAAACAGATCTTTTTCCTGTTTATTCTTTTTTTGCAACTCCTCCACTATGTCCTCTTTTGTGGTCTCATCCTATCTTCTTAAGTTATACAAAAGGTTATTATTAAATCTTGGCTTTAAATGCTTTGAGTTCAACACTGATTATAGTTACATGAAACTGAGTCTGGAAAATGTATCTGTAAATGTCTATTAAGAAAAGAAAATACATGCTTGCTTCTGGCCCTTTGGAAATGCTCCTTCTGCTTCCTACTGCTTGTCATATTTCATATATATATATATTTTATTAAATAAAGATTTTTACACTGGCATGTTTTAAAGTTGTAAGTCAAGCAGCATTACCTTTCCCAAAAGAATCTGTTACAGAACTGGCTACTTCATTAATGAATACTATTGATGATATTCCCTTTTATGAAGCACCTAGCAGATGCCGAAACAATAAACTAAAATTAACAATTAGCTAGAATTTGTGTCCAACCTTTTTCTCATTCTCTCTTTCCCCACTTGTTTACACTTTTGATTAATCCCCTTTTTATATGCTAATGAAATGAAACCCACAGAATTTCTCCATCACATTTTAGGCATTTAACTGAAACATACAAGTTACTATCTTGCTTACTGTGATATCTTGCTTAGTGGAGAGACAGACAATTCTAGGGCAGACCAAGTAAGATCAAAATGACTGTCTCCACTGACTTCACTTTATGATTTTGCTAAAATCTGAGAAGAACTACAGTTGAAAACATAACAAAAATTCCAATAGTGACTCAGATGCTAATAATAATCATTTGAGAAAGTGATTTATATACAGTGATAAGCTTTTAAACACCAGTGCTTTTCATTGTAAGCTATTGCAGACTAGACAGGTATGTAAAAGCAAATAATCTTAAGACTGTGGGAGGGGTTCCGGACAGCTCAAAGCAGAGGCTTTGAAAATACAGAAACATATCAAGACTGCAGTGTGATGCACACAATTAGCCAATTAATGATATAAAATTGTGTAACAAGCTCATGAAGCTGTCCCTAACTTACAGCATGCCAGCAAGTGTCTTTATAGTGCATACAAGGCTACGTGAAAAAGAATACATTCTGCAGATGTCATGCTTCAGAACTGCATATGCAGGCTGATCACTCTGGTATCCTACAACATATTACAACATACCTCAGTATTGTTCCATTGTCCTTAAAGAAAATTTTACTTAGTATCTGGTCTGAAGCTTTTCTGACTCATGGTCTTGTTACCCATTTTTAATGCATGTCTGTTTAAACCAGATATAACATTTGAGATAAGTAGACTCAAAATCGTGTAGCTAATTTTATCTTCTTAAAAAGAAATACAAGCATCTAGGGATTTTTTCATCTGTTCTTGTCTCTTCTTGGTATACCAGAAATATTAATACACCTGTACTCAGTGCCATTCTGAGTACACCTTTCCTCCTCCCTTTCTTAAGCCTCACTTCACTCCACTCCAGACTGCTACACACCCTGCAGGGAAATACCTGCTCCACCAGTCTTCACCACAAACTGCAAGGGAATATCTGCTCTGGTGCCTGCAGCACCTCTTCTCCCTTCCTTTACTGGTCTTGACATCCACTGAGCTGTTTCTCACATATTTTTTTCTTTATTCCTCTATATCTGTGCAGCGTTTTGCCCTTTAAGAACATTTCACCCAAGGTGCCCCCACCTTGGCTGTGGGCTTAGCCATGACCTCTAGTAGATGGGTTGGATCTGGGTGGAACCGCAGCTTGAACCAGGCACTCCATATGATGATAAATATGGCTAAGCCCCCTGAAGAAAGGGGATGGAGCCTAGATTACTTTTGGGTATCTTACCCTCTTCTTTTTTTTATATATATTTACATCCTTTTAAATAATAATGGTATCAAGTAACAGCCCCTTCTTTTGAAGGTATGAAAACTCTTTGTAAAGATGGTGTTTTATTTTCTCCTGGCTAAATGAGATTCTTAGAATCATATAATTATAGAATATGCTGAGTTGGACCCATCGGGATCACTGAGTTCAACTCCTGGCCCTGCAAAGGACAGTCCAAGAATCACACCATGTACCTGAGAGCAACGTACAAACATTTCTTGAACTCTGTCAGGCTTGGTGCTTTAACCAGGTCTCTGGGGAGCCTGTTCCAGGGCTCAACCACCCTCTGGGTGAAGGACCTTTTCCTGATATCCAACCTAAACCTCCCCTGACCTGAAGCTTCAGGCCACTTCCTCAAGACCTGTCACTGGCCACAAAAGAGAAGAGATACTTGCCCCTCCTCCTCATGAAGAAGTTGTAGACTGCAGTGAGGTCTCCCCTCAATCTCTTGAACTCAAAGACTTGGGAGTCTCATCCATCCAATGAATGCAGTTGCTGCTTTCCTGTTTGCAGGCTCAGCCAGCAGCCAAAATGAACATGTATGCCAGAGATGCACACATGCAGAGGACACTAATGCAACCAGCTACATAGACCACTCACAGATAAGGCATTGCCTTTAACAGCACCTACCCAGAATTCACATAAAACCTATGTATGAACAGCCCAATCCTAGTCCTCTTCTGTGACTGATCAGGATTGAAGCTTGCTAGTAGAGATACATAGCCCCTTACCCTCTGTTTCACAAGGACCCACACTTTTGTGAACTCCTTCAACAGCGGTGTGGGACCTCAGCTCACCTAATATTGATGCCCAGATCCTGTGCCTCCTACTCGCTAGATAGTCCAGCTTGAAGCGTGCTAATGAACTGCACATGCACGTATACACGTGCACATGTGTGGATACCAAAATGCTGCTAGCAGACAAATTTTCCAGCTTCTTGCATTATTTCTTTGAGAACCTTTCCTTTCTCACGCAAGATATGAAAACAGTAAGATAGTTTATCCAGACGATATTCACATCTGGTGTTTTGCTAAGTTCTCTTTATGGTACACTGAGAAATGTTTTACCGTGGATGTGATAGAACCTAAACCAATCACCCTAGGAGGTGCGTGAACATTGTCCAATCACTTTATGGAACTTGACTATATAAAAATGATTGTAAAATTAATAAATAATTCATTCTTTCACTGGATTTGGTGTTGCTACATCTCTCTGTTCCTGGCTCTACAGCGACACACATGCGCATATGCACACACACTCAGAGACCAGCTTAGAGGAAAATATAAACATTTTGTCTTCCAAGTGGCTCCTGCCAGTGCACACAGGCCCTGTCACTCTTGCTCTGCTTCCACTTGCTGGTGCTGGCACTCTCACCTGCTCCAAGTGGCACCAGGCATGGGAGCCACCATCGCTCAGAGTCTGATGCCTTTTGCTGGCACTAAACTGACTCCCTTCAGACACACTTCTACAATGTGGTCTTCCTTCAGATTCCTGATGCTGACACCCTCATTTACTCCAACTGCTGGCACCAAAGACATTAGGACCACTATCACCAATGGTCTAACGCAAATGGAAGACACCAAATTCAGGCACTTTTTTCTCTCTAGTTCTGGCATTGGGACCATAGAACATATAGATGGGGAGAGAGTGAAATTATGTGGAAAAAGAGTTAAGAAAAGATTTAATAAAAAAAATGGATAGACTACAGTGATTCAGTGCAGGTCTCAGGCAGACGAGTACTGAGCAGCAACTGCTTACACACTACCAGCCTATTTTTCCCTTCTTCCTCTCTGTACCCACCCCCTCTTTGTTTTACCTGTATTCCCTTCCTCTAAATGCCTCTTAAGAAGTCTAAGGGTGCAAATTCTGGTATGAATCAGAGTATTCAATCATAAGAATACTGGCAAACCTAATGCTAGCTGTTTGCTGTTATGCTAAAATTCTTCTTTCAGGGAAGAGTAAAGAAGGTTTTGAGAGCTCAGTGAACGAACTAAATAATTAATACAGAAAAAAACCCCACATAATTGACATGAGAATTTACATTGCTTTTCTAATAGATCCATTCTATCCTTGTGAACACAACCTGGACCCAGCAACCTTTACTTATTCTGAATAAATGCTTTCAGAGCATTTTTATTTTATTATAATTTTATTTGCATCCCATCAATATAAAGTAACAAGTATTTTTAATACTTTCAGATCACGTGAACTAGTTACTGCCAGTGTCTTGCCTCATTTTAGAAAAAAAGGTAGGACAAAGTTTACAAAATCTTAAACATAATGTGCACGGTCTTGTTTTTATGTTTTGTTTTCTGTGCGCAAGTTCAATATCAAGACAGAAGAATGTTTTGAGTTTTCTGCCAATTTCGCACAATTAAAATAGTATTCAACTTACAAGATTCATAATTACGCAACTCACCTTGGCTGAGAACATAATACAGCTGCAATGGAACAATAGGAAATTGTCTGTTTTCCTAGAAAAACATCTGTTTTCACATGGGAAGTATTCTTTCAGGTAGGTATTCTTGAAATTGCCTTTGTGCTAGCCAACATTTTTACACAGGACCACAGGAAGACATGTAGACTTAAACCACCACATTTGGTGAGAAAATAATTTTAAAATTATACTATATGTTAGTCAATCAGTCCTGTTATACTACAGAAGCAGAAAAAATTGTTAAAATCCTCCTTCTAAGATACTTATGCTTAGAAATAAAAAAGGATTCCTCATTTTCTTTTAGCTAAGTGAAGAATAAAAAGGCAGCTAGTTACACTCATAGTCTCCTTTTCTCCTTCTCAATCCTTACCATCTACTTGAAGAGTAGGTTGCAATATGTCTTACCTTCCAGTAGTTCAGAGTATTAAACTATTTTCATGTCATTATGGGTTTGGATTTACTGCATCTGGAAGGGTGTTCCTCCTGTCTCCTTTCTCCTCTCCCTCATTATGTCAAAATTTCAAGGATAAAAAAGATTTTTGTGGGGAAAATTTCAAAAGTGATAAGCTTACACAATTTGTGTGAAAAGTAAGTGTTCAAAAAAGACATGGACCATGACTAGGGGGAAAACCAGCTCTGGAAAACTTTACCAGTGGACTTTTTTAATTTGAAAAAGAGGGGTTTTTTTCAGTTTTCTCAGAATTATGCTGACCATGATGCTTCTACAGTGAAAGAAAGGGAAGAAAAGGAGAATATCAAACAGATTTACTAGGAATTTAGAATTCAGCATGTTAATCCCATTTTTTAAAAATATAGTTCTATACAGACAATCAAAATATCAACAAGGATCTTCAGACTTGCACTATAAAAATAAAGATTGGCTCTTTGATCCCTCTAACTCCATGATGCTTTTTTTTTTCTTTTAACTCTTCGTCTCAATGTAATGATTTCTTTGCATTGTATAATTGACAAGGATAAGTGATGCTTCCAAGAAAGAGACATTTAGAAAGTTTTACTGTCCTTGGATATTCAAGAGCTAGCTTTATACTTGGCTCCTTCTTAAAGAATGTTCTTCTGAGTATTAGTACTTTTCTTACATCCATACAGTGAACTTCTGCTGTGAAGCACAAGAATAAGTAGTTTTTGACTCCTATCCTAATCCTCCAAGAACGTGTTTACATAGGATGGTTTTAGATACATTTTTTCATACAAGCTTTTCTCATGAAAACATCTTATTTGTCCCAGATATCATAAATAAACCAATTAACTTCTTTTTAATCGTCACACCCTTAAATCATGACATTATTGACTCTTTAGATTATTTCCAACGTTTATTTCTAATACATCTATAAGAGAATGTTGAAATTACAAATACAAATGTATTCAAAATCATCCATCCAGGAAGAGCTCTGATTCTTGTGAACTCTATATTTGAAAACCAGTGAGTCAGTGATTGAGTCTTCCTCTGTTATACTGCCAATAGAAGAAAGGTACTTGTGGATGGGATCTGATTATGAAAAGCTTCTATCATTTACAGCATGTACATGAGTTCTATCAGTACATGAGTAATTTGGAAGTCTAATTTCTATATGTCACAAAACCTATTTTTAAAAAATTCAAAGATATGGCAAACTGTGCAATAATAATCTAAAATAACTGTTTTAATAAAGCAAAAATTTATACCATTATTACAACAGATAAAATTATTACTGTAAGACAGGGAAAAAAGGTGTTTCTTACCTGTAAAGCCCTTGTCACACTCACAAAGAAAAGTGTTTGGAGTAACATTGATGCAGTTACCATTGAAACATGTAGATGGCTGGCACTGTCCAACTATTTCTGTACAATTTTTACCTATGTCAAAGGAATAATAAGAGCATTGATCTTTAGTAAATATTTAGGGGGTTTGGTGAATTTTTAATAAATGTCAAATTTATAGCTACAGTATAGATAGGGAAATGAATAGATAGGTATTTATGCTAACATTGTTCATTAGTTTGCTCCAAACTTACTGAAATTCTAAGACAAGTCAGAAAGATATTAATCTGCTTTTATATGAGCTACTGTGCTCAACCTCATCAGACATATAGTTACAAATTCACATATAGCTTAAAATGCAGAAATGCCATTAGAACTGTAGTATTTATTTCTTTTAACATGAATCTAGCTTGCAATTTTTTCAGCATTGAGAACAAAAGATGTTCTCATGTTGAGTGGAAATGTGAGAATATTTTTAATATGCAGCTTTCTGGAAATTACAATTCCAGTTATAAGTTGTTTATGCTATTACAGCATACAGGTCTAAATACCATATAATTATGCTTGCCTCTTGAATTATTACTATGACATTATTCACACTTCAAAAAGTTTTCAAATTTCTAATACATTTTATGTTATGGGAGGCACTTTTTCCTCCCTTACTCTTGTGTAGCCATGCACATAATATATGGTGGTTTAGTCTCCTAATTCTTCTTGTTTACATACAGCTTATTTATGGACCAATATTGTCAGTACAAAATGACGGCATTACCTAAAACTCTCCTATATAGGCTAACAAAATGTTTTAAGCATTGCTTGTTGATAACATTAAGCACGATGATTGCTTTTAACAGAATTGCTTGCGAATTTTTTCATTAATTTGAGTTCAATTAGCACCAGACACTTTTGATATTATTATTTTCAAAGAATTTTACACAGCCTCCAGTAATGATAAAGAAAATATAAAACATACTGCATACCACCAGTGTTTTCCACTGTCTAATTGCACTTTTAATAATTACAAAAATATTTTTCTCATAACATTGACTTATTCATACCTGCATAATCTTCTATTGGCAAAAGCATTAGTAACCAAATTATTATTCACTTTGAAAAGCAATTAAAAATAAATTACAGCAATCTTTATGCAACATAAGCTTCATTTCTATGAAAATGAAGTGTGTTCTATGAACCCCACTCATTCCTGAGTCATCAGCTGTGCTTCATAGCATAGCATCACTATTGTGAGAGCATAGACATTCAGTCCAACAGAGGAACATTTCAAGAATTCTGCTCCACAAGTACAATAAAAGCTAAAACAACTCTTTTTGTCACGAGAATGAATATTTCTGGTGCTTTCTAAAATGCACCCAAATTCTATTGGTCTGAATACAGGAGCAACATCCCCATAATTTCCTTAATTCATTTTTTTTTTCCTCCATGCAATAAAGACAATGCTTAGATAAGAATTTACCTAGTCATGTTGTACACTCTGGTATTGTAATCCAAAACCAAATTCAGTTTCTCCAATGAGTTTTGGGTAAGTACTGCAATATTTCCTAGTGGGATTACTTGATTTTTCTTTTTTCATTTGTGACATACTTAATTTGGTGACAACAGTATGTTTAACAAATTGCCTTTGAAAAAAACTTTAGTGGACAGAACAATCTGGAAGAAAACATTAAGTATTTTGTTTTGCTTGTCCTTCTAATTTAAGGTTTGGCTTTTCAGGTAAACCAAATTTTGATTTAAAAATTTCACTAATGTAATTTTAAAGGTCTTTAAACGGAAAACGGAGGGGAGTTTTGGCAGGTTGAATGAAATTCTCATTTCAACAAAACCAATTACTCCTTTTCATCAGTTTGGTTAATTAGCTATTTTGGGGGGAGCTTACTCCGAATCATTTATGTTATTTGGTCTAAGAACCTGAACTGCAGAACACAAAAAGAAAAAAAACCTGTTACTTCAGTAAATCAACAAGCACTTATTAATGTCTCATGCTTAAGTAGGAAAGAAGCCTGATAAGAACTTATTCTGTTTTTCTCTGCAATGCACTTAAGAATGCCAGCAAGTACAAACTGTCTTCAAATGCCTGCACAGTCTCCCATTAAGTGACTCCATGTAAAAGAGACTCTGCAGGTATAGGAGCAGCAGTGGGCAATCAAATCATACAAAAGCCTTGCTAGTGTTGTTTTTATTGTTTTATAATCTATTAAGGAAATTGTATGATTGTTCATATAGCGTATGACAACATTTATTCCTAGAGGAGAAAAGAAATACCTGAAAATTTTGGAGGACATGTGCATTCGTAAGAATCTCCAGAAAGTTCTGATTTCTCAGTGCAGGAGGCGTTGTTCTGGCAAGGTTTAATGGAGCATATATCAAACTTCTGGCAGAATGTTCCTGAATACTGTGAGAAGCAACGGCAATTATATGCTTTTTCCCAAACATGGCTTAGACATTTTCCATGCCCAGAGCATAGTGGTGCATGCAGAGAGTGTTGGCAAAACTGCTGCTTCACGGTTACGTTCAGACGAAGGCCCATGTTGCACAATAGCGGACCTCTCTTGTGAAGTTCTGCAAAGTAATGAGTTCCAACACCAAGCCAGTTAGGGTCTACTTGGTGCAGTCCTCTTATCTGGCAAACAAAAATCAACTGCTCTTGAAGAAAACCAGCCTTAGGGCAGTTAATAAATTCTTCTTTGGAGACATTTACCAAATTCATTCCATAGGACTGAAAGGATGGCTCAGAGGAGATGAAGAGACTATCACCTAATTGAAGCTGTAAAGGGCATATCTGAGGGATACTGAGGTTTTGTTCTTCAGAGATTTGTCCAGTAATACTTTTATTCATATTCCAGCATTCATTGTAAAAGTCTGAACAGACATTTTCCCTTGGTGTCCATTTTATTATGGTAGGTTTTGGTTCTGTTCTCCATTCAGTAGTCATTTGCCTCTCACATATTACCTGCCCATTGACAATGCAAAGCTGAAGAAAGCACACCAACATGCAAAATGCTGATTTTGTAGTCATCGTTTCACCTGACCAATGGAACTTTTCTTTCACATCTGCTTCATTACTGAGGATAACTTCAGAACACTTGTTCCTTAAGGTTCACATGTATTTTCCATGGCAGCCTAGGAATTCAAACAGAGGAAAATATTTCTGTTTTCACACTAAATACAGTTGAATATTAAAACATCATTACAAAACAGAAAATGTACAACAAATCAAAGCCAACATCTAATTAGTAACTGTAATAAGTCCAATGAACTGATCAGAACTACAACACTGTAACAAAAGTAAGTTTTTTCCTATTTTTATTCCTGCTAAAGATTTGATATGTATTTAGTGCATTTCATTGTACTTGTGTGCAGAAGAGAAAGGGCTTAAAGGCATACTTTTCATGTTCCCTCCCTCTGTTGACAAAACTAATGCTAATAAATTTAACATAGGACATCTGAGGCAAAATGAGGAACTAAACAAGAACTTTTAAGTTCTAGTCACGAGATTTAACCATAAATATTTTTCTGATAATCATTTAACAGTTTATTATAAAAGTAGATATTCCAAAGATGTAGGCCTGAGAATTTTAACTTTATGAAGAAAATATTCAAGCAGTACTCAACTCTTTACTGTTATACATTCAACAAAGCCCTTCATTGAATCCTTACTTTTCAAAGAATATATCTGAAAACCAAAGGTCCTTAATCATATGCTCGAGACTTTTATGTATTACAGTCAAAGACAACAGATTATAGAGTCCTCCAGGACTATTAATTTATAGACTAGCCTTTTCTGTCCCTTGAATATATCTAGAAATTTTTATTGCATGGAGATGAGTGATTACAGAAAGAGAACCAAAATAAGATTATGAAGCTTTTGCTTGGAGTCATAATGAAAATGATGAAAACACAGTTAAATACCTTGTAAATTTTCAATAGCTTTGCATTAGTAACTGTTTAATTTGTCTTAAATACAAAATTTTTTCTCTCTTTTAGCCTTTTTTCCCCTCAGTATCCTTATCTGACACTTTCAGATATTTATATTCCCCTTTAAGATAACGGCCCCTAAACTGATATTTACAAATGAGAAAATGATTCTAAAGAATACATTTTGTCTAAGAAGGGAAGCCATTCAATGTAAATAAATGATAGCAATTATAGTTTGATATTTGTTCACATTGTTCTCATTTTTACACAGCATGTGTAAAATTCATGTGGATGTGTATTTTTCTATACCTACACACGTAGTTTTATTGGGTTTGCATGGCCTGGTTTTGGTAGGGGAAGTCTAGAGGGGTGGCTTCTGTGAAAAGCTGCCAGAAGCTTTCTCCTTGTCCAGTGGAGCCAATCCCAGCCACCTCTAAGATGGATGCGCTGCTGGCCAAGGCTGGACCAATCAGAAATGCTGGTAGCACCTATGAGATAACAGATTTAAGAAGAATTAAAAAAGGTTATTGAGCCATTGCAACTGCAGCCAGAGAAGAGCGGAGTGAGAACATGTGAGAGGAACAGCTCTGCAGACACCAAGGTCAGTGCAGAAGGAGGGTCAGGAGGTGCTCCAGGTGCCAGAGCTGAGATTCCCCTGCAGACCATGGTGCAGCCCATGGTGAGGCAGCTGTGCCCCTGCAGACCATGGAGGTCCATGGGGATGTAAAGACCCACCTGCAGCCCATGGAGGAGACCCAGGCCAGAGAAGGTGGATGCCTGAGAGCAGGCTGTGAACTTGTAGGAGGGCCATGCTGGAGCAGGCTCCTGGCAAGAACCTGCAGCCCCGTGGAGAAAGGAGCCCATGCAGGTTTCCTGGTAGAACTTGTGACCCAGTAGGGAACTCATGCTGGAGCAGCCTATTCCTGAAGGACTGCACCCCATGGAGAAGTATCCCTCACTGCAGCAGTTTGTAGAGAACTGTTGCCCATTGGATGGACTGACATTAGAGAAGTTTGTGGAGAACTATCTTTCTTGGGAAGGTCCCCGTGCTGGAGCAGAGGAAGGACTCCTCTTCCAGAGCAGAGGAAGAAACAACCTCTGGTGAACTGATCATAATTCCCATTCCCTGTCTTCCTGTGCCGCTGGGGTAGCAGGTAGATCTGGGGAAGAGGGAAGGGTGAGGGGAAGGTGTTTTTAAGGTCTTATTTTACTTCTCATTATTCTGCTCTGATTTCGTTAGTAATAAATTCAATTAGTATCTCTAATTCAAGTTTGTTTTGCCCATGACAGTATCTGCTGAGTGATTTCTCTCTGTCCCTATCTCAGCGCATGAATCCTTCATTATGTTTTCTCTACCCTGTCCAGTGTGGAGAAAAGTGATGGAATGGCTTTGGTGGGTGCCTGGCATCTACCCAGGGTCAACACACTACACTGATTTATCACAAAAGTGCACGTGGATTATGCTACTGCTTTAAGTACATAATTTCCTTAAATGTCCTCATCTTCCCCAAAATTCTTCAAGTGTATTTTGGTCCATACTCTGGACTAGGCTGAAAGATCAAAGGACAGAAAAGATACTGTTTGAGGAAATCTTTAGTTGAAGAATTTTAAACAACTTAATGATCTGCTGGAAATTACAGGATAATATTAAGGAGTCTTATTCAGTCTCCTATTTTACCTAAATTGGGATGAAAACATTTAGAATGTAGCTATGTCCTATGAGTAAATTGCTGAACATGTGAACCTGTCCCAATGACCTTTGTGCAGCAGAGTGGCCAGCACTGTTTAAGCCTTTGAAGATACCAGAAAAGCATGGACTATGACTAACTAGTAGTAATAACAGGAGACTTGGGGTTTAGAATATTAAACTCAGAAAGTGTAGAAACTAGATTTTGATCCTTCTCCCAGAAGAGTTTTTATTTTAATTTAATTACTGAATCCCAATTCTACCTTCAAAGAGTTTCACTAACTCTAGCCACATAGCTCCAAAGATAGGCAAGTATGTCAATTTCTAATTTTCTCTCTCTGCCTCTGTATTTTCACCCCTGGGAGCTAACTCCCCATAGAAAGAAAGAAAGGACACGGATCTGCAAGAAAACTATTTTCTTGCTTCTTGCTTCTTTTCTTGTTGCTGAATACTCATAGTATTTCTATTTTGAGATTACTCCATTATCTTCAGAATCTCATGATGTTCAAGATACCATTAGATAATAGGGTATCAAATGTGTAGTTTGGGTCATTTAGCACTTTTTTCTTTTAAGGTAGCAGTCTTGAACTATTATGTTCATTATAACTGCTATTACATCTGTCACTGTTATCAGGTATAAAAGTCTATGGTCTGTATTACTGCATAGATTTAGAAATCTTACATTCAGCAGCCCATCTTGTCATACCTATTTCATAATGAGATTTTCTCAGGTGTTACTAAAATAGACCTTTACAAAAGGTTGTTTCTTTCCTTTTAGACATTTCAAAAAGAAAGCTATTGCATGTCTAATGCCGAAGAGTTCCTGCTCACTTACATTTTGTCCTTCATCCATGTAATTATGCATCATTCTGGTGTCATATACAAATTTCATTTTTACTGGTAATAAAAATGTGCTTCCTCACAATATTTATATGAGATAAATCTGAACTATTTTAAAATAAATAGTTGGTAGCATGTTAACAGTTGCTATTCTTCACAAAAATCATCATTAGTCTTTATGTAGCTAAAAAATTATTATGGGAGCACTATAATTAATAATATTAAATAAAGAAAAACATCCTGTAAAAGCAATGAAAAAAACCTGAGGGAATATAGAAAAGAAATACCAAGAGATTGTTTATTTAGCAATAAAATCATGAAGAAAAAAAAGTTATAGAGTGAAGAGGATAAAAAGTAAAAAGCTGTGCATGAAATACAGTTATAGTATTAACATATATTACTTAGAAAATCAGCAAAGAAAGAAATAACTTTAAAATGCTGACGTTATCTAATGAGATAAAATGATGTTATGAGATGAAATTTGAAAAGGATTATGATAACTGTTATACTTTACATCTGCTTTAGGCAAGGAGAAAAACTTCCTATTTATAAGTCCAGTTGGTTCCATGTAATTGATGAAGACTAAGAAAAGTTCAAGACTGGGATTGGTATGGACTGAGAGATACTTGAAGAAAATCTAACTCTTAAACTTACATAAGGCTGGGTGAAAAGCAGCACAATGCTCTATTTTGAACTAGAGGAGAATAAAGCAGGTAGATTTATGCAAAACTCCAGCAAAAATTAATCCCAAATTATCTGCATTCCAGTCCAGCATTTTAGAGATTGTGTTCTTTCTATTAATAGCTGATATTACATACTAATAACAAAAGTACAGTACATTGTAAGTGAGATTGGAGAAACGCCCACAGATGATATAGGACTTTAACAACTTCTGAGGGAAAAAGAATCTGTCAAAGAAGAGAATAAACTAGGAAATGTTTAGTAACATCATGTCACCATGTTTTGGCCAGGAATGAACCTCCTCTTTCCACCTTCTCACATGTCACGTGAACAATTTGTTGAATTCCTGTCTGTGCTTGAGGAGTTTTGGTAGGATGGGGCTGCAACCTTGGATCAAAGTGATATGAAATAACTGAGAGGTTGCTGTTGGGGGCGGGGCTTTCTGGGTGCCCCCTACCTTCCTCAGAAGGAGCATTTAAGCTCAAGTTCTGACCCTTGATCCTCATCTGGGCTATGCTGCAAGTGAGCTGGTACTTGACCTTACACCTTGATTACTTGGGCCTTGACCCTGATCTAAATATTTGACTCACTCTCTTGAGCTCAGAACCTGTCTCTTTGCTGTGTATCTGTCTGGGTACCACTGGACCATTGGTTGCCTCTGAGTGACATCCCCAGATACTCTCTTTCCCATATGGGTCCTATGGGATGGTGCCTCCTGTCACTGATGTCACTGTCACTCTCCCAGCACTACACCCTTGCATGGCAGCCCATGTTTGCTGCTCCCTGGGACTGTGATACTGTGTTCACTTTCTTTCTGATGTGTACTTAAAAACATCACATTTAAGCACTACATAATAGGTACATATAATAAAGGAAAAGCCATAAATTACACTGCCTGCAAAATTTGACTTCCACTCTATATGTTTGCAATATGCACTAATTTTCTCAATGACATACCAAGTGGTCCTTTGTACCTTCTTGTTTTTCATCATAAAATTAATAATTCTTAGGAAATGATGCATTATTTATACCAACCCTAATTATTTGCAAACGATTCTTTCCTTATTTACTAGAAACCATTTAAAACATATAGCATTTGCTGAAGCAATATTGAACACGCTAGAGAGTGAATTTACCTACGCCTCATAATACAGAACCCTTATTTCTACCTTATAGTTGTACTATAAATATAGAGAGAGTAGTGATGCAGACAGTGCTGAACTTGCCTATCAGGGTTTCTGGTGGCTAGGCTTTTACTCAACAATCCATATAAAATGATGGTAGGCATAACAGTATTAAGCCAGGGAATTTTACTTTATTTTAGTTTACTGTTAGCTGCCATGGTTTAACCCTGCCTGACAACTAAGCCTCACACAGTCACTTGCTCATTTCCCCCTGCTGTGATGGGGGAGAGAATAGGAAGGGTAAAACTGAGAAAGCTCATGAGTTACAATAAAGACAGTTTAATAGGTAAAGCAAAAGTTGTGCATACAAGAAAAGCAAAACAAGGAATTCACACCTTCCCATGGGCAGGCAGGTGTCCAGCCATCCCCAGGACAGCAGAGCTCCATGACATGTAGCAGTGACGTGGGAAGATTAACCGTAACTCTGAAAATGCCCCCCTTCCTCCTTCTTCCCCCAGCTTTATATGCTAAGCACAACACCCTACGTGGTGTATGGAATGGTATGGAATATCCCTTTAGTCAGCTGGGGTCAGCTGTCCCAGCTGAGTCGTCTCTCAACTCCTTGTGCACACTCAGCCTCCTCATTGTGGGGTGAGAAGCAGAAAAGACCTTGGCTCTGTATAGGCATTATCTGGCAATATCTAAAACATCATTGTGTTATCAACACTGTTTTCATCACAAATCAAAAGCATAGCCCCATACTGACTCCTATGAAGAAAATAAACTCCAATCCAGTCAAAACCAGCTCACCAGCCAGCCTAAAATTCTGTTTAGCGAATCTGATAGTGAGAAAAAGGATCACAGAAACAACACATGCACAAGCAAACTTTACATCCATGCTCAAGTGTCTGTTTGGAGTCTGTCCCAGTTCCTCCAGGATAGTTGTAGGAGGTCTTGGTGTAGTATGTAACTACATACATTTTCTGCTGCCCTGTGCTTAGTATTTGTGATGCTTGCTCCTTAATGTCCCTGGTATCAGCTGACCACAGCTGAAATCTCTGAGGATGTGCATATGCCTTTGTCACAGTGTCTTTGCTCCAGCCTGTCTCCAGCCCCTATCAGCTACCAATGCCTTCCATATATATGCCTGAGCAGGGCCATGAGTTCTTCTGGCTTGATGACAGCTTGATGACAAACGAGTTTCCCCACCCAGAGACTTCAGGAAACGTCTATGAGGAGCAGAAGGTAGTTGGTGGCCTGATCCCAGTAGAACCCTACCACTCAAACCCAGTCCTCTGTGCCTGTTACACCCCACACAGCGCTCATTTACCTCACAGTTTTGCATGCTCAACACAACAGTATAAGGACTAGAAATATGCCAAAAAGGCAGTTGAAGGAGTTCTAGAAGAAAAACAGATCCTAGAAAAAGTGTTTCAAGTGGCATGGTTTAACCTAAATAAATCAACCTATAAATGCACACTCTTTTCACCTGTTGTCTTTATTGTAGTTTTCTTTCTAAGACCATCATGAATCCCCTGACTATGTGACTATGCCTGTGGCCTGCTGAGGTTAAAGAGTCTGTGAGTAAAGAAAATTACCAGTAATGGGAGATTGCAGCTACGATGTACATTAGGCAAATAGCACAACACAGTTTAAATAAAGATTAAATTTCTATGTAGAATCTATTACTGTTTCATGGAGCAGTAGGTTGAAAAACACAAAAGGCAAAGCAATTTTTGATGTGATTCTAGTTAAGAGTGTCTCTCTAGCAGTGGCCATCATGTACTTGGATTCAAAATGCATGCAGAAAGAATTAAAGTGAAAAAAGAGGTCAACAGCTGTCCTCAGTTTCTAAAAGAGACATTATTAATGAGTTCATTTGTTAAAAGAATGCTTAAAACAGAGCAATGCTGTTAAGTGCTCATAGGAAAAACAGAGATTACATAAGGATACTGTATTAAGGATAAATTAAAAATTGTGTACCATTAGTCAGGGCTTGAAAATAGATTAAAAAGAGATGGTATGTCTAAATTTAAGAGTGTGAGAAGGAAAGCAAGAAACAGACCTTACAGTGTGAAATTTCCCATAAATAAATGAAATAAAAACATCACAGACTCTGGCTGCCTGAATGTGAAAAGAGATTCATATGAAAACATTAGAGGGAAGAAAAGAAATCAAAGAGCAAGTAACAGTATCAAAACCAACAACAAATCTCTAAAAAGACAGCAGTAATAGAAATACTAACAGAGATCCTCTATGACCAACAGACATTTTAATGATGAACTTACTGTTCAGTTATGATACAGTGTCATAGTGGATCATATTCACACTCAGTGAAAACTGTGGTTGTAATACAAACTAGAGAAGAAAAGGACAATATCACAAGCTACTGAAAACTACAGTTTCTCTAGTCCCACTGACCACTCTGCTGAATTTCACAGGTTTGTTTTATTCATTCATGATGCTTATGGTGCCTGGGGATAAAAAAAATTGCTAGAAATATTAACAATGGAAATTGTTAAGGAACACACTGTTCTTGTGGTGAAATTCCTTTCTGATGTTTCTTAATCTACATACTAATTTATATGTCATATTTAGTTAATTGCACTACAGCTGTATTAAAAGAGAGAAGACAGAAGTGGTTTTAAATGTGTTTTGTCCTTTAACACTGCTGTACTTGACAAAAAAAGGTCCACAACCACGGACAAGAAACCTTGAGCCCTTATCAGTTATAGCACAGTCACAGAACAAGGTCCTGGAAGTGATCATCAAGGACGATGATAAAGAGCATTGACATTCGTTGAAAGACGTATGGAGTGTTTACTTCAATTACATTCCTTCAAACAGTTTGTCTGACTAGTGTGGTATAAAGAATGAAATGAAAACAGAAAGAACAGGATGCCTATTTTTCTTGTTCATCATCATGCTACCTTTCATTTGGTTTTTAAACTTTGAAAATATTTAGCCATGCCAGTAAAGCATGTAAAAACTTTTTTAAAGTGGAAACATGGTTTTCAAGGAGAATGCATGAAAATTATGATGACAAAGTAAAACTGCAAAAGGATTCTAAATGCAAAAGAAAAGCTTACTCTATTTTCTTGTTGTATATAAAAGCAATATGTATATTTAAACTGGATTATTACTTTGTTTCCACTTCTTTGAGGTTTCTGAGTTCCTACAGAAAGTATTTCAGAGGTGCATTTACAGTAAACTTGTTGTTAAGATCAAAAATATGCTTCTAAAGCTAACTTAAAATTACCACCACTTAGCATGCTTTAGTTCACATAAGGCAGCAATCTGACAAGTGAATCTTCAAATGAAACAAACCTGAAAGAAACACTTTAAGAATGTACCTATTACACCCCAGTCACTAATGGATAGATGATCTATATGTGTAAGGCTAGTCTGCAGTAAAACCCCCAAATGAACAATAGCATGAATATTATTCAGTGGTATCAGGTAGTTTCACAGCTTCACTGCTTCTCTTTAAAAATCCTCTTACCTCTCCACCCTGCTTGAAAACATAGACAAATCTGTGAACTGAACGTGAACCAAAATAGAACTAGTTTCCTAACATATTCAAGGAGTTCAACTCTATTGTATTCAAAAGAATTGATCCTTAATTAGAGCAACGGAATTAAGACCAATCTCCCTGAAAATAAATAAATCTTGAAAAAATAAAACATGAAAAAAATCTTGAAAAGAATAAATCTTAAAAAGAAAATTAATTGTCATCAACTCCAGATAATACAGGTTAAGTGAATTCCATTCAACACTCTGTTAGAGAAAGTATAAGCTTGACTTGTTCATGCTTAAGGAGCCATATTATTCAAGTATGGCTTGAATATTACAGTCCACTGTGTCCAGTTTTAGCTGAGGATAAACAAAGAACAAGATAATTGGAGACTCCTATATGTCACAGAATCAAAGAATGCTTTTGATTGGAAGGTACTTTAAGGATCATCTAGTTCCAAGCTTCCTACCATGGGCAGGGACACCTTGCACTTGCCCAGGTTTCTCAAAGCCACATCCAACCTGGACTTGAACCCTGCCAGGGTTGGGGGATCCACAACTTATCTTGACAATCTGTTCCAGTGCCCCATCACCACGAAAGCACAGACTTTCTTTCTAACATCTAATCTAAACCTTCTTCTCAGTTTGAACCCATTACTCTTTGTGATATCACTACAGCTCCTGATGAAGAGTCCCTGTCCATCTTCCTTGTAGGTCCCCTTCCAGATACTGGAAGAAGGATATTATGAGGTCTCCATGCAACCTTCTCTTCTCCAGGCTGAATAGCCCCAACTTTATCAGCCTGCCTTCATAGGAGAGCTACTCCAGTCTCCTTATCATGTCCTACTGTAGAATCTCTGAAGATAAGAGGCTAATGCACGTCTCAAAAACCAATAGCCAGATAACTATGGAGACAACTAGGGATTGTTGGTAAGAATATGCTGTGAGAGACCTGAATGTGGCTGGAGAAGGACCCCATACAGAGGTAAGGCAGCACTTTTCTGGGACAAACTCATTGTCTTGGCTCCTGGAGAAGAGCAGAATACAACCTGTAGGTTGAGAATCAGGCATGGACTGTTGACCAAAGACAGATCCAGTAGGGGGGGCTCAAGACCACCAAAAACCCTCTAAGCTCTCTGTCCCGTTTCCAGAAAGGTCTAGAAGAACAAACCGCATGAAAATGAATTTAAATAGAAAGTGAGAAACTCAGCCTTAGTGCAGGGAAGACTAAGGTGTAAAAAGGCATCCCTACGAAGCCCAGGTGGCGTATCTACATATGGCAGTGTCTGATACAATGGCCATGTCTATAGTAATAATCAAGCATCAGTTTATTTTATCAGTTCTGGAACTGGGAAAAAAACATTGGTCTTCTATACTATTAAACTGTTAGGCTGGTTCTTGGAACAATTGTGACCATTACCAACTTGTAATTTAAAGTCAGTTCTCTAGGAAAAGTTGTCAGGCCAAGAATCATTCTCAATAGGCAGTCAGAGTGCAAACACATTTTCTGGAGGCTAAGAAAAAGCCATAGGTTGGATAGGTCAGCCAATCCCATTAAGCCTCAAGACTAGACAACAGCCTCTAGAAATATTCAGTTGTTAGAAAAATGTGTTCGGGCCTTTAATGCAGGATATGATTATACTATTTCAGGGAGTTAGTAAGCACAAGACAAAAGACATTACCTATGTCTATCTGAAAAACTAATTGTTCAGAATATGAAACCCAGAATACAAGTTTAGAATTCATGAGCACTGTTTTACTAGTATTTTGAAATCTATATAATAGCAAAATAATTGGACCTGTGAATAATGACAGTAAATTAATTTGTATGACTCACAATATTAAAGGGTTTGAATGATAATTGTCAGTTCAGTAGCACTGCATTTTACTTAATCCTAGATATTGCTAATTCAAATTCAACAAAAAGATTTTTCTAAATATTCCAAACATGCAATATCAGCAAATGAAATATGTTATCACGAAAAAAAATATTTAGTGATAGAATCTCATTCTTAACACCATGTGTAAACAGAATTGAAGAACAATAGAATCATTTAGGTTGGAAAAGACCTTTAAGATCATCAAATCCAGCCATAAATCTAACAGTGTAAAGTCCAACACTAAGTGCACACACAGAGGGAATGCATACTCACTATAAATAACAATGTTTATGATCTATGTTCCTAATAGACCTCTTGAAAAATACTAATAAATTTGACAGAAGCTTCTGTTTAATGATAGGATTAATAAAGTCATTTCACAATTTAATATATTTTAAATTAAATGTACAACAATATATCTAGGCAACAAGAGAAACTGAATAACTGGTTTATTGTTGCTAGGATTTTGCAAGTTAGTACTTTGCAAGAATTAAATCACCACTGCTCCTCCAACTACACTCTCACATGCACTGACTTGGAGGACTTGTTTCTACTGATTGGGAATTTAGCTAAGGCTTTTCATTGAACTTCTTAGCCGTATTCTTAAAAGAACTACAAAAAAGAAGAAAAAAGAGGTAATTAATGCTGCTTATTAGAGTTATATACCATTTTCTGTGGTTTTAGTTACCTCCATCATAATTCTTGTAGGCATTCACAAAATAAAGAATATGGGACAAATGTATTTCAGGAATAATGAAAAATCAGAAAGCCCAAAATTTTCACCAAACGTATTTTGAAAAACCTGAGTAAATAGGCAAATGAGTCAATCCTCCTAGGTCTTTGGAAATCACTATTAACACTGAATATTAGACAAGCCCTGTCAGTAACCTGAGTTCTAGCCATCTGAGTTAAGCTGCAGCAGGTACATGGGGAAAATCTTTTTCACATATGGCACAGAAAAACAAAGTAAAACCCAAAGCCAACCCTTCCACTAGCCAAGATAAGATTAATAGAATTTTAATATAAATTTTGAAGAAGGTATCACGTGGCTTGTATAAGAGAATTTCAGACTTTATGTCAAAATGAAAGAGCTAACAAGTATGGCAGAGAAATGAACTTGAATTTCTCCTAAAACATCAACTAAAATGACACTTGAGGAGTAACCAAGACTCTACAATAATCCTCAAAAGAGGATTTTAGCTGATGGTGGAAAAAAGGCAAACTGTGGATAGGAAAAAAAATTGTATCAACATTATTCTCCAGATTCTCATCACAAATAATGAACACAATGTGTTATATTTTGCTGACATAAATGTCTTCGTGTTCCTGAAAGAGTATTCAAACTCTCTACTTGTGAGGAAGCAGGTATCGTCACCTGTTTCAGTTGCAGAAAAACAATATAGCACAGAGAGTTTTATAAAACTGATGAGGTTGTGCTTGTATTTAATTGCCTCAAAAGATATGATTTGGACCTCATGCTGCTTTCATTCAAGTGATGATTTTATTCGACTATACTTGTGCTAGTAGTCAAAGCAGAACTATTTCTTGGCTCAGAGGTAATAAGGTACTGATGCATCAAAATTAATTTACATTGGTATCTGAAATTTGGGGGAGGTTCTCTTAAAGCAACACTGTTCTAACAGTAGATTTTGGATCAGTGAAATACAAAAATTTTACTCAAAATCTCATAATAACCTCAGAAACTTAATTTCTCACACAACTGTGAGAGATTCCTTGCTGTTCTCTCGATCATTCATGAAAAAGGCGCAGAGCTTTTAGCTCTGAGGGAAGCATGCAGACTGCAATTTTCAGAGCAAAGCAGAAACTGGTTCAATGTTTCCTGCTGAAAGCACTTCATTTTCCCAGTAGGCTTTGGTAAAACTCAGTACAGCTCAGGGGGGAAAAAAAAAAAAAAAGGCAAACCAAAACTTTTAGAACACCTGACAAAGTCGAAAAAAATCTTTCCATAAATTTTAAAACTAAAAGCTAATAGATGGCTGCTGACCCCAATGCACTTGCAGCTTTGAAATAGATACACCACCTTTTCAGGGTTTTTTCAGGAGTGAAATGGTTTTGAATTTCTAGGATTGCTAGAAGAGGATACTTAGAAGTTAAAGTTGATCAGACAACAAGAGAAGTATTTTTAAGCAGCATCACTAATACCCCTGTGTAACTGAATGGTATACTCTTTCCTGTGGTCCAGCAATTTTCCGAAGTCTTTTGGATTGAAAAACTACACTACTGTCTCTAGATAAGTTAAAAAATCAGTCTATATCTCTTATACTCTCTGAAACCTCCTCTGTACTCTTTCCAAGACCTTTCTGGCTCTGTTCATGCTTGACAGCCCTTGCTACTCAGGTTCTTGCTCACCATCTGCATTATAAAAGCTTCTTCAAAACTCAAACTGAGATGCAACTAAACAAAGCAGCATCTTTTCCTCTTTCCATAGAGATATCTGTATGCATCTGCTAGGGCAGGGAAAGCATATAACTCTCCTCTGCTGCCCAGCCACATTTATTTTTACATATTACGTAAAACAAAACAAAACACAGGGAAAAAATTAAAATTTGCATAATCTTTCAGAAGCTCAGGGAGACATAAGTAGAAACTTATAAAATCAATTGGTCAAGCTCAGAACCATGTAATTCCTAAAAGCAAATTAGATGATATATTGTCCACCTCTTGATAAGAGTGATTAAAAGAAAATGTTTATTCCAAACTGTATAATTTAAGTACTAGGGGAAAAGTTTCTGGGTTTTCAAGTTTTATTATACTTATTTTGGCATTAAAAATTTTATGCAACATTTGTAATGAAAACATTGGAAATTTTTTTCCTAAAGTCTAGATTTTTTAGCTTGACTTAGTAATAGCATCAGTCATGGTAGTGCCTTTAACATAGAATGTCTTTAAGAAGACTTAAAACCAATGTTTAACATAGAGCAAATTTGGAATATTGCATTAACAATTATGTAAATAATATCTAAAAATTAATTCAACTTATGGTACGTAAAATGTCTTCCAAAGCTTTTCAGAATTTTGTATCAACATTCTAGAAGCTATGAAATATATGTAATTCACAGTAATTTCTTTTCCACAATTAGGTAATGAAAAAGGTATTAGCATAAGAGATATTGACTAACTCATCAGGAAATTCACCTCACATAATTGAGATTTACAATCTAATTACGTTTTATTCTCACTTCTGTGTCTTGTAAGTTTTCTGGTTTTTTGTCAGCTTGTTTTGTTCATAAGCATTCTTATTCAAAAGGCAGGATCTATTTAAAACATTTTGTGTGTTGAATTCCACAACATATTGAAATCCATGAGCCATACCTGGAGATTTGAATATCCATTTGAGGCATTTGCAATTACTTTCATTTTATGTATAATTTAATTCATGATCTTGCATTTTGCAATAGCATTACTCTACTTTTTCATCTATGAAATTCAATTGTCTCAAATTGTTTTCACTTCTTATGGTCCTTTATCAGAATTAAGCACCATTGTCTCTTAAAATCTGCACATCTGAACAACATTTCTTACCTGCTCTCTCAAAAAAAGTACTGGATTTGCAAGTTATTTTATATAAAATAAATCTGAATTCCTGCATTATACAAATAATGCCAGCATATATATTTCTCAAATCTAGAAAATGTGACATTTCAGTATGCCTAGTCTAGAAGTGGCCTATTTTATTAATCCTTCTTTGCATAGTCTAGTGTCATGTGTCGTGTAAATGCAGACAGAAAAATTCTGAAGTAAACTTGTATTTTTAATTAATATATAATTCCTAAAAATATTTAGACAATTTTATTCTGTGAAATGATAGCTGAATTTTTATTGGCTCTTAGGTCATCTGGAAGACTGAAGTGTTAGAACAGATTAATTATTTCATTGCAAATCAAGATCTGTAGCACCTGGGCTTGGCTCCTGTGGAAAAGACCAGCTATAAAAATGACACCTAAGATAGGGAATCAAAGATCAACGTTAAAGTATTACAGTCAAGGAAGAGATACTCATGTCAACCTACAGTTGTAGGTTGTTGACAATAGAATATCCAGTTCCAGCTATAGAACAGTCATTTGAATTTAGAGTTCTATATTTGGCTTTCAAAGAATCTCAGAATGGTTTCAAGGAGCCTCTGGAGACCATCCTGTCTGAAACTTCTGCTCAAGCAGAGCAGGTTGCCAGGACTGTGTCCAGTTAGGTTTTGAATATGCACACACATGGAGGACTTTCACAGCCTCCCTGGGCAAGTCTCCCAAGTGTTTGACCACACTTGCAGTAAGAAAGGGTTTTCTTTCGTTTACGTAGTTTCCACTGAGGACTGGTGAGGCCACGGCTGGAATTCTGTGTCTAATTCTGGGCTCCTCAGTACAATAAGGATATGAAAATACTGAACTGGAGCAGAGAAGGGCTACTAGGACGTTTAAGGGACTGAAGCAGGTTAAGCTGAGAGCTGAGGATCTACAACCTGGAAGCAAGATGGCTCATGGATGTTCTTATCTATTTGTATAAACACCTGATGAGAGGGAATGGAGAAGTAGGAGACAGGTTCTTCCCAGTAGTCCCAACTGACAGGACTAGAGGGATCATCAACCAACTGAAACACATTAAAACAAGCCTCACTGACATTGTTAATATTACATTAGCCTACACTGGGGAAAGCAATTTATAAATACAGTATTCCTTAGATAAATACACAGAATTCCAGGGGTGAGCTTTCTGTAAATGAGACTTCTTTTAGTTTTGGGGTTACGTTTCAAGGTTTTGGTGTCAGGGGAATGCAGAAATCACTTCTGTGAAAAGCTTCTAGAAGCTTTCCCTGTGTCAGGGTCAATGCTGGCTCCAAAGGGGACCTGCCACTGGCCGTGGCCAAGCCCATCAGCGACAGTGGTAATTCCTCACCTCATTAAGAAGGAGGAAGAAAACTGCTGTACAACAGCAGCTGGAGAAGAGAGGATTGAGAATATATGATAGAAACAACTCTGCTGACACTAAGCCCAGTGAAGGAGGGGAAGAGGTGCCCCAGGTACTGGAGCTGAGATTCCCCTGCAGCCTATGGTGAAGACCATGGTGAGGCAGCTGCGCCCTCGTAGCCCACGCTGGAGAAGTTAATGGAGGATTATTTCCTCTGGGTGAGACCCCATATGAGACTAGGGAAAGACTGTGAGGGAGCATCAGAGACAATTTGTGACAAACTGCTAAGAACCCCTCATTTCCCATTCTCCTATGCTGCTTAGGGGAGGAGCTAGAGAGATTCATATTTCTCTCCCCCTTTCAGCTGAGGAGGGTGAGGGATAGAGTAGCTTGGTGAATATCTGCCCTTAGCTATATCATTCAGTATGACTTAAATACAGACTTCTCATTTTGCCCTGCCTTATGAAGAGAATGTTATGGATGTTAAAGAATGTTATTTCACCTAAATCCTTGAAAATAACTAAATTAACATTTTAATTTTGAACAGAAAAACACGTGATGCAAATCTCATGCAGTTTTTAATTTTAATTTCTACATTTTAAAGATTTTTTTCTAACTTAGTGTCTTCTCTGTGTCATTACATCTAATAATCTCTACTCATTAAGTATGATGCATATTATCCCTATAGGTGATCATATAACAAGATTCTAGCACACTGAATTGCACAAGTGCAGAAAAAAATACCTATTGCCATATATCTTAACTCAGCGTGTAAATTCAAAAATGTTACAGAAAATATTTATAGCAGACACAGAAAGTTACTGACTTTTCTAAAAAGTCATTAAAAATGTATCTACTTGCAGACCTTCAATGTCTTCCTCCTTCGCCCTCCCCAAATATAATTTCTTCATATTTTTTCATTTGGCACATCTTCTTTTCAAAAGATTTCTGTATTCTCACCATAAAGTGGTTGAAAGCCTCCTAATTTCCTTACTACGTCTTACTAATTTCCCCCATTTATAGTTGTAATAGACTTTCAAAGAGCGGGATTTTTTTTTTTTTTTTT
>VZTE01001674.1:227215-323138 GCA_013397775.1 Eulacestoma nigropectus
GATGATATGAAACTTTCAAAGTGGGGTTTTTTTTTTTTTTTTTTTTTTTTGGGTTGTACATTTGCTACAACTCTCTTCTTAGGCCTTGCCTTGCAGATGCATCTTTCAACTTCCTTTGTGGATATACTATGTCGTTACAAAGGCATACATTTAAAACTCTTGACGGTTTGACTTCTAAAGCCAAAAAACCAAGACCTGACAGAATTAAGGCTGAAACTCTGGCCTGACACTGGCCTCTTAGTATAAATCCAGTCACACAAGTAATCCTCTTAAATAGTTCCTTTTTCCATGATCATACTTGTAGTTCAAATAGAAAATTATTTTAATCCTTTAAGCAGTAGAAGTACATTAAATTCAATTCTTTCAACTTTATAGTGAAAATATGCAGATATACAGGATAAGAGAAGCAAGGGAAACTACCTGATCATTTATTACAGAGCCACCTCAATTTTTTTGTCATTGGTTGACTGCAGTATAGAATATTTAGAGCAGTACTGACACTCTCTAGAATGAAATGTAAACAAGTGGACTTCTTAGAGATAACAGTCCAAAAATTTTGGTAAGTCATGGTTAGTAACATATATTAGCCTGATTTATAAGCAGGGTCGATCTAAAAAAATTTTTAAATTATTTTAAGACATTTGGAGGAGAATCTTCTTCAATAAATATTGTTAACATGTTAGTTTTTTTGCATAAAAAAGGAAAACTTTTGGAAAAAGTTAAAAAAAACCTTAAAATGTACCATTTCATAGTATTTTCCTTTTCCAAATAGTTGTTTCATTTTTGGGTTTTTTGCATTTCTTTGCCCCTTTGTCTTCTTGTCACTTTAAAAGGGGAGAAAAGAAAAACGTATATGAAAAAAAGAAAGTATTTTTTGTTTTTTATATATTTTTTCATCTATTAATGAAATGACAATAAACTCCCCCAAAATTCCATTTTTGTTGATCACAAATCATTAAATACTTCTGTCAGTACTTTGCATGCATTTGTTTCTTCCTAGCTCATTTCCAAAATAGTCATTGGGTTCTAACCATCAACTCACCACCACACAATCAGTGTGAAGCTGAACTATTTGAGAAGTGATGTATTTCTAAATTTTTCTTTGCAACACTTAATGTATTTATCAATTTTTTGTATTGGATGTTAAACTGTTTTTTGGGGTTTTTTTAATTATACGACAAAATTTCCTATTAGTTTTTTGCTTTTTGAATATTTGAGTAGAGAAACAATTCATATGGCTTCTCATTTCCTTTTTGCCAGAGCATAATGTACTTTGCCTCAGCACAATGCACTATCTCTGCACATTAGAAAACAGGTAACTGTTTCAGAAGTAAATGAGCTATCCTTACTTTGAAAGGCATGTAAGGTTATTTAATATTCAAACAACAAACAAGCCAAACCAGCCAACTAAACAGAAAAAAATACAGAAAAAATCCTCAAAACAAAGAAAAAAAACCCAGCCAAACAAAAAAAACAAACCATCCACACAGTCCCCTGTAGTCATTCAATTTAGTAATATAGTAAAAAATGAATCTCTTAAATTTCCTATATCATAAATATCTTGCTGACTTCTGCATTAATTATTGCATTCTCCCTTGCCTTGTTGTCTTTTTCCATCCTTCCTCCATTTCAAAAATAAACAGACTTGTGAGCAGTCTTTTGAGGTTCCATAACAAATTTTTGAAATGGGTATTTTCCAAGTCATACTACTCTTACATTCAGTTTTATGTTATTTTCCTTTTACAGTATCATTACAATATGTGACCTAGAGCTTGGTATCTATGAAGCACATTAACTAAGCCAGGCAGCTTCTCTAAAATAAAGCTTTGTAGTAGAATTATGTGTAGGCATATGTTGCATTTGGAAGTAATCTTAAACTGATGCTCATTATCTTAGACTGAACATTTAATGCACTCAAATAACCCTGTAACCTTTTCATTTGGGCTTACTGAACAGATGTAATACTGCATTGTCACATCAGACAGAAGTTTTAACTTGATTAATAACAGTAATAACAGTATAGAACTATTTGTGGCAGTTCATATTTTGACAACACAAATCTATACAATTTAAATTTTTCCTATTATTGAAATTCCACAGATTTTCCTTAAAGAATAAATTTTTTAAGTAATGTAGACAGCATAGTCTTCAGTGATAGTAGGGGAAAATAAACCAGAAATTTGTATTTTTTCTGCATAAATAATTTTAGAATCATAGCTGGCAATCAATGGACCATTAAAAACACCACAGAAAAAACCCAAAGACAACTATATGCAAGTGTGCTGCTAGCTAACTGTCAGAATAAAGTACTTCAAAATAGTAATATTTCCTCATAAGATAGTTCAATTAAACATCTAATTATTTAGACTTACCTGTTTGACAGTAATCGTTGTTACAGGACAGGCCAGTATATTATATTCTATCTTGCTGTATGTTTTTTTGACTGAAATAGTCAAACATAAACTTACGACCTATTTTAAAATTGTGATTAAGCTGAAAGCTGGTTTGTGGCATGGAGCAGACATTGAACAAGAGAAAGCACAATAGCTACTTAGAGGCATTTACCATATAGAATCCCTATCCATCCTGTACTTAAAATGAAATTCCAAGAGTTAAGAACTTGGTGTACAGCTAGTAAATTTCTGCAGGAATACATCAGTGCTGTGCTAGTTTTTCCTACATTTGCTACAGAGGCCAGCAAGCGAAGCTATATGAGCGAAACTCTGAAAGTAAACATGGAGATTTGCAAAATAGGAGATTTTTGTCTGGAGAGGAAAAAGCTGTAAACTTAAGATGTAGAATACATATAAAATTAATAGGAACAAAAATGTCCTTTAAGAAAAATCTTGCTCAGGTAAATGTGTTTCGCAGTGCAGTATTTAGGACTATGTGTTTACTGGTCAGGTCTCCCATTTACAAATCTAGTAGCACCAGTGTCTGTCTGTCATCATCTCAGCACATAACTGGAAAAAGAAAGAGAGAGAGAGAAGGATTTATGCTGTTTCAAAACTGTCTATTCCAGCCTTTAACTGAGCAAACTTCTGGGGTAGCAAGCATAATCTTTAGAGAGCTCACTTTCTCAGGAATGTCCGGAGTGCTAATGATGCCAAACACATACAGGAGATCACTGTAAAAGATGAGTTTACAGAGGTGAGTTATAGGCTTTGGGAAAATGAGATTTGATCATTCAAGCATTTCAGGTGATGATCATGAGAACAGTTAATGAACTTGAAAAAAGGTGTTAACTCTCCTGAGACAAGCTCCTAGTGGCTGGGAGGTAATGATACTTATTTGCAGAAGCAATTGGGACAAGGCATAGCAAAAGGAGAGTCGATTAAACTAATTATCAGAAGGGTTCATATATGTTCCTGTACAATAAATAAAAAATATATTACAAAAATTTTAAAAAGAAAAAAAAAAACAAAAATTTGAGGTTTTATAATTTCTTGTCTTAAAAACATATATCTACTTATAATGTCAAGGTCATGTGTCCAATCCCCAGGAGCCATTCATTTAAGTGTTCGACCCATTGATCCTCATGGGTCCTTTCAAGTCAGATCATTCTGTTATTCTGTAATCTTGTCCCATCCAAGCAAAAAAAAACCTTGCAGGAGTTTAATTATTTTCATTAATATAATACAGGTTTCAATGTACTGTGATTTCAGAATAATTCTGAATTCTTGGCTAATCCAGACTCATTGATAAGACTCTTGTGGCTGTTCAAAAATTTCACAAATTTTAATAACTGTTCATTTATACTCTGTGTTTATGGAGCTAAACTGAATAAAGAGGATTTTAAACAAACATTTTATTATATTTCAGTCACAAGCTTTCTGATTCCTATAACCGTGCAGTTGATGAATCTCTAGTGTTGAAAAGAGGGTGTGCTTGAAAGTTTGCTTGACAAAGTAACAAAAAGATAAGGAGCCAGATTCTGAAGAGATTGTCTGCTAAAAAAGAATTTTTTAAATCTGTATGTGGAAAGGAAAACAGCCTGATTAGTCAAAGAAGCATGGCAACTAACAATTGTATCCAAGGCTTGATTAACATACAAAGAAGCTCAAACTTGAGAGATACAATGCCTTTTTTTTTTTTTTTTTTCATGTTATCAAGAATCTATATTGATTTCCTGTGTTTCTGGACAAATCCACTCTACTTTTTCCTACTATGTTAAGCTGCAGTGCCTGGCTAGCAATGAGTGTCCATCAGTTAGGTTATATCTTGTCCAGAGACTACTTCTAATTTCTCATTTTTACAGAGTAATTGGTTAACTAATGTTATCATAGTTTGCTCCAAAATAAATAGCTGCAGCATTCCCAAAATGTTGCATATTCTGTTCATACCCATACTCTACAGCAAAAACGGTGGTGCTATCAGTGTACAAGACATTTTTGCACTTGTAAGATGGTCTTTGTCATGAAGGTATTTACATTCTAATGACAGACAAGGAGAAATTAAGGGGGAAATTACAGGCTAAAATTCCCAAACAGGATCAAAATGAAATATAAGTTTACTAGACTGCATACCTTCAAGCTCACAGAATAAAAGAAATGGCTCCTTAGAAGCCTGAAACATGATCAGACTAGGGGCCTTGCACACCAAGCCACAGGATTGGGTGCAACACATAAGGAACTGAGTGAGTGAAAGCATGGGGACATTCTGTGACAAGCTGACAAACAGGCAGTCTAGGGTGACAGTCTTAGAACTGAAGATGGTAACTCTTTACACATGGCTGAGCAAGAATAAACTTTGTAATGAAACAAACATAAATAAACTGACAGGATCTGGAAGTTTTTATACATGTTTTTCATAAATAACCTTGCTACAAAAAGTTATCTAATTAAATAAATATTGGGGAAAACTGTGAGTAACATATTTTTGTTTTTAGTTTTTGTTTTTTGTTTTGCTTTTAACTACTTGAAACTGAGCAGAATAGGAATTACTGTTAATTTCTTAATAGTGATATTATTTGTCTGATTTGCTAATACTTTGCTATACTACTTTTCTTTATTAGCTTGTTCAGAAAAACACACAATTTAAAAGAACACATGCCATTTGATAAGCATTTGACACAATTTAAACATGTATTACACATATAAGAATAAACTTGCAATCCTAGATTCTGCTTTGAATAGTGAGAAGAAAATTTTAGTTATTTGTTTTTGCAAGCTTGAAATAGATTTGATTTCATGTTTGGATCTAAGCACCAAGGCTTGAATTTTTTTTTTTTTTTTCATCTCCATATTATCTTATAAATTATTTGACAGGTAAGCCTCATATATACAGGCCTGGAACACACTCTCATTTTGGGATTCTCTTTTTTTAATATATATAAAAAGTCATTTTCTTATAAACGTATTTGATGGGAATTCCTGTCCAGCTCGTTTTGGCTGGGGTAGCATATATTGTCTTCACAGTGGCCAGTTTGGGTCTGTGTTTTGGAATAGTGCTGAACACAGGGTTGATAATATAGAGATGTTTTTTTTACTATTGAGCAGAGCTTACACGGAGCCAAGGCCTTTCTTACTTTTCACATGGCTACGCTGGTAAGGAAGTTGGGGGTGCATGGGAGGCTGGGAGGAGACACAGCCAGGACAGGTGACCCAAACTGACCAAAGGGATATTCCATATTACACAACATCATGCTCAGTATATAAATTGAAGGGGAAGAAGGAGAAATGGGGTCATTTTGAGTGGTGGCGTTTGTCTTCCCAAGTCACTGTTATCTGTGATGGGGCCCTGCTCTCCTGGAGATGGCTGAACATCTGCCTGCCCATGGGCAACAATGAATTCATTCCCTGTTTTGCTATGTTTGTGTGCAAGGCTTTTGTTTTCCCATTAAACTGTCTTTATCTCAACCCACAAGTTTTCTAGTTTTTACCCTTCTGGTTCTCTTTCTGATCCCGTTGGTGGGGGAGGGATTGAGTGAGCGCATGGGGCTTGGCTGTTGACTGTGGTGAAAACACAGCAAAACCAGAAGTTTGTACAGAACATTCCCTAAAGCCAACAGTGAAAATTACAACTTTTCCACACAGATAGCTAAAACAGATGAAATATTTGAAATTTAGATTTTAATAGTGCTCACTTTGAAAAAGACTGTAACTGGAAAAGGAGTTGTTGAAATAAGAATGACACTAGGGACCAGAACTTGATGTAAACTTGTTAGACAATGACTGAGATTCGCTTTAGCACCTACTAAGGAAAACCAGCTGCTTCTGCACCTCAAAATAGACATTTTCTCTGCTCAGTGTGACAGGTAGAGCGGCTGTTCAAGGACAGTAGTTTCCCTAGGAGAAATTTGATTACAGAAAAACATATGATCCTAAACAGTCCATGACATATAACCAAAACTGTCACTGAAGTGTGATCAACAAACTCTGCAAAAATGAACATGAAATTCTGAGCATTACTGTGCAACTTTCTACTGCACCTTAGTCAATTATAACATTTAAAGCAAATGATATCATTTTCCCTTGTCCAGATCCAGCTTTTCACTGTAAAATAAATATATGTCTGTTTACACCACGGATTTATTTATGTTCACTGAAGTATTAGGAGAAACAAATCAAACGTACTATTATCTGTATTTCTGTGAAAAGCCTAGCCTACTATGCTTGATCATCAGTCTTGAAATGACAGTGCCATTCTATGGTACCTGTTGAGATTGATCCTAAGGGACCTGGCAGATAAAGTTACTAAGCCATTATCCATAATTTTTGAAAAATCATGGCAGTCAGGCTAAGTTTCTAATGACTGGGAAAAGGGAAATATGACCTCCATTTTAAAAAGGAGAAAATGTAAGACTCAGGGAATTACAGACCAGTCAGTTTCACCTCTGTGCCAGGCGAGACCATGGAGCAGATTCTCCTGGAAACTACGCTAAGGTGCATGAAAACAAAGAGGTGAATGGTAATAGCCAACATGGCTTTACAAAGCAGAAATCATGCCTGATGAATTTGATGACTTTCTGTGATGGGGTTACAGCACTGGTGAATAAGGGCAGAGAAACAGACATTGTCTACCCGGATTTATGCAAAGCGTTTGACACTGTCCCACACAACATCCTTGTCGCTGAATCGGAGAGACATGGATGGACGGTCCACTTTGTGAATAAAGAACTAAATGGATGTTCGCATGCAAAGAGTTGTGGTCAACAGCTCATTGTCCGCACGGAGACCAGTGATGAGTGGTGTCCTGGGGGGGTCAGTACTAGGGCCAATACTGTTCAACATCTTTGTTGGCAACATGGACAGTGTGATCAAGGGCACCCTCAGCAAGTTCGCTGATAACACCAGGCTGTGTGGTGCAGTTGACAAGGTGAAGGAAAGGGATGCCATGCAAAGGAACCTTGACAGGTTTGAGAGGTGGGCTGATGCAAACTTCATGAAGTTCAACAAAATGAAGTGCAAGGTCCTGTACCTGGGTCATGGTAATCCCAGACACATCCACAGGTTGGGCAGAGAAGTGATTGAAAGCAGCCATGCAGAGAAAGACTTGGGTGTGATGCCTGATGAAAAACTCATCATGAGCCAGCAGTTTGTGCCTAGAAAACCAGCCATATTCTGGGCTCTGTCAAAAGAAGCGTGGCCAGCAGGTCAAAGGAGGATTCTCCCCCTCTACTCTGCTCTTGTGAGACCGCACTTGGAATTCTGTGTACAGTTCTGGTGTCCCCAACAAAAGAGGGACTTGGAACTGTTGGAAAAAGTCAAGAGGAGGGCAAGGAAGTTGATGAGAGGACTATGTTCCCTACGAAGACAGGCTGAGAAAACTGGGGCTGTTAAGTCCGTAGAAGAGAAGGTTGTATGGAGACCTCATAGTAACCTTCCAGTACCCAGAGGGGGCTACAGGGAAGCTTGAGAGGGATTCTTTGTCAGGAATTGCAGTGACAGGACAAGGAGTAATGGGTACAAATTGAAAGAGGGGAAATTTAGGCTAGGTATTAGAAGAAATTCTTTACTGTAAGGCTGGTAAGATACTAGAACAGGTTGCTCAGGGAGGTTATGGATGTGTTCAAGGCAGTGTTCAAGGCCAGATTGAATAAGGCCTTGAGCAACCTGATCCAGTGGGAAGTGTCCCTTGCCCATGGCAGGGGCTCCTGGGACAAGGTGATCTTTAAGGTCCCTTCCAACCCTTAGCATGCTATGACTCTATGATTCAGTGTGCTTTGTTAAGACTATTAATCTCCTTAAAAACACTGCAAAGTAAAGCTGCACTAGTAAGAGTTTAAATACTCACGTTTTTAATCAGAAAACCAAATCAAATATACTCTATGGCCTGAATATCACAGTTACATAATAGAAGTGAAATTTATTTAACTAGCTCTGCTGAAAGGCACATGATATATTTGAAGTTGAGTTTTATTTGCTTGCCTTCATGAAACACATCTGTTGATTTTTACTTTTTCATTGAAAACACTCCAGCTGTTTTCCTATTCTATGCTAATTCATAAACATGATCCAGGAAGCAAGTGCTAGGAAATAAGCAACCTTCAGCGTTTGTTGACCGTGATCCTTCTGCATTGGATTTCATGGGGTTTAGAAGATGGTGCCATAGTAGCCAGATGTATTTACTCCATTTTACTGGAGGTGGTGGATCGGTAGGCCCACTAAATTTGTAGGTTGTTCTCCTTTTTCCACAGTGTACAAAACATAATTGATGAATTGGGATATGATCATTACTCTATGGCATCTGCTCTCAGTCTTTGTAGCGACAAAATAAAATTTAGTCAGTTGATAATTAGGCCAAGATTGCAATATTTTTCACATCAACTATAAACTGACTCTTGATAACGATATCATAGACATGAGAGATTTGGTTTATATAATTTTAAATATCTGTTGTCATCTTGTCAGCAAGGTGTTCTGCCTTTTGTGTGGATAGCGGACTGAATATGATAATGAATAATTGGGTGAATGTTAAGAATGTCAACCTGATTTAAGTCTTGGGATAAGTAAAGCTGAATACAGATGATACCAATCACAAGCCAATTGTAGAATCAAATCAAAACACTGGTGGATCATGAATGATAACTTCATTTTTACCACACCTCATTGGCTATATGGTTATTTAATTTTGAGTAGAGCAATACCCAACAGCGCTTGGGTAGACCTGTATAAATTGTTTCTTGACTTTTGTAGAGGCCAATAGTAAATACTTAGGAAACTGCCCATAAACAGGGCTCTTTTTATGATGTCAGCTTTCAGAGACATGCAGCCAAGGACCATCATGAGCCAATAGTGATAAACTTTGCATCTCACAGCTTTCAAGGAATTTATTGATTTATGAAAGTACATTTAGACATATGTGAATCTATAATTTTATAATACTCCTCTGTTCTTTCTTTACGGTTTCAAATGGAACTAGTTCTACACTAAACCTCTCAGGAAAACATCAGAAACAAGAATATCAATGTGTAAATCACCTAGTGTTTTTTGGGAGTCAGAATATTTTCATCCCAATATAAAGAGCTTTGAAAATAAAGCTCTTTATTTACCAAGGCACAAATAAAATCAGAAACTCCACACCTTTTAGATGCCTAGTTACAGTTATGGAATTCATATGCTTGAACTAAAGATAGAGCATTTCCTGAAGAAATAACAAGACATAAATATTTCATTTTCTTGTATACGATCTACAGGCTTCATACATTACATTTTAAATTCATTCTAAATAACTAAGCATGTAAGTTTCTGCACTAAATAAGAAATCTATTCTGAATTTAAACCTGAAAAAGGGATGCACAACAGATAGACAGTCTTCAGTTAAAGGAAGTGTAAATGAAGACAGGAAAGAAGACTGTCCATTTGTCTGGCCCAGACCTTCACATCCTGCATGAAAACCTTCCAGGTAGTAGATTAGATGGAGTTCATTGGAGAGTGCTCAGTTTTGGAAAACCTTCTATAAATGGGACAGTGTGTTCAAGAAGAGAGCCTGCAATAGAACGGACAAGGATTCACAGCTGGAAACAAATTCAAAGCTAAGTCTCAGAAATGATGAAAAGAAAGAAGCTTTCGTGGGGGTACATGACCACACATTTTAGCATATAGAGCCTCTAAATCACTAAGAGTTTATTTGGAGAGAAAGAAGGTCAGATTCCATAAGAGGAAAATTATTTTCAGAATTTAAGTTAATCCATTTCACCCATAAAGATGAGTATTTCACTATTTAAAGTTTCACCTTTTTCCCATGTATTGATCTCAGAAACCAGAAGGTTGTTGCTGTATGGTTAAAGGTTGTAAGGGACATCATGACACCCAGAACTCAGAGCCAGCTAGTTAACTTATCTGATGATATTACTTAGGTTGAAGGCGTGTCTCAACCTATTGAAGTAGGTCCTGCTACAGAATGAAGATTTTGGATAAGATTTATTTAGGATAACATGGGATCGATGACATAGGATTAATTACATAGTGTAATCCCCTTTGAAAAACCTCACATTTACTCAGGGGGTGCTTGAGGGACAGGTCCCATCCATGACTTGAGTTGAGTCCATATGGTCCTTGAAGAGAGTGAAACTGAACATGTTATCAATTTCCACTAAAAAAAAAAAAAGTCCCAGTGCTGCTACCGCTAAAACATCTCTGAAGTGGATTAGTTATGCTTTTATGCTACAGTTCTATATGATAAAAATGTAGTATTTTTAACCTCAACAGTGAAGTCTGTGGTCTGTTCAGGATTGTAAATATGCTACTAAAAAATATCAAAATGTCTACAGAAATATTTGCCAATTATTATCCAGAATATTCTGACAGAGGATGTTAGGAACTTCAAAAATTATATCTGAGATTTACTATTAGCAAGAGTAGAAAAAATACTTTCTCAATTCTTCAGAAGTCTGATCCTCAAATCTTTAAACCTGTTTGTTTCTCCAGTCTTGCTTTGGCATTGGAATTCATATTACACACTTAATCTTTGCACGGAAGCAACATTCTAGCTAGCAGTTACATATTCTTCTCTCTCCCTTCAAGAAAAATCTGCATCTACTGGGGAAAAAAAAAAAAGAATAAGAAAAAGGATCTTTATTGAATAGAGCATGTGAAATCTGCTCTCAGAGCTAGTTTTGTGACCCCTGCTAAATTATATCACATTGTTAGAAGTCATACCAAAAGCATACTTGCTGTACATTTATGAATAAACCAGCCTAGATTTCCTTGATAATATGACTTTGGGGGGTAAAGTCAAAACCAGTTCTTATAATTCTTCAGATTTTTAATCTCTTAAAATAATTTTTCCTATTATAAGACACATAAATAAAAATACTATAAGTAAAACATATTCAAACTAAAAATGTAAAATTAAGATAATATGGAAAAATTAAATCAGAAACAGCAGGAAAGCACAGACTTTCTTTTTCTTTTTCTTTTTCTTTTTCTTTTTCTTTTTCTTTTTCTTTTTCTTTTTCTTTTTCTTTTCCTTTTCCTTTTTCTTTTTCTTTTTTTCTTTTTCTTTTTCTTTTCCTTTTCCTTTTTTTCTTTTTTTTTTAATTTTTGAAAAGTAATTTAACCTACACGTACTGTAGAACTGTCACTCACAGATTGTTCCAGTTAACACTGTCACACTGAACACTATATGCAGTTCAGCAAAACTGGCAGTGCTCCATAATTGAGAGGCTGGTTTTTTAAACCTCTTACAATTATATAATATCCTCAGAGTCAGTAATATAAAAGCAGCAGCTTTTCTCATACGGATGAGAATTTCTACCATGTCCTAAATTAAGTAATAAGTAACAAGGTCTTGCATTTTAAAATCCTCAAAAGACAAGTAACTGGATTAACTGTTCTTGCAGTGAGATTAATGTGAATCAGGTCATAAAAGTAACAAATGGGTTCCAGTGTATTCGTTGTATGAACAATTTCATGGATTATATATCTCAGATGCAAAAGCATACCTAGCATAATTTAGTTACTCTGTATTTGGGAGATAGTCTATATCGAAACCTTAAAAATTCTTTGCACTCATTTCTCACTCACATTTAATCATGAAGTACATTTAACTAATCCTATTTATATGAAATTGATATTAAGAAATAAAGTACTATATGGGACATTACAATTCATGCTCACAAAAATAAAAGGTGCCCAATTCAAGGAATAAACTTGCATATACATATCAGATGGCACTGTTGAAGCTATTTCACATAAACGACTTCTACTATTGTCAAAAATTAGGTGCTCATCCCGCTTCGGAATGTATTACTCATTTCTCTAATGTTGCTTTTCCCAGAAAAGTTGTAATGCACTCATTCTTTTTTTCTTAAAATCTAGAGATATGATGCAAAGCATTTAACATAGAGCCACACAGCATGTTAATCAGAAGTTAGAGAATGAGGGTTGCAGTTGTAAGGAGTTTTGCTTCAGACTGAGAATAACAGTACTCAAAGGGAAGCCATCAGGATGAAAAGTAAATTCTTATCCCAGGGATCTCACTAATAAGAACAAAAAGATAGCAAAGTGTTAACATTTCCCTAACTCAAAATATAGAAAGCATCACTCATAGAAAGAATCAGAACAGGAAGAACTAACTCTGAGGGAACAGAAATGGAAATGGAAAATGAACTATATTAGTATAAAGTGCATGATTCCTTATAATAAAAGTTTTTATGCATGGAGATTCTGAGTTGGAAAGGGCAAAGGAGGACAAAATCCTGTCTGTATTAATTCATCAGCTAACAGTATAATGGAGACATGAAAAAGTCACTGAGTTTTGTAGGGCTGATCAGGCCATGTAATTGCAATAGATAAGGAGTTGGGCCAAAACACAAGAGAAATTTCATCTGGAATCTTGGGAAGAATTGCTATGACATAATTTTAGGTTTCCAGTTGGAAAATCATAATTATAAGTCTGCCTATGCAATTAACAGAAACAAATAAACTCCAGACTATGTCAACACTACTCTGAATTCTCCTTCTAAACGGCCTACTTTACAGTTTTATCACATGAGGAAACTATTTTAGATTCCTTAAACGAAGAATATGGGCAATACTTTGCTGTATACAGTATGAATCATTGTTTTAAACAGATTTATTCAGATGCAGAAAAGGCATTATCATGAAAATAGTCAAAAATACTAAAACAGATTGACTTACTTATCCTGGTGATATTAAGGCTATACAGGTCTATAATTTCTCATAAATATATTACAGAGCTAAAGGGCAAAGTCGGCACAATAACAAATCGATATAAATGCAGCAGAAATAAATTTAGGAGAAAAAACCAGATATTTCTAACATTCAATCTGCCAATGGTCAGTAGAGTAAGTGGGACAAAAATATATTGCTGATTTTATTAGAAGGTGAATCAATTTACAATATGGTTGCTTACATTATCAAGGGACTAGATTCAGTGACATGTAGAAATGTACAACTCCTTCCAGAATAAGAGAGACTTAAACTATAAGACACTGAATGATTTTCACATTTATTTTGTTAAGAGTAGTGGAGAACTGTCTTTTTTAAGTTCATGACATAGTTTTAGCTAATATGATTCTTATCATTTCCCATTTCCAGTATTTCGAGATAAATGAATTTGTACAAGGCTGCACAAGGCTGTTTATATATGACTTTCCTAGTTATGTATAAACTTTCACAATAGCCTTTGTCATTCCAAGGAGGTAAAATGAAAATACTTCTTTCAGCTAATAAATGGTTGACATATATGAGTAGTGTTAGATTATTTTTTTATTATTTTGAATTATTGCTATTAATTAATCATCTTATTAATACAGTAATAAGGAGAATTTTCATGAAAAATCATAGTAACTAAATAGTTTTAATTTATCTTTAAGGATATAAGAAGTTAACCACTACTACTTGTTGACATAAATAGCCCCATTCTTTCAGCCAAAACACAGATCTACATGAAAAAAAAGGGCCCAGCAACTTAGCATGCCATCTCAATGTTCTTACTACAACATAAATCATTCATTTTCTCATTCTGAGACTACCTTCTATTATTCTTTCAAGGTGTTATGAGAAATACAGTTTGCACCTGATAATTGTGATGTTGCTTGATAGTTTGAACTGCCAGAAAGGCTGCAAACCACAGCTATTTAGAAAAAAGCGCTGAAGGTAAATTTAAAAAAATAGATTTCTTTTACACACACTACTCTAGGAAATGTGTGCTTAGGAGAGTCTAGAAGAAATCAAAGTGAAATTAAAAACCAACAGGCTACAGATCTTATGTTATAATAGTGCAATTATGCATAATTTTAAAATTGTAAAGTATATAAAATAAACGTGAAATAGCATTATGACTGTGTTTCCCCATAGTAGCAACATTCATCAAAGTCATGTGCTACTATTAAGCAGGCATTAGTTACATCAGTATTAGTATTATTTCAGTCATGAAAGTTGAAGGATGCGACATAAAAAAATTTTAGGAAAGAAGAACATAGTTTTTGATCCTATTTGACGTGCCTAAGCTTTCTCTGTAACCAGGTACGAATCTTTGTATAGCTGAAAACAATGCATCTTGGAGAATTATGAAAAAAAGAGAAGCAAGGATAGTTTTCAGAGACCAAATAATCAGCCAGAGTGGGCTGCTCAGTCCTTCTGCAACAAAGCTGTATCAGCCTCAGCAGTCCCTGTTAATTTGCTGTTTTCCATGACTAAGTACTCAGACAGTCTAACAACCTCCTGCCAAAACAAGCTTCATTGCTGCTTATACATTGCTCCAGCACAGGAATTATGCTTGAACTGCTTGACAACTGTGTGCAGCTCAGTAGTTCAACATTATTTCACTATTAGAGCTTACATATAGCTTATAAACTATTAAACTTACAGTATGTGTGTGTGTGTTCATGTGTTTATTGGCAGTGATGACCTTGAGCAGCTGCTATACAGATAATTCTCAGATAACAGCTGAACTAGAAAATAAAGGTAGGGTTTTGAATGAATCTCTATTTCATGGGGTTCAGTGAATGTTAACATGTTCATAAGCAATTATACCCACCAGGCTTTATTCCCCCAGTAATCCAAAATGAGTGTACAAAGTAGTCTTGGAAAGGAAGGTGATTTAAAAATTTCAGACTGTTGAAAAAAAACCCCAGTTCTACTTTCTAGATGAGTACTTAGACATACATAGTTTAATGACAGAGCAACCACTAACATATTTCTGAATCTAGTCCCAATGTGCCTTTGCTTTTCTGGGCAAGATAAAATTTCTTAGCCAATTGAGTCCTCTGAAACAAAAAACATATTTATATTTTCATTTCTATTAAAAACCAAAAACCAAATACAGTTTCTGCCTCAGCTGATTTGATTAAAAAGGATCAATTGCATGTGCAGCTTTGACCTTTACTGGGCTTCCACTCCTTCTTTATTTGTAGTTCTTTCAGGAGAGTAACAGATTGGTCATGTCTAGGATTGTGTGTGTAAGAAGCACACAAGTCAATTTTTTGTAGTTGTTGTTGTTAGCTTTTTGTGGAACCTAAACAAAGCAGGAGTCACATTTTTATGACTAAATGTACTGCTTTGGCCACCATTATTTCTTAAAAGTCATGAATTTAATCTTAAAATCTATATTCTGCATTTCTAAGTATACCATTTGGGCCTCTCCCATTACCATTTGTCAAAGTGTTGACTTTTGAATAATATGTACAATTTTTCAAGCTAAAAGATTCAGTTAAGAAGAATGAGTACTATTCATTAGATTTATTATGCCGTTACTGGTTATATTCATTCATCAGTAACATGCTGTTAATTATCCTATACCAAAGCTTACCAATCTGTACATAAACTAGAGTGTTGTAACCTACTTGTCTAATGTTTATATTGGACAAAATTCTGTATTTAACAGTATTTTGAACTTAGTATCTCGCGAGTCAATTCAACTGGCCTTCAATTGACTAACTTCTCTTTCCCGAGCTCCAGTTTAACATGTATCTGCATCTATCTTACAGACTGAGACTCTGGTAATTTGCATCCTCTTCAGTCACCTTGATTTCAATTCAATTTAGCTTGTTGACTTCAGTAAAAAAGAATTTACAAAAATACATGTGGACAAGGAGATTTCTCTTTAGTCTCCTGCTCTTTTGTAAATGATCAGAGAATCACTTTTCTGTTCTTCTGTGAAATAACCTCAGGCTTTTAATGGGACCCGTGTGAACAAATCCATTATAGCTAGTAAATACCTGCACACTACGATAAGGCATAGATTAGTCAAAGAACAGTGGGGGAACCCACCATTTTACAAATCTACGAAATAACTGTAGGCTACTTTTCCTCATTTTATGGTTCCCATTTAAATGTTCTTTTACTTGACTACTTAGTTTCCAATTTCCTTACGTGCTCTCTGTCGCATGTCTTCTTTTCCACAAATATTTGAGTTTATTTTCCCGTATTTTATTTTGCTATAATCAAATTTTTACAGTAATTGCCTCTATTACAACTTCATAAACTTCCTATTTTCCTCTGCAGTTCATACAGATATTATTTAATTCCAGACCATTTTCTCATTTCTGATATACTTTGTTTTGTTTTGACTAAATTTATGACAATTTCTTTCTTTATATCAGAAGACAAGCACCACTCAAGTTGATAATATCTGGAATGGGTGAAACATTGCTTGTTTCTTTAGTTACTATTGCATTTAGTAGTCAAACTCCACATGGTTGCTCAATATGTACATAAACGTAAAATTCAGAAATAGATAATGACAAGATATGCTGATTTTTTAAATTAAAGTACAGTAAAGTTAGGAAGATAAACAATGAAAATGAAATTGTATTCAAAAGCACTTTAATTACAACTCAGCCAGCAGATGGCAAGTGATGTTCAGTAAAGAAAGACAATAAGGTTGTAGATCTTGCTTGTACTATGCAAATAGCCTAAGAACTGAAGATCCAGACAAACCTTTTTTCTTACTTAGATAATTATAGAGCATACTCTGCTTTTGTTACTATGAGAAGGAAAAAGACAATATCTTATGCACCCCAGCATTCTCAAGGGTAAGATGTTGAAGTAGTAAAATGATTCCTTTGTAGTGAACCTGAAGGGGATTTTTTTTTTTTTCATTTTTACCGGATGCCCCAATTTAGAATAGATAAATTTGTTTATATTTTGGAGTAGTAATCTCTATTATTCGCCTGAGGATGTTGAGGGAGATGTAATGTGAAAAGAGAGAAGCATCAGCAATTACTAGTAACAAATAAAAATAATACCTATAAAACATTAACACTTCAGCAAGGAATTAGCAAAGACAGAAAGCACAGCTGGAGCATGAAGTAAATGCTGTAATAAAAATGACAAGTGACCAGAAGTGTGGTCAAAAACAATATAGAAAAAATAAGGATCAAAGGCCTTTTTACTTTTTATGATCCAACAAATTCTATGTTAAATTTAATGCTGGTATTAGAAAACAGCTTTTGACCCTGAAAATATAAATTACTCTAAAAATACAAAATGTTTGATAGTAATGTATTTTTCTCTTTCTTAGTGCATTTTTTTATGCCATATAAAATCACTTTCAAGGAAGGATAATGTCTTAAATGGCAAAGGTCAGTTTCTTCAAAAAAGTACCAGCAGCTTCTACTCGGTGTGTGACCAAGCACATTGCGATATATGCTTACAGCACACAAAAAACTTAAGAGAAAGATTTCCACAAAAAAAAAAAAAAATTCCGAACAGTGTCAGCCAAACAACTGAAGAATCACCTAGACAAAAGCATGTAGTATTTTAATTAGTTCAGGGGAACATAAAAGTTTTCACCTGACTTCTCTCCACATTTCTCAAAAACACTAATTAATGGCTAGAGGTATAATGTTCTCTTGACATTCTCTATAGGATGCTTGATAGTCCTCTTTTCAAAAAAAATGCAGTTAATCCTACTTTTCAAACATTCTTCCTAAGAGAATGTATATTAGAACTGCATAAATAATTCCCATTAAATTATATGATTAATTAGCTGAACGGAATCAAGGCAGAAGAACACCGAAAGAGAAAATATGCAAATTATTTTCTTGTTCATTGTTAAAATAATTTTCAATTTTTTCCTTTTGCAACAGTTAAACACAAATTCTGATGTGAATACAACCATAAACTGCATGTAGAGTAGATGACTCTTTCAGAAGACTGAAAGTTTGTAGAAATTTGATGTTAATTGGCTTAACAAACCTTCCAAAGCAATTAAAGCAGATGTGGGTGGTTTGAGGATGATGCAGATCTTTGACGGCCCATCAAAACTAACACAATCACAGACATATTTTGCCTGAGTAGCTCCTGAATGAACAACCCACACAGGACAAAGATTTCAAAAAGCCTCTGTTCAAAACATTGCAGTGATAAGTGAGTCACAAGAGAATGAAATGTTGAACATTTTTTGGCTCCTAGCATTGGATATAGGATAAAAACTTGAAAACTTTCACTTATAAATACATTTTTTTAAACAAGGAAATGAAGAAAGAACAAGTCTTCTTTTTATTATGATTGGTAATTTAAAAAAAAAGTTATATTTGATGGATTTTATATATGGTGCTTCTAGAGAACCAATAAAGTAAAAGCCAGATTTTATCATTTATGTATTTTTGAAGCACGGTTTACATTTTAGTCATATTACTACAGTTGTCTCTGACAGAAAACAAACAGCTTAAACTCTACATTCAAAATTTTAAAAATTTATTCAATTTGTGCAAACAACGATATCAAATCAGACTTATTAACACTCCTGAATCAAGCCACTCCACCAGTAGCTGTAGCAGATGTCAGATTCTATCTCACCTACTTAAAGAACTTGTCAACATTTGCAATTGCTTCAGTTTCTTTATTCCCACTCTGTTTAAATAATTTAAATGAAAATGTCTTTGCAATGACTTCAAACACAGAAGTGCAAATATACCATTAAAATATTTCAAAATGTTTCTAGCCTTGTACATCGTATTCTTATTCTTTAGTACCTTGTATTAAAATCCAAATTTATGGCCTTTAACATCATAAGCAGAGAAAAAGGAATTTAGAGTTTGGCTTTTGGGACATATTTTTTCTTTATCTGTTCCATTAGTCACCCAGTTTAAGGGCCAGATTCTTATCTACTGTAAATCAGGAGAGATTTCAAATAAATGGTTTCCTGAGTCCAAGATTTTGAGAGGAGTATTATTTGTAAGTTATCAGTGCTCTCTTTTTTATGTCCCTCCTGCATGGTGTATCATAGCACTGTAAAAAATACTTTGAACTGATCCTTGAGCTAGCTTTATAGTGAAAACTTTTAATCTTAATTAAATGTTAGAATTTTTGATTTTGTTTTATTAAAATGAAAACCTCAGTCTTTTCGTCCAGAAACATCAAGTCTAATAATCAAACTAATTATCCACAAAGAACCTGGGAATTTTTTTTATCTATACGTATTTCCTATACAAAGTGTAAAACTCAGATAATTCAGTAACAAACATAATTTTCCTCAATAAAATTTTGTGGCTTGTCTTTCTTGTCTATTTGAACAGAATGAAAGTAGAACTATAAGCCTAATCTGTACTGGGATCTTTATCATGCTGAAGCTAATACAAGCCCTCTCACATCAGAAATTTCTTTAGTTGTTTTGGTTTTAGTTTTAATTTTTTTGACTGATTTTTTCTGATTTTTTTTTTTAATTTAAAAATGGAATTCACACATGAACTATATTTTTTAGGACATTGCATGCCTACATACTACTCCCTATTTCTCATCCTTAGACTGTGAATTATGAAAATGCACAAAAAAATCTGGGGCTAAATACAAGAGAAAATATAGTTCTTGGTAAAAGTAGATAAAGCTGATATATGCTGCACAATTATAAGATTATCTATAGAGAAATCATTGAAAATCCTTTGATCTACACATTTTCCCAAGCACTTTCTTTTTGAGGAAAGGTACTATTTTCTCCTGTCAAGTGCATTTGTTTGAGAGCTGCTTTTATAATTGCACGTGAATATTTTTTTTCTAAATAAGCTTGCAAGCCTATGTGAAAATTGTAATTAACTTTACTGAGGCACAACAGTTTTAAAGGTATGTGGCATTGAACCAGGATTTTTTGAAAAGAGATGGAACTCAGTTTTGTCCACCATTAGGAAAGCTTTTACTGTAGTCATATCCAAAGATTTTACTGTTCTTCTGTCAAAGTGATTTAGCTACATCTCTATTCCATGAGGCATGGGATCCTGAAGCAATCTCTAACCTGCAGTAACAAATAAATAAAAAGTCCTACCATTTTACCAACTTAGCAGGATAAATAATGAAGTTAAATCACACATTTGTTGATGTATGACAAATGAAGTATCTTTTGGTTTTTTTATTAACTACTGCATAGATGTGAAAGCTTGATTTTTTCTTTTTCAGCTTCTTTACTGACAATGCACTCCTGACATCTGCATCCTCAGACTTTATATCATATTCAAACTCCTTTAATTATGAAATGTATAAGTCACAAAGGTTACATATATTTAACTAATCAGTTAAAAAATTAAGCTTAGAAAATTTAAAATGAATGTATATTGCTAAGATCTTAAAGACTTTTTTCTATTTTACAGCAGTTTTTCTTTGCTAAGTTTGAGGTGTTTTATTTCTTGAACGGATGCAACAAAACCCACCTAGACCTTTGATGCAAGTGTCATACAGATATTACGACTTTGAATCTATTTTGGGATGTGAATGACTGTCTACTTATCCTAGTAGATTTCCTTTCTTTTACAGAAGATGGGTTAGTTAAAGCTAAAGAAGAGGATAGTATTTTCACGTATTTACTGTTAATTTCTGCTACTTAGTCTAAGTACTAAAGGCTAGGACTGAAGTGGTTATACAAACTGGAGTCTGGCAATCAATGAATTGCTGACAGCACTCCAAATTTTTATAGTTCCTAACTAACCTTTCAACACAAATTGGTTACTACAATTTAGATTTTATATGGTTTTTATGGGAAAGGCAGGAAATAACATGGTTGCTTATTGCTGACCACAGTTTGAGAAGTGATAATTGGACTCTTGTGAATCTTTTGAGTCTAACATCAATGCATTCTTCAGCAAGATGGATGAAATGAACCTCCTAGATGTCTTCTATGTACATAGTTATCATACCTTTAGAAAGAGTATCATTTATAAGCCCAGCTTTACCTGTGAAGGAGTTTAAAAGAGGTATAAAATAACCTCTACCTCAATCAGTATTTAAACACACAAAATTTAAGCTTTGCTTTTTAGGAATACTTAATTTCATTAAGATTGTCTGTTTATTTTTTTCTCCTGGACAGGAAATGTGGAGTGGTCGTGATTTTTTCTTTTTCAATGACTTTTTTTTAAGTTACAGTGTTATTAAATAGTATTATGACTGCAACCTTACCAAAACTCAGCTTTTTATCTTTACATCCTGTACCTTACCTTACCTTACCTTACCTTACCTTAATCCATTTTACAACCAGCTAAGCTTACCTATTTGTTGGTGCAAAAGATGCAGAATGTCACTGCAAAGAGAATTATTTATGAAACTTCAAAAGCTATTTCCTGTGAAATGTGCATTCAAATGCACAATGCAAAAAATAGGTAAGTGGTAGAGGCAGTGCTGTTATTCAGAGACACAAAATGACAAGAGTTAAGTAAAATATTGGAAACTCAGAACACTTTCAGACAAATTTCTTCTGCATTTAGCTGGAGCACATAAGTGTCTTGACGTTGCCTGCGAAATGGTATCAGTCATTCCACCATCACTGCTGGTAGAATATACCATGTGATTATTTTCTTTCTTGTTTTTTTTTTGTTTGCTTGTTTCTTGGTTTTGGTTGGTTGGTTGGTTTGTTGTTTGGAGGTTTTAATGCGCTCAGATTAGGAGCCTGATGAGTAAAAATAACCGAGTCTTTCTGGGTGATGGTGGAAGTTTGTAGCTTCAAAAGAAAGAAAATTTATGTTGACATAAATATCTCTGCATTTTCACAGGCTTCCTGCTTCTGACATGCTTCCAGTTTCTATTAAAAATTTCTACGAAATGTTTTGCATCTACTTGAAATGTTCACCATCTCCGACTCTGCAGAATGCTTTGCGAATGTAAATATCGTTTACATGTAAATATTTTTTACTTTTTTTCTTTTAACATTCCATTGCACCATGGCAATCATCCAAATTATACAGTAGTAGCTTGATAAATGTGATATTTTAAAATACTGGGCATTATTTTTAACAATCAGTGACCAGTTGGTTACTTACTTCCCTTACTGTTCTGGAGGTGAATTTAGAAACGTAGCTGAGCATGTGGAGACAGCTTCCTCGCCTTTAGTTGTAACAGCTTGTTTATTCTTGACAAGATACAGCTAAACCATTTTATCTCCCTGATGAAAATCAGAGGGAATTATTAGTAGGAGAAAAGGAGAGGCATAAATGATAGAAGACAATTGGAACCTTCAGCTAAGAAGATTTTGAATTGATTCATGTAGAGCCTTTGAACACATTTTTTTTAACTCCTGCTTGAGTATTTTAAGGTGATTGTATATTATATGATTTTAATGAAGAGAATAAATTTTTTACTTCAGCACAGGTAGTACTGAATTGTAAAGAGTGTATTGTAACTCAAGTGTCTGATGTCAGCAAAGCCTAAAATTCTTACTTCCCAAAAGAAAATGTATTAACTTTGTAGGTGGTAGACAACAGTTCCAGTTTTTGAAGCGGAAATACAATACTTCATCTTTTCATCTCCAAAAACCTCACAGCTTAGTCCGCTGAGCTTCATAAAATTTCTGTCTTCCTTGTACATCACCCAATACAGAATGGAAAAAAAAAACTATATACAAAATGTTCCAATTCTGTATTTTTTATTTATGCTCAGATAATGAACTTTTTACTAACTTCTACTTAAAATGTGGATAGAAGTGAAAAATAAGAATACATGGCAGCTTGTAGAATAAGTCAAACTGACAGAACAATTGAGTTACACAAGTCATCTCTACCAGCAAATTCTAATGATGATGTTAGGGCAAATGTAACGGCAATGAAGTTAAGCAACAGCGCCATTCAGATCATTTAGTGAGACTCCCGATTAAAAAGTTAAAATAAAACCCACGAGTAACCAGGTAAGGTTTTTTTATTGCCAGAATAAACCAATTCTCAAAGTCACGTTAATTTTTCCCCATGTTTACACAGACTGAACTACAGAAGAGCAGGCCTCCAATAGCAGTGCTAACACTATTTCTAGTTTATCTGAGTACAAAGGATTCCCTGGCCCAATACTCACCATTAATCCTTAATGTAGCCAGGTCAATATATTGTTATTTTTCCAAGGGTGAAAAACTTGCTTTATCCTACAGATTACATTTAGACATTTTTACAAATCGTAACAATAGAGACAAAAAAAAGAACCAATATCTCAGAAAAAAGCTGTTTAAGATATGGGCAAACAGGACAATCCACTATCTGAAATACTTGTTGAAAAATTCATAATCCTGAAGACCGTTAGCGCCTTCTCATTGTGGAGGTTTTATTTAGGCTTTTGGGATGATGAACTGTGTGTTGTTCAATTTTACTTAGGTTTGTGGCTTAGTGACCTCAACTTTTATTTTCACAGTCCATGTCTTCACGCTTTAAGCCCTGGTTTCTATTTTTAAAGGGATTAAATTTCTGTGGAACACTATTCTGCTTCCAACATTTTTATCAAGACTAGAAAATGGATTGGAACCAAGACATTCCTACATTCCCTACTGTCCATCCTCCTCCTCGTCCCTGAAGCAGTTTCTGTATTCCAACTAATGATGCAATTAAAACTTTTTGTGAAATCCTACAACGGTGATTCAAGCTTTGTCACTAGGGCTCTCAGTGGTCAAATTACAGGAATAAGCTATTTTCTTTAATATCAAAGTATTTCAAAACCTTGGAATGATGAAAGGAGAAAAGTGAAGTATCTATCTATTAACAAAAAACCCCCACAAAATATAGAAAAAATATCAGCAATTAATATTTTAAGGTCTTATTTTGTCTTGTAGGTTAATTGCAGATGCTTGCTCTATCATATGTATCTTATGTTTGATAAATTCTACTGCGCTAAGTAATTCAGTGGTTTACGAAGCATTTATTACTATGAATTTCTATTATAAGCTAGACATTTATTTTTTATTTAAAAATAAAAAGTCAGAAGAGAAAGACAAAATAGCTAGATTAGTGTGTCATAGGATGTTTAAGAGCCAACTATATAATATGATGGAAAAAAAATTTAAAAATCTAATTTTGGGACGTGCAGAGTAGCACCTCCAGAAGAACTGGATAAGTAATAATGTCATTGTGCAAGACTTCAGCTGGCATATTTCCTCAATAATGAAGAAATAAGTCAGGAAAAGTTAACATAGAATTCACAGCTGTGATCATGGACACAGGAAATTGAACCATGAATGGAAAACTGAAGTTAGTTTCTTAGTTTTAACTTAGGAAAATAAAAGCTGAAAGGGATATGATAGATGTTTAAAGGCATGAAGGTAAATATTAGGCAAGATAAAGCTAATGCTGGAAATAGATATACACATATAATAAAAATATTGAAGCAAAATTAAAAAAAAAAAAAAACATTAAGAGGATTAAGAGAACAGCCTTACCCACAATAGAAGAAAACTCAACAGCTGTATGATGGAGCTGACATCTTCATTAGATTAGAAAATGTAGCTGGATGAGGTTTCTCCTGGTTTTATATTTCTCAGTATTGTTATGCCATTTTCAAGTTCCATGAGGAAACAGGCATTATATCTCATACAACTTCTCATTAATGTTGGAGCTGTACCAGAGGTATAAGAAGAGAAAACTGGATGATCTTGTCTTTAGTCCTCAATTTCTGATATGTACGGAGTGCTCCCAACATGGTCTTTTAGGTCACTTTCTATACAATTTTTTTTAAAGATAAAAATTCTATCATATTCAGATTTCAATAATGCATCATCTTTATTAAGAAGTTTTGAAGGAATCTTTCCTAGTCTCTTGTATTTGACAGTTTGAATTGATATTTCCTGTAAATATAGAGTTTGCTAAGAATTCACTAGGAAATATGTCGATCCATCACACTAGGGAAGGATTTCTGATAATTTCAACATTAAAGCTTTAGATTAGATTTTAAAAACAAGTGGAAATTTTGCCAGTTTTCTATGTGTAGTAACTGACCCCATCGTTTTCTTTATAATTCAGTGGAATTTCTTTCTATATATTTATCCAAAAATCTATTTAAAAATCTATTATCTAGGTAGATCTTTTCTGAGTTTCATATTGACCATAAACTTTGAAACTATGCACAGTACCAAACCCATGATGAAAAAAAAAAAAGGATTGTTTCAAGTAAAGTCAACCCAAGAGTGAACAAGGAAAGTCTGAAAAAGAAAAGGATACAATGGAGGACTGCATTGCAGATGATACTAAAAATACTAAAAAAATATCTTAAGAGCAATTGTAATGTGCTAAACTGTCCTCATCCTAAACTAATCAATAATACATCCTTTAAAGACTCAGGAAAATTAATCTAGTTGCCGGAAGGAGAGATTGTGTCATCAGAAAGAAGGTGGATAATGGTGCAACAGCCATGAGCTCTAATGATGTTTCAGAGAAGTAAAGTAAGTTTCGTCCATCCCTAAAATAAAAAATCCTGTCACAGGTCCAATACAATCTTTTGCTTCAGGTGGACTTTTTTTATTTCCATTAGTTTGGGATCTTCTCTCTATACAGAACTGCATTTTTAAAATTAATTATTGCTTGCAATGAATAATTTTTTCAAAACGGAAGTGTCAGACGTTGAGTGAAAACCTCCATCTCCTGTCTGGTATTCACATTAGCTCTTTTAAGAAAAGTTCAAATTTCTGAAAGAACAGAAATGTCATGTGGGGGTGGGGCAAGGGGGGGAGAAAGAGGAAGAGGAGATATTTGGAGTGATGATGTTTGTCTTCGCAAGTCAGTATTAGAAGTGATGGAGCACTGCTTCTGTGAGGACAACTGAACACTCGCCTGCCACCTGGAAGTTGTGAAAGAATTCCTTTCTTTGCTTCACTTGTGTGCATGGCTTTTGCTTTCCCTATAAAACTGCCTTTATCTCAACCCAGGAATTTCCTCACTTTTACCCTTTCCAGTCTCTTACCCTTTCCAGCCTCTTCAACATCACCCTGGGGCTAGTGAACAAGCAGCTGTGTGCGTCTGAGACGCCTACCGGGGTTACACAATGACAGTCAGGCAAATGTAATGTTAGACATTACAATCGGTTATGAAACTATTCATAACTATTCATCCCATAGGCTACATAGATCGTATGTATTTCTAGTCTAAAAGACATAATTTATATCTAATTTTATATACAATATAAAGGATAAGCAGTAACATTGCAGGAAGCAACTTAAAGATGCTTGTAACTAGTAAGGTTAAGAAAGTTTGAATTTCCTATTAAAATAAATTTAATTTCAAAGGGTATCTGAAACATAACCGAGCAGGTTAACAAATACATAAAACGATGACTGCTTATACTTCTAGAATATTTACAGAATGATCATAATATCAAAAACAGGAGTGAAAAAAGTATTTTTAAATGACACAATTCAGATATATGTTTGGACTGACTTCTTCAAGTCAGTTTGAAGGTGCTTCAAAAACCAAAATACAGTGCTAGGAGAATCCATGAATTAGAAGCAGTCAGAAGTCTCACAGCCTCAGTAGTTCTGATATCCCATTATTTTTATAAAAACAAAAAGGGGTTTTTAGACAGGTAACTGAACATGAAACCTAGACAAGAAATACTAAAAGTTCTTTGTATTTGATCACAATGAAACATCACTTCAAAGATGAAAAGCATAGATTTATTTTACTGTATCCAGTTTATGTTTGAAAAATATATCTATTGTATAAAAGTGTGCTGTGGAAAATATGTTTATTGGAATTTTTTTTCTCTGAAATATACTTCCCAGACAAGTTATTTTGAACTGTAGACAATATAGGAAAGAATTAATATTTCAGTAAATGTTCATTAAAATACGTTTTTATAAGGCTCGTGACGGTAAGACAATATGACACAAGGGAATCCTATCAAGCTGTGTGAATTATTTCCTGCTATTGTCACAAGACTTTTTAAAGGTAGAATATTAAATCATCTTAACATGGAAACTCAGGGAATGAAGTAATTAAAGTCTATGTACATGGAAAAGGATATGATTAGTAATAAAATATTTGCCCTTTTTGTGCCAATGAAAGTTATTTTAAAAATCTATGGCTCTGTGAGGTACTTTTCAGGTCTATATTGACATATTATTTTAATGTCTTAGACGTGAGTTAAAGGGTTTTTGTCATAAGCAACCATATTCTACAGTTACACATATGTATTTTTAACTGTAATTATATTGTGTAGCCAGCACTATGTACAGATGTACAATATTTTATAACTTTAGGCTCTTACCACACCTTGCTAAATAAGGCTGTATGCAAATAATAAAGCAGAACCCAAAATACAGATTGATAAGTGAATAGGGATTTCCATTTACAAAATTCCTAACTGCTGGTTTCCTAATCCCTGCCAATGTGTTATTATTTTCTTTGCACTGTAAAGTTTCGGTTTTGTCTTCCATAAAGTTTAAATCATTGGCACCTTTAAAAACAATGTACTCTCTGGATTCCTAAAATGCTTAGAGGACATCAGGGATATTCAGATTACATGGGTTTAATATGGAGAAACTGGAGAGTGACCAAAAGTTAATTGTTAATTTCTTGCAAAAATAAAGACATCAAATATATTTATGTTTCATTTTGGGAAAAAAAAAAAAAAAATCTGACTGAATTCCACATAAGTATTGAAGTACAGCTAAGCACAAAAAAGTTTGAAGGCTTGCTTAAAATTTTTATCATCTGTAAAATAGAAAAGTTAGTAGAATTGGGAAAAAACATTCTTTATTTCGATTAGATAGGCAACTTCTTGAATAAAAAAGTAGAATATTTACATTTGAATTGTGATGACTACCTAAGACGGAGTCAAAACTTTTATCAATATGAAAGGAAATAGATAACAAATAACAAATTTACAAATAAATAAATGAAACCATTAAGAGTCTTTCAGAGCTTACATGTCTAATACACCAGACTTGAAAAAAAGTTCTATATATTCAGTTAAAATACTCAAATACTCAAATGTTAACAACAGAATTTAGTTTGGAGATGTATTGAGTCTGGCTGAGAAGGAGTTCATTTTCTCCATAGCAGCCCTCACAGTGCAGTGCTCTGCATTGGTGGCTAGAATGGTGTTGATAACCCACCGGTGTTTTGGCTACTGCTGAGCAGTCCTGGCACAGCATCAGCACTGTCTCTCCATCATTCCACCACCATCAGTAGGCTGGGGGTGGGCAAGGTCTTGGGAGGGGACAGGACCAGGGCAGCTGACCCAAACTGACCAAAGGGGTATTCCCATATGATGTCTGCTCACATATAAAATCTAAGAAAAGGAGAAGGAATGGGGGGCATTCATTATTTATAAGTTTTGCTTTCCAGAGGAACTGCTACACGTGCAGAAGTCCTGCTTTTTGGGAAATAGCAGAAAACTGCTTGCTGATGGGAAGTAGAGAAAGTCTTTAACTTTTTTCTTTGCCTTTGCATGTCAAATCTTTTGCTTTTGCTTTATTAAACTGCCTTGTCTCAACCCACAAGTTGTTTTCCATTTTATTTTTCTCTCCCCTCTCCAGCTAAGAAGGTGAAGTGATAGAGTGGCCTTGCTGGGCATCTGGCATCTAGCCAAGGTCAACCCAGTACAGAAGATTAATTTAATTTGAACATTTTTTTAATGACGTAATGTGTATTTACAATTTATGGGAATTAAGTACTGTTTCATTTCATTATGAATCAGAAAAAAAAAAAAAAAGAAAAGAAGGTCATTGCCAAAGAAATTTAAGGGAACATTGTTTTTATTAAAACTTGCATTTTACTGCAATCAGGTGCATTGCGGAGAACATCAAGCTTTTATCCTGTCATTGGAAGTGACATAGACATATCAATATTTTTTATAATGGCTTGACAAGTTGGAATTACCTCTATGCATTTCTTTAGGTTACTAGTATTTTTTCAGTATTGTAACATTGCTTAGCCTGTGTGTAGACTTAACTGAGAATGTAAACTAATTCTATAATATATCTATAGAAAAAAATAATTACTAGCACAAACTGCTTGCAATGCAATAAAATATGACACTATATCCTTAATTGTGCATACCCATATCAACTGAGTTACTGAATTTATCAAATGTAGATATGTTACAGATCAGATAATTTTCAATTGGTCTTCAAGGCTCAGATAATTCCTTGGGTATTTACCTTCATAATTTTGTTTCTATTTATTTTCCATTACAAAATGACAGCTCAGTGTCTGAAGTGCCACAACCTTTAGTATTTACAAAGAGAACAAAGCAGTTTAAAAAAAAATACTAATACTCACATAAACACAAACCTCAACCATACAGCCCTATACAAGATTAACAACATCAGCCTCTGCTCACATCAGTGACCTATACATGTCTTCTTAAACATCTGAGAAAACAGATAGAATTTGTACAATGCAAAATCAATACACTATTAGTTCCTTATCCTGACCCACTGTCACACCATCAGGACTGATATACCTTGGCCATGAAGAGAAAACCCTAGCCTCTGGACTCTATGTCCAAAACAAACAACAGCTTTTATTTTCAACTTTGCTGAAACCCATCAGAGTTAGATACAACAATCATTTAAACTAACAAACCTATCAGTGCAATCGCATACATTAATTTCTGCCCAAACTAAAATCTTCTTTCCACCATGAAAATGTGTTACTTGCTCAATAAAAGGGGAAAACTGTTTTCTGCTTCTGCCTACCTGCTCAGCTTTGTTGATGAATGACATTCAATTTTTCTCCCTTCAAGATGAGATTAAGCGTGTTTTACACAGTACAGTGGGGAAGGTTCCACTTTTGCTGATATGCGCATATTTCAGGATAAAGTGAGTTTTTAGTCTCTGAGGAATATATTTAGAATACCCTCTGTACAGTCCATTAAGTAAAAAGTTGCATCCATACAAATATTTTAAATGGTAATGTTTCATAGACTGACTTCAAATGCAATGGAAAATTTTGCTAATATACACTAAATGGTGACATGACAATGTGGAAGATGAAGCTTCTGTTAAACTAGATAACAGCATGCAGGAATTAAGAAATTGACCTCTGGGAAATTTTTAATAGCATATTGCTGTGTTTTATGCCATGTATTCTCCACTGCCCAAAAGAACCACAATAAATACATGGAACAATACATTTCTGCCTATGGAGATTGAAGGTTTTTCCACTTTTTCCCTTTGTTTTTCTCCAAGACGGATTTCAGATGCAATTACATGTGGAACTAGAAAGCGTGTTATATTTCCTCACAAAATGTAATTCTTACATTATTTAAGATGTCCAGTGAGTAAGCTGGTATAATAGTTAAATGATGCTATAAACAGTAAGCCTATATTATGCAAAGTAATTATTTAATTAACCACTGTGGGTAAAATATACACATCATATAAAAGCTGTTGGGATTTAAAAGAATTAGAAAGATAGATGAATTATGAAGTGTCCATAATATATGATTAGCTGGTGCCAATTAAACAGAAAGCTAAATCAAATAAGTAGACTTCAGAACAATAAATTAAGATGATATTTACAAATATTGCATTTATAAAATGTATTGACTTTGGAAGTCAAGTCAGAATACAGAAACAAATCAGAATAATTTTATACAAAATAGCACGGACAGAGAGAGAAGTGATTTTTCACTTTTAAGTTTTCACTAACTTTTTATGACTACATTTTTCCGATAACAAAATTCAGGAGAGGCTGCAAGTAGAAGCACAGAACATATAAAAGCAACAAAGAAAACATATCAAAAGACTTAAACGAATCCAATTATTTCAGTAAGAAAGAAATTCAAATTAATCATAGTTTTTAATAAGTTTCACCAGAAAAACCAAATAAAACCAAACAAATTATAGAGGGTTTCCTAGTTTAGAGAAAAGTATAAAAAGAACCAATGAATTTAACTAAATTCAGATATATTTACTGAAGGAAACATATATCTAATGACTAACTGACCCTTTATTAAAAAGGAAATTAACTCTATACACTTTTTGTATAAATATCACCTGAAACATGTTTGCCCCAGTAAAAAAAAAATGAAAGTAGTTAGCCTTATATAAGTGTAAAAAAATCCATTTACCACATTAATAATTTTCCAGCAACTTGAAACTTAAACTCTCATCTTTTCAGAAACATATGCATACATACCCACATACATATGTACCTACATATATAGTCAGCACTTCAAATACTACCTGGATTATAACATCACGTAGAAACATGTTGATTATGATATACTGCTATATAACATAAAGATTAATAGCGGGTGCCAGAAATACACACTTTTGTCACTGGAGGCTTAAATTCAAATCCTCACCAGTTCACAAATTAAATTTTATTTCTTGAGCTTGTCTTAGTCCCTGTGCATCTATATCATTAAAACAATATGTCTCCCTGAAAAATTGGTTATGGAGAAAGGAATTTGAAATAATGAAAGTGACAGTGTACTTGTCAAGCTACCTATTCTCTATTGAATAGGGTAAAATAGAATATACCAGAGCAAAACTGAAATGTTTCAGGTAATATTTTGCATAGAAAGAGAGATGGGAACTTTGAACTACACTGTAATGTACATCCAGACATTCTCTTGTTACAGCATGGCTTTGGCTTTTTTAAAAAAGTTGTAATCAAAGTTCTGTGTTTTTTTTCATTTTATATATGTGTGATCCTTTTTAATAGTATGTTATGACAAAGTCAATTCCCATTTTTACCTAAAATTATCATGTCAATTCTTGTTGTAGTAAGTATCCAGCTGTCACGGAAAACAAAATTAAGTTTAATGTGACAAGTGTTTGAAAAGCAGTAGTTTGGTATAGACTAGAAAACAGATATGGGATTGAGCAATAAGAGTTAGAATCCTAGTGGTAAGGATCTAATTATAATGTATAAATTATATAAATAGGAGAATATAGATTAAAATAGTGGCTAAATTGCTGATCATTTGTAATATCTATTAAAAGATAATTGATAAATCAGAAAATCAGTTAGTTTGGAAAAGACCTCTGAGATCATCAAGTCCAATCCATGACTGAACACCACCATCTCAATTAGACCATGGCACTAAGTGCCACATCCAGTCTTTCCCTAACACTTCTAGGGACAGTGACTCTACCACCTCCCTGGGCAGTCCATTCCAATGTCTAATCACCCTCTACGTGAAGAAATTCTTCCTAATGAAAATCCAACCTAAATCTCCTCTGGTGCAGCTTAAGACTGTGTCCTCTTGTTCTGTCTCTGGTTGCCTGGGAGAAGAGACCGATCCCTATCCGTCTACGCCCTTTCAGGCAATTGTAGAGAGTGGTAAGGTCTCCCCTGAGCCTCCTTTTCTCCAGGCTAAACACCCCCAGCTCCCTGAGCTGCTCCTCAGAGGACTTGTGCTTCAGACCCTTCCCAGCTCTGTTGCCCTTCTCTGGACACACTCCAGCCCCTCAGTGTTCTTCCTGCACTGAAAAGCCCAGAACTGGACACAGCACTCGATATGTGGCCTCACCAGTGACAAGTAAAGAGGGACAATCACTTCTCTAGACCTTTGGCCACACTATTTCTGATACCATCAGGATATTTGGGAAGGGAATCTGCTAAGTCAAGAAATCCACATCACTGACTGAAAGGTAAGTACTGTCAGGGAACTTAAACTTGATATTAAAACTGCAAGAGAAACATAAATAGATTATATTCTATGGGCAAAAGCTTAATGTCTAAGTCCTGGAGATCCTGAAAGAAGACACTGGGACCAGGAACATCATGAATTTGAATGAAGCTTAATTTTCAAACTCTTAATAAAGAGAGATGATCCTCCTATTTGTTTTGCAAGAATGCTCTTAACAGTTGTGTCTCCTTTCAGTGATCCTGAATATGGAACCACTGTGTCCCTTTTACAGAGACAGAAGCAAGCAGTAAGAACCCAAGTAATCCATGGAAATTTTTATGGGAAACTTGTCTCATGTATAAAATATTAACATGGTTTCTCTGAAACATGATTGAACAAGTTTTAAATATTAGATGTGTCAGAGTTCTGACTTAAAAATTTTAGGAACACCTCAAGACAATATCAAAGTCATAAGGATTCCAGTTGTTTCTTGATAATGTGATAATAATCAATAAATAGTCTACCAGGCTTAAAATAAATGCTTACACACTAGACTTCAACTCTTCCTTTCAGCATCGAGTATCATAGAATTACTATCAATAAAATGCTCGAATAGTGATATAATTTATTTTAAAATGCTGGCTAGATATTTAGAGGAACTTATATGTAGTGTTCATATTATTCTATAGATTTGTGAGAAATTTAATTTTTTCCTGTTCATTGCACCAATTAACTAAAGTGAAAACTAAGAATTTTTTACATGATTTAGAGATTTGAAGATGTCAGTTAGCTTTATCAATTTTATTACTATACTTAAAATAAATAAATTCTTGAAAGCACAAACCTTAGGAAAATACTAATTTTTTGATGTCTCTTCCAAGATGTTCTTGGAAATAAGACATATTTTCTATATACTCAGATATATGTATATACATACATTGGGAAACTAGACTTTTTTTTTTAATTTGGAAAATACAGATTTTTTAACAAAATTTTCAGAGTCCTAAATGAACATAATGTCTAGTTAGATATTACTGCCACTGGTCTAAAACATATCTCTAACTGAAACATAAAAGTAACAAATTTTAAAATTATCTATTACGTACATGTTTAAATTTACAAAAATGCAAGACCAAGCCTTCTCACTGCATTTCACTGAAATTATCTGAAAATCAGCTTTCCTGGTTAAGCTAGTCCTGCTGGATCTCCATCATTAATGTAAATAAATAAACGAATATCCACCTCAAGAAGGTGCCTAACTTTTATCTTGGATATTTACATCAGAATGAATTGCTCACTAGAGGTGTCTCCTAGCTAGACAACTTTTCCACAAGCTTACTGACTGAAAACAGCTGAGGAGAAAAAAAGCCTGAGTATACAAAATGATTGTGGAATTATAATGAGCTATCAATGTGGATCAGTGGACGGAAAATAAATTCCAAGGTACTTCAGCTAAAACTTTCTCCATAAAAAACCCCAGTGATTCAGCTTTCATCACATTCCGAAACACTGAATATGATTCTCTTTCCTTGTACTCAAGACTGATAGCATCAAACTACAAAAGCTGCTGACAAAAGCCATGACAATGATAAAGTGAGTAGGGAGCTAATCTTAGAGGAGGAAATGGAAAAAACATGGCTTGTTCAGTCTAGCATAGTATTTCTAATATACTGCCCGGAGTCAGAATTTCAGTGTTAGAAGCAGCTTGTTATCCATATGAAATGTATGGGCTTCCCATAAATGTTTACATTAGCCAAGGAACCACTATTTTGCTAGAAGCTAGGCAGTGAAGTTCTTTGTCTATATCAGAAGCAATCTAGTAAAAAGACAGAGGAGTAGGATACCTCTTTAAAAACAGATCAAGGTTAGAAGCATCAGCAAAGAAAAAAGTACTGTTTAAGCCACAAGTCAATATTGACACAGTGGTAGAGATTATATGTTGGCTGTGGAAACATTTGAATAACAAATTAGAAAAAAGTCTATTAGTCATTAAATATGTCTAAGCAGTGCTCTAATAGAAATAGGGTTGGCAACAACAAGAAAGAAGAGAAAAAATCAATATAAAGGAAAACTCAACTATTTTAAATCTGGGAGGTGTAAACTCTATAATCACACAGGCTTTTAGTTCTGAAGCCCAAAAGCTCCTTTGGAGAACTATGTTTCTAAATGCTTGGTGAAAACACTATCTTCCAGTATCAGGGCTTCTATTTTCTTGAACAAAAACCCTAAACCAAATCCTTTTTTAGTTATGCTGTAAATTTTATTCTTGTACTTTGATTGTGTGATGCAAATGAATTCTCAACCTTCTTAGCAGCAATCTTCTACGCTTCAACTATATATGGAGACAAAAAATGAGAACAATTGTAGACAAGAAAAGAAAGAAATAGTCTTATAAATGAAAGCTATGCAACACATCTCCAGCTGCTTTAAGGGACATTCTTAGTCCACAAACTCATTTTTAAGACAGTGCAGCAAACACCTGGAGTTAAATAGTGTAATATATTGTCATTTCTTAATTATCAATTATCGTCATTCATGCCAAGTAACTGTTATGAACTAAGTTTTTACTGAAATGTTAGCCTTATAGTCACAGGTAAGAAAGTGATCATTATGCATAGGCATTGTATAGAAGAAAGGAGAGGAGATAGCTGCAAAATAAGCATTAAAACTATTGAACTTAATCTGCTGTCCACAGATCAATCACTTTTTACAGTATTTGAATTTCTTCAAATTCAAAGACTTACAAAAATACAATACTGTTCATTATGACCATGTCTAATACTGTCTCCATATTACGACTTGTAACTGATTCATCTTATTTGATTAGTTTCTGACTCAGATGTTAAGAGAAGGCCCGATGTTTGCAAGGTTTCTGTTTCAATTTGCTTTATATATAACGAAACTCTCACCAAACCCCACCTCAAGCCCCAAATCCAGCTACATTAGAAACTGACCATGCTACAATACCAGTCATTAGAAAGTTAAACCCCAGAAGTTCCTCATGCAATCTTAGCTCATCATATCCACCAGAACACACATTAACATAGTAATTGTTTACCTAATCAGCCTTATTTTAGCTGCTATTTATGTCTGTTAGCAAAACCACACAGCATTCCTAAAGAAGGCTAAGCTTTGTGGAAATACACATCCTTTAACAGATGCTACTTTAGATTTATGTTACTCTCCCTGTAAAATACAATTACCTGAATAATTCAAGTATTGCTAAAATGTAACCTCAAAAATCTACTCAAAGCAAAATTGTGTGTAAAAGTATTACTATAAGCCATTTACATTCTGTAATTTTTGTGTTGAGGAAATCTGCAAGTTTCTTGATAAGTTGCTTACTATAATAATCAGTAAAGATATAAAATGGTTAATTTAAGTGAATGAACATGCAAAACAGGAACTCAGTTATTTACATGTGAGTGAACAAGAAGACTTTAGAAAGATATATAACCACTTTGACTATATAAGAAAAACCATAAAGGATACAAATGGGCCTAAAATATCTGTGTAACGATGTATTAAGCTGCTAAACAAATAGCTGAAATATTAATTTAAATGAAGAATGAAATATAGACAAAGCCTTTTCATCATTCATTTCAAATTAATTCTGCACAACTGATATTTAATGTATTCTATACATAACTTGAACTACTAGTACTTCACAGCCCTAATTGTCTTGTGTTCTAAACTCTACCGTAACTATAGTACAAGTCACGCATGTTATAACAGTAAAACATGCATTTGAACCCAGCTCTGCTTATGGACAGCATTAATCAGAAATTTCTGGAAAAAAATGTACTGTTAAAAAATTCTAATTGCCTGATTCTGGAACATGAAGTTGGAAATATGTTATACCTAATCACTTTTGGTCACTTGAAAATAGGACTTCAAGGAGCAGAACACAACATAGCCCAGACAGATTGAATGTTTTACTTGCTGAAGTGCTTTTGAGAGCTGTAGCCCAGAACATTCAATCCTGTTAGGGTTTCAATCTCTCAGTTACCAGCTTCAATGATGATCTTCTTTGGGGGAAAAGACTGAGATAACTTGTCTAAAAAAACTTTCTACAATTTCCAGGATTTCTGAAGTGGGGTTTTTGGTTTTGTGTGGGGTTTTTTATACCGTAATTTAAATTCAATGTTCTTGAAATGATATTTCAAAATAATCAAAGTCCATTTGAAAAATTTCTTCAGATCAACACTTTCCAGGTTTTCTCAATACTATATTTCATAATGACTGATTAGCATTTTATGCGCATGTTAAAAAACACAGGTCTTAAAACCAAAAATAATTATGACCTTAATATTTTAGTCTGTGACATCAGAATAGTTACTGACTGCTGATATACTGATAGTTAGGGATACATCTGGGGAAGTAAAATTCAAACTTTTCTGATGATATACAAGAATTACTTAGCAGATAACATCTTTTTGGCAAAGAAGACTAACTAATAGATTCTGAAAAAGTAAAGGAACATAACTTATTAAACCTGTAGAAAATGAGAATATTAGCTAAGAGTCAGACCCCAAGATATGTGTTTTAGACAGTACAAATTATTTACTCTTGATAATCTTTCTTCCTCTCTGAATTCTACAAAACAACCCCTTACAACTAAATGCTGCACAGGCATAAGTGAAAAGGCAACAAAACAGCCCTAAAGCTATTTTCACTGTTTACACTTAAAGACTGGCAGAGATTCTTCATTGTTTTGCACTATGCTGCAGGTGCATTTTACTGCTAGAGAGGAACAACTTACTTCAAAGCTGACCTCAGAGGGGCTTACATTTCTGACTAGTAACATCTGACCTGTGGTCAATGCCACAGAAATACTAAGTGCTGCATAAGACTTTGCTATGTGCCTGCCGTATCTTAGTCATTCTGAATTAGCAGATTAGAGCTGGTCCCAGAATTTCTGAAGGAACAGTTTATTTTTTTGCTATCAGCATGAAATATTGAGAAAAAGAGTGAATGATCTTTTAGTATCTCAAAGAATTTGCTTTTTATATCATAAGTATATAGGATTATCATCTCACTAGCCTGCTGAAGAATGAAGAGCCGGGCCTATGCTATCTTTTCAAGGCTCACCTATAGATTCCTGGAGAGCAGATGCACCTAGAGGGGTCCTACTGGTATTCATGAGTTCTGATTTCTGCTTGAATCTGAGAGTCCAGGGATTAGAGGAAATCCTCCTAGGGAGAATCATTGGTGCCAATATGGTATTCAGATAGGATTTCTCATGCAAGGATTTCAGATCCAGTGCATCAGCTCAACTTCTCCTCTTTGCTCTAGACCAAATATAGGACTTGAATATGTGTTGCTGTTGTTGTTGTAAACATTCTGCACCAAAGTCTTACATTACTATGGACATTTGTAAAAATCACATTTATCTAACTAGTTAGTAGATGCTGGGGTTGTTTTGCGTTTTTTTTAGGTTGGTTTGCTTGTTGGTTCTTGGTTTGTAGGGTTTTTTTCCTTTTTCCTCATGGCTAATAATTTTTCATTTCTGTAAGGCTTTGATATGCTATTTTCCCTGGTCTTTGTCTAGTCAAGACTTTAATGTTCTATTACTTGGTAAGTACAATTTGCACATTAGGTCAAATATTCAGTAATTTGCAGAGATGTTCTTCTTCCTTCTTAATTAACTATTTGACAATTCCATGGAATCATAGAATAATTTAGGTTGAAGGACAACCTCAGAAAGTCATTTAGTACAACCCCCACTGGCCAGGGCAAGGCCAACATTATAAAGCAGAAGTATATGACTGAATTTCAGAAAAACTTTTTGTGACAGGGTAACAGGTGGGAACAGTGGCTGGACAATATGCAAGATCACTTTTTAATTGTCTGGAAAGGAAAATGCTGTGAAATAGACAAGCCTAAGTTAAAAATATACATATAGGTGTCAATCTAGTTGTTTAAAGACTAGACTAGAAAGTTCTCTGTACCATAAAGCCAATAAGGGTTGCATAATAGAAATAAAGATAGTGATACAAATCCTGTTTAAGAGCTCAAGATAAGGTAAAAGTAAAGTGATATAGTTATGAAGTGATGATGCAAAAAGCATGTAGCACATTCATAATGAAAATTATCTGGAATTCTTATGATTTACATATAGCTGGAATAATTTGCTAATATTCTAAAAGAAATAAGTACATGAATAACAATATTATGATATATAGAAGGTTCCAGTTGTTCTATTTTGCTTTGTAAAAACTCCAACAAAATAGAATTCACTGGGAAAAAAATATAGAGAGTTTACTATTATCCTTTTATAATTTCCGATGAACTCCTAACAGCTGTATAGGTAACAACTTTGAAATATACTATAAAAGAAGAAAATGTAAAGATTTCCTGGTCTAAGATATTTGTGATGTTAAAGTAAGGCTGTCAGTATTTCTTGAGTTATGCATAGCGAGAGAGTCTGCAAATAATCAGAGAAAATGAAAATACTGAAGTCTAATGTCCATGTTAATTCTTATGGGGTTTAAGTTGTTTATTTTTCTCATTATTACTTCACAGAATAAATAAAAAACTCCATGAAAAAGTAAGTAAAAAATACTCAGCTGAGCAGAAAAGCTGAAATATTTGAAGATGCTGAATTAACTTAACAAAGGATGCCTAATGCTTTTCTCCTTTGAAAATCTAAGCAAAAGCTTTCTTAGAATATCTTATTTAATACAGCGCAATTTATGAGTAAAAGAGTAATTTTTTTTTTGTGTTTATGTATACTTTCTCTTAAATTGTACTTGAAGATCTCTCTGCTTTATTCTCCCCTCAAGAATAAAGAAAATGTTTAAATGTGTAATTTTTGTCGTCTGACTGAAACACTTTAAGCCACCATTTTTTTGGATGATAGCAACATTTATAAACTTTATTACAAAGTATGTTTATTTTAGCTTTAAAATACAAAAGAATAACCTATAAGACCCTTTATCTTTGGAAGCAACAGCAATAAGGATAGGATATTACAATAATTTCAAAATAATCTATTTTGCAAAGGAAACCATCGGCATTTTTAATGTTTGGATAACAAATAATTGCGTTACTGTATGGGCTTGCAATTCTGGCAGAATAAATTCCTGTTTAATAATTAATAAATTTTCTGAAGAAAAACAGCCCGATTTATTCCTCACAAAAGGAACCAAAATTATAAAATATGTTATATTCCACATTATTATCTTCTTTCTTATTCTGAAGAAGAGACATTTTTCTGGGTCGTCTAAAAATACTTGACAAGCTGCTCTATTATGAGTGCTGCAAGCTATGGTGATTAAAACTCATCTTTTTGTGTCTTTTTGTTGGTGACAGTGGTCTCTTCCTATATTCTCGGAATTTTGGGCAACTAGAGTTCTGCTGTTTATGAAAGACAGGTGTACTGAACCACATAACATGAACTCTGCACAGATATTTGAAGCCAGAATGTGGCTTCTTGACACACTGTACACTACACAAACTGCTCAAAATGTTTTATTTTACTAATTCTGTTTAAAAAGATTCAGTTTCATTCTTTTTTTGCCTGTTGACAGTATCAAAATAGTAATAATGTATGACAGTGACTGTTCACCTACTTATTTTCAGTCAAAACAAAACTGTGATTTGGAGTATTTTAAAACATGATGGAAATAACAATTTTCCAATTTACATATTTTACATGTAGTCATACAACGGTCATTCTCATTTTGAATAAATGACAAATGTTGAGGTAATCTACCTGTTGCATAGTAAACTGCTTTAAATTTATGGTACATTTCTCAGATAAGAATATAATCTGATTTAAATTATCTCATTTTGTTTACTTATCATTTAAAATATCAAGGTGTTTGTCTTTTGTTTGAAAACATCATGCGCTATGGCACTGATATTGAACTGAACCTCCTAAAACGTGATATGTGCTCTTAAATGTTTTACTTTTGCTCCCACACGAATTTCCTCCAAAGAACAGTGTTGAATAGCATGAACTGATAGATAAAACCGTAACACTTGACATTCTAGCTATAAAAGGATAATATTAATGCTGGCTGGCATGCAAAGCAGTTTTTTAAAGAAAAATGAATAAAATACCTCCATTGCTACCCTTTCTTAATCAAAAATAAGGTGCTTCCTGAAAACTATTTTTCCATTGGTAGAGCTCAGAAGAGGAAAATACATTGTCCCTCAAGAAGCACGGTATGAGACTGGAGGAGATTGCTGGTTTGCAACACTTCAGGTGCCCATGTGGGGAAAATGAGCAGGTTGGATCTTGGCGTGCTGAGGAAATGCCTTCCTCTACACACCCCACCCCCTGTAAAGCCTGTATCCCAGCCCCCCAGTGGCCACCAGTCACTGGGACGCAATGCTGCGCATCATGACCCTGGAACCCCTAACCCAGCTTATGACTGGCCAAATGACAGGAAGTCCCACCTGGGGGAAGGGCCCAGAAAAGCCAAAGGGTACTTAAGCCATAGCACAAGGCACATATAGGTCTTGGCTTTACATCTCCTTAGATTTTAGATAAACTGGATGCCACTGGAATCAGGCATGGTAGCTATAGTTGTTCTTTTTTTTATATTCTTTCTCTCTTTTCTTCTTCTAATTCCCTCTTCTCAGAGTTTTGAGTAACTTAAAATGAGGTATGTTTGGGGTTTGTTAAATTGAATGGACTAAGTTAATGATTTGTGGGAAGTTTTATGTTGATTGAATGTTGTTCTAAACTTTTGCCAAAGTTACCTGATTTTCTGAAGTTTGTCAGGAAAGTTTTTGTTGTTTTGAGATCATGTATTTAAGACTATCTTGCCAGTATTTCTCCCTTGTGTCTTAACTCTGGGTACATTTAAAAAAAGAACACAGGAACTTTTAAGAGAGTCATCAAGTGAGTTCTGGGGTCTTCCTTCTGATGTTCCTTTACCCTGGTCTCCTGGGTCAGAGATTTCTGAGGGCTAGTCTTGTCAGTGAAGACTGATGCAAGCAAGGTGATTAGTAGTTCTTTCTTCTCTGCATCTTCTTTTCAAGGATCCTCCCTCTGTTTAGTAATGAGTTTCCTTACATGTGTTCCTTAGTTTTCCTTTGGTTATTGATGCATTTGAAGAAGCCTTTCTTGTTGTCCTTGACATCCTTGGCCAGATATAATTCCAGATGGGCCTTAGCCTTCCTTATCTCATTTCTGCTTATTCTGACCTCTCTATATTTATTTCAGGTAGCTTAACCCTGCTTCCATTTCCTTCATATTTCCTCCGTAGGCTTCAGTAATGACAGGAGTTCTTTATTCATTCACTTTATTTACCCCCTTTGCCTGATTTCTTTGCTTAATGGGATGTATCATTCTTGAGCCTGGTAAAAGTGATTCTTGCATATCAATGAACTTTCTTGGACCCCTTGTCCCTGCAGGAGCTGTTCCAATGGGATTCTTTCAAGAACATCCCTGAAGGGAACAAAGTTAGCTCTCTTGAAGCCAATGGTTGTAATCTCACTTGCTGCCCTACCTCCTCCTCACCCAACACTGAATTTCACAATCTCACTTTCACTGCAGCCACGCCTGCCCCCAAGGTTCACATCTCCAACAAGGCCTTCCCTGTTTGTTTGTAGGAGGTCAAGCAGCACACCATTCCTTGTAAGATCCTCCACTTTGTCAGAAAGTTGTCATCAATGCTTTCCAGGAACCTCCTGGACTGTTAGTGTTTCCTATGTGGCTTCTCCAGAAGATACCAGGGTAGTTAGAATTCCCCACCATGAACCAGTGCCTGTGACTGTGAGGCTGCTTCAAGCTGCCTGTAGAAAGCCATATCCTCTTCCTGCTCTTGAATCCTACGGTGCTTAACCTAGCAGTCTTATGACACTGTTTTACTTGTATTGTATGTGCATGCTAATGTATGTATCAGAAGTACAGAATGGTTTATCCTATTGCTGCGAAGGCTACATAAAGCTCTTATATTCTAAAACTATGATCTTCATGGTTAGTTAGAAAAAAAACCCCAAAAGACAATGACTCTGATTTGACAGAACTTCCCTTTCTCCTTTTGGTGTTCTACTAAAAGGCAAGTAAATCCTGCTTAGTGAAAAAATAAAATAAAATAAATTATGGTACTATTTAATAGTACAGATAGATAGTTATTTCCAATGCCCTGGTTTCATTAAAAGAGTTAAGCAATGACTTGCCGTAAAGTGTAATCCAACAGAACTATATCTCTGTTTTAAGCCAGCCACAGATTTAAAGTCATGTCTAACTATATATGTACAAAGTCAAATACTAAATAGGGCTTTTTTATAGAAAAGATAAATTCAAGCATTAAAATCCAAAATACAATGAGTATTTTTTGTCCATTCTTATATTTCTTTGTCCCGATAACAATATGGAAATATTCTCCGGTTTAGGAAGGAAAAAGTGCTTTGAAAATGAAATAAGAACAGTGAAATGTAGAGGCTGAGTTTAGGAAGAAAAACCTGAATAAGTGTGAATAACATATTATCCTAAGTTACGTGGGATTTCATTATACAGCCTTAAAAACATTGATGATAAGGATTATGTCCCATTTTGCAAGACAGCTCCCAATTAAGGCCTCAGGGTACTTGAAGAAAATTTCAGAAGAAAAGAAGAAAACAATATGACTCTTCTATCATTTATATTTACTTAATGATATTTTTTCTATATTCACTGCCTACGACTGTGGGTGTTCAGTCCATAAACAAGAAATGCATTTTACAAATTGTACAAAATAATGAGACCTTTCCTATAAACTTCCCAGAACTAACTGTATTGGCAGGGGTTTTCAGCTAATTAGGCTGTGCTAATAGAATGCATATGCACATTTGCAATAGCTCAGCTGGTGGGCAAGAGCTTGTTAAACCACCAGCACACAGTTACTTTTGTCCATGTCAGAGCCTTAGTTATAAAAGCATTCATTTCCAAATTTGAGATAGAGGATTCTAGCATCTGACTCTCAAAGAATCATAGTGGTTAGGGTTGGAAGGGACCTTAAAGATAATCTAGTTTCTGCTCCCCTGCCATGGGCAGGGACACCTTCCATTAGACCAGGTTGCTCAGGGACCTGTCTGATACTTCCTAGAGCACTTCCAGAGGTGGGGCATCCAGCACTTTTCTAGGTGAATTGTTCCAGTGCCTCAGCATCCTCGTAGCAAACAATTTCTTCCTCAACAAGTCTTTCTCCTCAGGGCTGCTCTCAGTCCGTTCTCTGCCCAGCCTGTTCTTGTGCTTGGGATTGCCCTGACTTGTGTGCAAGACCTTACACTTGACCTTGTTGACCTTCATGGGGTTCACATAAGCCCACATCCCTTTCCTCCCACATGCTAATTACACCAAAGAGCTTTGTGTGGTTTGCAAACTTGCTTAGGGTGCACCGGATCCACCTGATGGTGCTAAGGTAGAAGTTTGCCATTAAATGAGCTTAAGCTATTGAACAGTGTTTGATAGTATTTATTTGTTTCCTTTTAAAGCAGGAACCCAGATTAATTATTTACCATGAGTCAGTAATAAATAAAGGCACATAGATTTTTGAGGAACCCAGGGATACTAGAAGACAGGGAGAAAGGTCACAAACTTTTGGTATTGGATGCAGGACCAAATAGACTTAAAGTGGATGTGAAAGTCCATATATTGCAACATGAGTAATACAGTGAATACTTTTTAAGGTAGGCTAATTAAGCTTTGATATGATGGGGTTAATTCTTTGTTGGCAATTTATAAATTAAGGGGTTGCTTAACAAAATGATGTAATCCAGTGTGCTCGGTTGACCCCAGGTGGGTGCCAGGTGCCTACCAAAGCTGCTCTACCAGTCTTCCTCCTCAGGTGCACAGGGGAAAGAATATAACAAAAGGCTTATGGGTCAAGGTAAGGACAGGGAGAGATCACTCACCAATTACTGCCACAGGTAAACTAGACTAAACATGGGGGAATATTAACTGAATTTATTACCAATCAAATCAAAGTAGGCTAATGAGAAATAAAAATTAAATCTGAAAAACACCTTCACACTTTCTTCCTGGGCTTAACTCATCCCTGAATTCTCTACCTCCTCCATATAAGCAACATAGGGGAACAGGAAATGGTGACTGGGGTCAGTTCATTGCACGTTGTCTCTGCCTCACCTTTGTCCTTAGGGAAAGGACTCCTCACACCCTTTACCTGCTCTAGAAGCCACTGCTGTAGGCCCCCCATTACCAAAACCTGGCCATGCAAACACAATACATCCAAACAAGACAAAAACTAATTCTATATACTCAAAGTTTTGGGACATTAAAATATAATTAATTAGCAATCATATACAGTAATGAGTGTTTGTCAGTCATGGATTTTAGAAATGGTTTGTTTGTTTGCATGCCATTCTTCAGCATGCTTTGCAAGCACCTAAGATGGACATTTATATTAGGAAGTCCACGGAGTATGCTTGTACCCTACTGTGTGCTTATGATGTTGCAGTGTCTCTCTGCTTGTCAGTTCCTCTCAGTGCTCTTGGTATTTCAGAGAGACCTCTAAAAGCAGAAAGGGGTTGTGCATTTTGAAAACACATCTTGAAATTCTTCAGTTTAGTAGAAAGTAACTTCGCATTATTAATCAAAGGTTTTTACACGTTTACTTGTATTTAATGGTTCACATCACGTACAGCATGTTAACCAGTGATTTTAAAGTTCAGAGAAAGAAAAATCAGAGAAAGAAAAACAGTAAAACATAATTTCGTAGAAGTCTGAACCCTGGATGTCTGAGATTGCATCTGCCCTAGCAAGCAGAACACGCAGCCAGAAGATTCTGAACAATTCTCTTACAATACTTGTGGATTTCTGGAAACCAGGAGGGCTCTAAAATTAAGATTTCATCTTTTTATGATTCTTATTTAACCAATTTTGAAGCTAAAGTCTTTATGTTAGGGAGCACATAATGTTGTAGAACTTCTAGGAATACAGAAAAGTGTGATCTCAGGTATTCCAGGAGGACAAATTTCTCAGGATTCAGAGAAACGGGGTAGTTCTTTGTTTAGCTTGTTTGTTTGTTTTTTCTTGTAAATTTAAAAAAATGTTGACAGTTCCAGATTTGAGATAAATTTTCTGTTGCTGAAGAAAAGAAATAAGCAGTAGGTACTATCATCACTGACTTAGTGAGGCTTAGTGCTCAGTGAGGATCAGCAATACTGGAGGCAAAGTTTTTCCTTTAATTATGACTGTTTGGTCTACAGGCATTGTTTCAAAACCGAGTGCCATGCTCCTTACACAGATATGCCTTCACAGTCTCTGGGATTAGGAAAGTGGCTTTCTGCAGGGTAATGAAAATGGTAAGGCACATATGACGGAGATAAGAAGCCAGGCTTGCTACAAAGATCCTCTGGCATAATTAAGCCAATGTAAATTGGATGTCTCTTAAAATAGGTCTGCTCTTCCCTGTTTCAGACATAGAGAAGAAATGAAAACATAACTCATGGAAGAGTGAAGCTATATTTAGAGAGAGGCACTGCCACAGGGGAAAAAAAAAGTTTAAAATAAAAAGTTATGAGGAGATAATATAATCAGAACTGATCTGACTTTTCCTTTCCTGCTTCTTAAAATGTGAATGAAAAGGATAATATTCAAATAAATATAAAATAAAGCAAGTCTCTTCCACCAGTAATCTAAGTGAAGATAAACAGGACAAGGAAAAATGTGAGCACATTTTGAAGAGTTGTGAGGCATACACCTAGAAGGCAGACATAGACTTGAAAGAAAAGAGACATTTGCTAAAGGGAAAGTTCCCAAAGCTGTATATGTCATAATAGCTTTATGCAGCTAAACAGCTTTTCAAATACTTTATTTATAGATTAAAAGTGTGGGGATTTCGGTCTGTATATTTGCTCTACAGTCTGTCTCCTCATACAATCCAGCAATCCATCATACAGCAGTCTGGAGAACACATCATCTCAGCAGAAATTGGCAGAATAACAGACTGTGATAAAGAAGTAGTTATCAGAAATTAGTGTTAAAAGTTAGCCAGTCCTGCTCTAGAAGTCACATTTTATTGCCTTGAAAATGTCAACGATTACTTGAAAGAAATTTTTACCATAATGTTAAAAACATGGGAAACAAATGTAATTCTACTTATTTCCTTTGTGTAGTACAAAAGCTCCTTGAAAATTTATGTTTGGAAATATGCTACTGCTGATTTTAAAGAGCTATACAACATTTATCTGCTGTTATTTAATGCTTCCCTAACATGGTAGATACATTGTCTTTGCAACTACAGGTGTTAATCTTTGTTCTAACAGAATTTTCCCATGTAATCAGCATTATCTCTTCTATTAAAACTAAACCAAAGTTCTTAGACTTTTGGCAAATCTCCATAAATTTAGATTTTATTTATGACCATTCTAAACAAAAAGCTTCACTGAAAACTGGTAAATGCATTTTCAGTGCCTCATAGAAAATAATTGTTCTTTCCTTTAGTTATGAAGTTTGAGAATTTTAATCTCAATCTATATGAAATTTATTTTTCATTATTAAAAGTTAAAATGCCTATGATTATATATACATAGATTATGAACAAGTATTTAAACATTTCTATAAAAAAGGTTTAGGGTTAAAAAAAATCCTCCTTTGACAGCAAATAGCTTAGTTAGCAACAATAAGACAAGCTTGATATATAGCTAAAAACAAGTCTTTAATGTTTGACTATCTTTTTAAAATAATCAGAAGCACCAGTTATTTATTAATCACTGTAAGAACATAAAACTGTTGTACCATTTCCAGCAGTGGGCAGAATTAGACCTTGGAAAGATCAATTAAATTAAAAAAAAGGTAGGCATATGGCAGTGCATCTTTACAATAATCCCCTAATTCTCACTGCTTTGCAGTCATGAACTTGCTGAAGCAGAGATCATAGCATAGCTGTTATGAACAGCCATATCTATTCCTAAAGTTTAAGTAGCTGCCAGGTAGAAATTTGCCTGTAACTTCTGAGCTCTATTCTATTTTTGGGAGGAAAAAAATCTGTGCTGAGGAAATTTTTTTGAACTCAATTCTTTTACCTACTAGGTCTTAATTCAGTCTTTGAGTTTTACTCCTGTAGATATAACCTTCTTTTAAAAGTGAATCTGTGAAAAAATAAATGTTTCTAATTGTTTCAGGTGTTAAAGGTTGTGAACTTTAACCTTACGCCTTGGGAGGTAATTGAAGATGGAGTTGATCTGAAAGTCCTATTAAATAACAGAGAAAGAAAATGAAGAACACCATCTATTCTCCTGATCTTGCTCACATGTAAAAATAGAATATGTGCATGTGTAAATAGAAAAGTTAATCCACTATTACATTAATTAATTAAAATTTACATGTGTATATATTTATGCACAGCTAAAAGTCCATTTCTAATTTTGTAGTAGTGTGTGTTATGTAAGCTGTGGATATTTAGCAGCCACTCGAGTAAAAATTTCTGAAAAAGAAGACTGCTGAAAAACTAAATCTTCACTGCTACTGTAGGAAAACCTGCAGTAACAGGTTTCAGAAACCAAGGGTGTTTCATTGTGGGTGTTAAAAGGCTTTCATGACAGAGTTATTTGAAAATAATCCCTTTAGGGTTTTTTTGCGTAATTGGAGGCATTTTTACTCTGTCAGTCTAGTTTTAAGTTCATATGGTCAAATCAGGAAAAGCTATGGGCTCCGGACTGGTTTTCCTGACTTTCTCACCTTTCCTCTGCAGAATTAAGATGAACTGTGCTACAGAGAATTAATGAGTGAAGGAAAAATAGAATCCCAACTATGCAGTAATGCAATTCTTCCCTGAAATGGGGCACTGTCCCCTAAGCAGTTTTTCATACACTTGCAAGCTTTATTTGGTTCCCAGTTATAGATGAAACATACTCATTTTCTTAATATATACAGAAGTCTGGCCCTACTATTTCTTATATACCAGTTAATTTGTGGCAGTATTGTACGTGAGTGCATATTTTTCTTTATTTTTTTAATTTTATTTATTTGCCGAGGAAAGAAACAGATATAGATAAAAACCAGAAAGCTCCACCCTTTTTCCCCCCACAAACTTGAGAGACTGAGTGCTTTGATGCAGTTGAGTTGAGAGGAATTTCACTTGAAAGAGTAACTATTAACCTATCTACTCTTGTGTATGTACACGGACATGATTATAGTTTTATTTTTGTGCTGAATATGAGGTTGCAAAAGGAATTTTTTAGCATTATTTTATGATGTTGGAAAATGGGGCATGACATTAAAAACAGTGATACAATACAAAGATTTTGATTGCAACTTCTGTTTTCTTTTTTTTGTTTTTCAGATAGTTGTTGCTTGGAAATTGTTTTGGCTGGTAAATCACAAATGTTCTTTGAGTATAATGCTCTGTGTACTGCATTAGATTATATAGACGCAAGTCACACTGGATTAAAAGTAACCCGTATAACTAAAAACCTTGGTCTTCTAACTGCTAAGGAATCTAATACCTCAGTCAATTGGTGTTGTCTCTATTAAACTCCTTATTGATTTCTTAGATCAGAGAGCTTTTTGAACTACTTTGGGAATTGTTTAAAAAATTCTTGAAGTGAATGGGTAGCCTTTTGTAATTAAGAAAGGAAACCTAGTTAAACCTCTTGCTACAACATCCAAACTATCTTAAAATCTTTATTTACAAAATCAATCATTGCACACTAAAAATCTGGTCTAACTTATAGACTTACTTGAGTACATTTAAAGTATGAAACCTCTGAATTCACGTATAAAATGTGTATTCATCTGTCTTAATACCAACAATAACAGCAGTGGAGTTAATGTAAAAATCTTTAGAACAGAAACTGCTTTCTTCTAGCTTGTTTTTCATTGTCTGGATTTACTTTTAACAGTTAAAAGAAAGAAAAGGCACCTGAGTAAGAGTAAACAGTAGAAAGCTACTTGATACTCACAGTTCTTGTCCTAATTTCCAACACAAAACCAAGAACTATGTTGCAGAGATGTTGAAGATTTTTCTGTCAAAAAACCACGTGCTATTTGCAAGAAATAGCTTTATTTTCTATCTATAAATACAACAGTATCTGACACAGTATACAACAGTTGTCTGACACCTTTCTCATGAAGATTATTTTCTCTTCCATTTGAATGTTTTTTTGTGGCAGATGACTGGCATCTTCAGAAAATTGCTGGAATCTTATTCTTTCAAATGAAAAGTTTCTTTAAACTTTTCTAATATCCATGCTGATTTTAAAGAAAAACTGATATTAGTGGAAGAATTTTGGCAAACAATAGTGCTTTTGCATTTAAAAATTCTTGTTTTTTCTGCCTCTACTTAGAGGCATGATACAGAAGTGTTTGATACACGTTTAACTACTATACTACAAGCAAATATTGTTTAGGAAATCTGGGTCCAAATCAAAGCCAAAAATCAACTAGGATATGTGAAAACACAGATTTATTTAGTAATCTCTTATGTGAATATGTCAGTAAGAAAAAAATCTAAAAGTTTTATTCGTTAATTATGCACAAGTATAGAAATTAAAACTTTAAAAAAATGTCTGCAAAAAAGGAAGAGATACAGTATATGTTTTATATTCTCTATTTTGTAATGAAGAGTGAAAAGTAAAGGATCAAAATATTCAGATTTCCACTGGTGTTATCGTCAGTGCTCTGTATATACTAAGGGAATTTAATTTTTGCTATCCCATCAGAAAACAAACATAACATTGCTTTACGGAACACAGAGCTCATGACTGGATACTCAACAGTCTGTCAATACACAACCAAAAAATCTGTGAATATTAAGATAATTTATTTTTAAAAGTTATGCTATATTCACTTTCCCATAGAATCAGCATAACTTATTAAATACATAAAAAAATTCATTTGTCTAGTCATTGTAGATATAGTACTTGATTAGTAAGTAAATAAGCTAAAGTATCACATTTTTAAACAAGGAAGCTACTTTTGAACTATGCAAAAAGTACTTTTATACTTGTCTCTTGTTAAGATGCATGAAATATACTTTAAAATTATAAAAAGAAAAAAAGAAATTCAGTTTACTGAAATGTAGCTAGACCGAAAAAAAAAGTTTCCTTGTGCTTCTTGAGGAACAGCTTAGTCATTTATGCAACATAGTAACTTTTTTCATGCAAATATTTTTAGTAATCCTAAAAGATAATGTTATTTGTTTAGCTCCTGTAATAGCACATAAAAATACATGCCAGTCTACCAAACTCTTCTTTTTGCAAACACATATTTTAAAAATTTTACAAATACAGTAAGATTTGGAATTTCTTCTAGAAGATGTGCAATTTTTTTCATGTTATCTAAGTCACTGTTTAATTCCTACATGCTGAAAATTGTTAAGGAATATGTTCCTATGGTATGGGATCAAAAGTTTATTTTCCAAGATCTTTTTTTACAATAGTTCTTTGGTACCCATTGAACATGCTCAACTTACCTCTCTTTGTAGAGGTAAAGGGGCATTTTCAGCTACTGGGAGAAATAATCATACAGAAAGTACATCTAAACTACTTTGAACACAAGAAACTCTTAACAAAGAGCAAAAAACATATTACATACAAACCAAGAAGGCCTATTTACAATAAACTACTCAGTACTTTTAGAAAATTCAGAGAAAGGATGGCAGGACCTATATGGTCATTAGTGGGAATCTAGAGCTTAAAGACAATGAAAAAGAGCTAAGTCTAGAACTATAAAAATATGAGTTCTTCAGAAGGAAAAAAAAAAAAACGACTGAAGCAGACTCAGATGACATAAACTGTAGGATAAGCACAAGTTCTCTAGTTCCTCTTAGAAAACCTGGCTGAGAAAATTAAGTAGATTACTGGAGGGTCCAGCTCCTCTATATTATTAATACAGCATTATATTATATATATGTATTATATATTATATATAATAGGCATATGTGTAATTTTTAATTTCCTCAAAGGCAGTATATATTGTATCTCACGACTTTGAGAACTGAATCTAAAATATTTAGTTCTTTCTTTAAAACTACCATATATAATTCCTTTGGACAGAAATAAAAAAGTCTGTGCTACTTGTGGTGCTTTCTAACACAACAGTTAACAATGACTTCCACACATTACATTTTAAAAAACAGACAGTTAAACATCTGTTTTGTTTTCCATAAGTTTATATGTACCTCGCTGCATCATATCAAAAGTCTAAGTACAAAATCTTTACAGTATGATTACTAAGAATTATATGTCTTTTCCATAAATAGTTCTAACAGGAACTTAAAATAAGAATAAATTATTTTTCAGATACTTGTTTTTCTAGTTATTGTTATTTGGAATACTTTACAGGTTTGGTTTTTTTTTTTTTTTTTTTAAAGAATTAACTTGCAATATAAAAATAAAGTTAATATAATGATAAAATATCTCATTTGAAATGTTTAATACTATTATAAGTTAACTCCTTCTAAAGGTTTAGATAAATATTATTTTTGTTGCATTAACACGTTTATTATAAGAACTAGCAAGAATATTACAGAGCTGTGGCTCATATATGCACAGAGAAAACACGAAAGGCTAAAACACAATTCAAAGCTGAAACTGGCCAGTGTTGTGTCAGACAAGAAATGCTTTTGTATTTGTATTCATTGTGAGTAGAAATTTTTTTTCCACATTATTTTTCCACAAACCTTAAATTGTTTTAAATCAAGCTAGGAATTACACTAAAGACCCACAATATGGTCTCATCTTCCAGAAATAAAAGATTTGAATAAGATCTTTATCTCATTTATAAGTAGAGATAATCTCAAGTAGGCCATAGACCTCATTAGAAATTTTATAATTGTGAATAGAACATTAACAACTGAAAAATGCAAGAAATTCCATTATTTGAAGATACTCAATTATTACAGATTTTATGCGTCAGTGAACACCAGTTTCTATAGTAGGCAATATTTTCTGATAATATTATTGCATATTTTACACCAGCACAGAATGATTACAGTTTATAGAAGGAATGGAAAGTTTATGCCTTTAGTAGATGCAATGAAAATAAACACAACCAACTATAATTTCAGAGTACACTTCACTTATGTCAAAAGTTCTTTGCTTATAATGAGACCTTAATCGGGTATTTATTATGTTGCCATGATTTCAGTGTATGTTCCATAATTTTAGCAAACAGTTTTATTGGATTAAATATTTTATGAGTAATACATTTGCAATAAAAATTAGTACAATCATTCATGTACTTATATAATTACTTTCAGTAACCTGAAGTAAATTCTGTAATCACGATTAATACTGATTAGGCAAAGTTATTGGTATGGTTTGATTATATGGAAAAGTTGAAACAAATGCATTTGATTTTGTAAAACACAGTCCTCCATGAGTCACAGTACTTTTCTTTTTTTTGTATTATTGTTATAATTGTTATTATTACTACTACTTCTACTACTACTACTACTATTTTCTGGTTTATACCTTTTAAAATAGAAGTTAAATTCTCTTCAAACCAAACCAAACCACTAAACCACAACAAAAACAAGTGGAAAAAACAGTCTACTCAAAAAACCCACTACCTCACCCAACATGTGATTCTATCTGTTCATGTAGAAAATAATTAAATTGCCCAAGTTCTTTAATGTCATCTTGCCATACATTAGCATTAAAGTAGCAATTAAATGACACATTGATCTTCGCTTATTTATCAGAAATACTGAAAACTTTTGAACACTATATTCACACTGGATAATTCAAATGTACATGTGTATTAAAGATGGTTGGGAATTTCACATGGAATATTCCCCACACTGGTTAAGAAATACAAGAATTTAGAATTTTTCTGAAACAGCTAAAGCTTTGTTTGAGGGCACTTTAGATAAGTGCAAATGCTACTGGCAGTATACAGCAGATCTGCTTACCAATGTAGAAGTAGTAGAAAATGTCATTTTATGTGCTAAACTTCCCTAACAAGTCTCTAGATTATTTGCAATGAGTGACTGTTTATTTCTCTGTCAGTTCTAATAAGCTGGGGGCATTAGATTTATTTTGTGTATTGTCTACTTTCATCTTGTTTTACCTACTTTTAAGTCCTTGAATCATATTATTCCAGTGTTACAAAGATGAATAGTTTCCAACTTTCATCACTATTTGCAGAAAGAAAATAGTGATGAAGATCTTTGCAAAAGTTCTTTGAAATCTGTGTTCTCAAAATATCAGCAGATATTTTGCATTAGTAATATAAATATACTCGTGTAGATTGTATTTTTTATCACAAAATATTCTGTTGGAAATGCAAGTGTTTGGACTACGCATATTTTATTTCTTCAAAATTAGTAAAACCCTGGTTTTGCAGATGATCAAAAGCTATCGTAATTTCCATTCTCTCATTTGATATCGTAACACTTTTCAAGTGTAACAACGTCAGTGAAGGTTATTAAAGGGAAAAGCCCTGCATCTTGTGTTTATTTTGGAGTTTTTAGTCACATAGCATCAAAATGTGCATAACATAGAATATTTTCTTCAAGCACTTCACTTGTACAGTGAAGCTATTTCTAATTTTTTTTTTACACAGACACACTACAAAACCATCCCTTATATTATGGTGTGAATACACATGAATGTCAGATTGAATAGTCATACATGTAATGCAAACAACCTCATTTGACAGCTGTGAGTTTAATACGCTACAAACAACCGTGTCTTTAATAGTATCAATATGCTATTAATTATCAAAACATGCCTATGCTTCTAGTCTTCAGTGAATTTAAATTTAGGAAGACAAGAGATTACTGAATATTCTAACAGCTGATTTTCGAAGAAAGTGATTAAATCGTTTTTGAAATCATTACCTTTTACAATGAAATCACCCACATGTGCATGTAACATCATTCTTACCTGCTTAGTTAGAAGTTAAATCTTTGTGAAAATGAAAGCCACTGTAGGAAAAAAACTTACCAATCATTCACTACATAAGTCAAAATCTGTGAAAAAAATTAATAAAGGAAAAGTTGTCATCAGTTTTCTTCTGTAATGTGCTAGTTAGCAATTAAACATGATGCCTGAAAGTCTAAGTCTTTGTGTAATGAATATACTAACAACTTCATATTAAGAATCCAGGGGTCTGCAAAAAGTGGAAAAAAAATAATTGGCAGATGACTACAGACAATGGTACTCCAATATGCAAGAGAAAAAGAAAAAAAATTGTATGAAGCTATATTTTACTCTAAATGAGAAGTCATTAAGCTCCTTTTCCGTTTCTATTTTTATGTGTGTGGAATGCTTTTTAATTAACAGACATTATGCATACAATATATTTAACAGATGTAGTTTCTAGCGAATCAATTTGTCTCATATTAGAAGTAAATTCTACCATCTGAGATAGAAATAGAATCATTCTGTTCCATACAGCAATTTATCTTGAGAACAGCTGCACCTCTGTAGTCCTTGAGAGAAGAACATCCTCAATGTCATAGAAGCAACCCCTGAACTTTTTTTTCAAATCAACCTGATCCTAGACAGGTTAAAACAGAATGAGGCAGCCAATCCTTGCATAAGAGAGCATGAAATGGCTCTGTTCTTCCAGTTTATGGATGTGGCACTAGCAATAATTGTCTTCCACGGTAATACTTCAGTTTGTACGCAGTAGTCACACAGTCAACATTTTGCCTTTTTATATTGTCTGAGATCTTACAGTGATCCAGTGTGATGGAACAAGTTCATATTTACGAGGAAAATTTTTTTCTCAGTATTTGTATCACGATAGTGTCTTGAAGCTTCCAGTCATTACCCAGAGTCCTTTCATACCAGCCTAAATGGAAAAAAGTAAACAGATAGGTAGGCCTTTCCACAAAGAGCTTGTGACTGAGGGATCATTTGAACAAATCACGATAAACATAGGCCTCACTTGAACATAGCTGTTTTAGCCTACAATGACTATTCATTTAAAAGGAAGACAAAAAAAAATTTGGAAGATGCCTTTCAAGTTGACACAGAAATGTTTTCTCCGTTCTTTTCATCACCTGACACAGTCTGTTTCCTTTGAGTCAGATTACTCAGCAAAGAGGAAATTTGAGCAGGCTGTAGAGAGTATTTTTTTACAGTGGGCTCTGAGGTCAGATCCTTTTTACTTGAATGTGCTTCACAAATTCCAGAGAAGAAGACATTTCTCCCACTTTAACAAATGTGATTTGTGTTGGTCCTTAGTATTTTGGGATATGAAGTCAAGGTGGAAGAGCTAGGTAAGAAGGTAAGAACATCAAGAAGGTTTCAAACATGCAAGAGCTTCAATGAAGCAAAAGTTGAAAGATGAATAACATCTACAGACAGTGAGTGCTAAAGTCTGTGGCAGACACTGATTCTGTTTAATCAATCCAGCTTTAACAAATGGGTTATGTAATTCATTGGCATCTATCTGGGATTGTTTCAATTTTTATGTGTTTATTTTTAAAATGATATATTAACATAAAGTATATAATACCTTAGGTATAAAAATAAATATATTCACCCTTAAATCTAAAACAACAGGCTGCTGATAGGTCTAACCTTAGCATCGCCATCTGCTTTGGAAATGTTAGCTAATTAAAACCCGTGTACGCCCAGGTGAAATCTTTCTACTTGATAATTTATCTAATATAAGAATATGTATTCTGTACCTAAAACATAACTCTGTATAACTCTGGTAAATTAAGATTTTACATTGCATTTTCTATACAATATTTTATACAAGAAAGCCTCACAGCTAACTGGAAGAAATAGATAATATTATGTCTATGAAAACATTGAGATCATTCTCAAATATACAGTGAATAAAGAATTTATAGGTTATTTGCTGTGTGACAACACCCTCTCTCTTCAGGGGCTTTGGAAGCTTTTCAGCTCTTTCCTAGAATTTTTATGTGACACATCAGATGTCTTAACATTACTGGGTTTTTCACTTAAGTAACAATTCCATATTAATAAAAAGTCGTAAGTAGACCTATAATGTGATACTATATTAAATATATGAAATATTATATAAAATATCTCTAATGTCATCTAAAAAAGTTGTTTATTAAAGTACAAACAGATATTTATTTTTATTTTAAAAAGAAAAATTTTTTCTTTCCAAAAGAAAAACCCTACACAATATTTTACCAGATTTATCTCTGTCCGAAGTACACTACTTTAAATTAAAAGTCTGTTCTGTGCATTTCAGAAGAGAAATTATCTCTTGATCTTGTGAACAATGATAATCCTGCATGGATTTACTACCACATTTCACTGGGGAAAGAATATGAACTAGTCTTATTTGTAAAGCTGCTCTGTCAATGGCTTATAGTTAGTCAGTCTTGTGACTTCAGCTGATTTTCATTATTTAGTTAGCAAAATTAGAGACCTGACAAGTCTTTTACATAATTTTCTGTATGTTCAGTAAAATAATCTAATATCAAAATGTCTGATATCTGACATTCAAGGAGAAATTAAGAAGATGGAAAAGTGACTTAGTATTTATAACTTCGTATTTGGGAGAATAGATTCCTCGTTTACCATTTTAAAATAGTTTCATGAAAAAGACTACAAAAAGGTTAAGAATTGTTATTGTTAGCCAACCAAAATTAAGAATTGTTATTGTTAGCCAACCAAAACCATTGAGCCTTTTGTATTTTGAGTTTGTCCAGGAGTTTCTTGGTCATCCACACAAGACTCCTGCTGGTTTTTCCTCTTTGTTGAGATGCATTTCTTCTGAGCTTGGAGGAGGTTAACCTTGAATAGTAACCATCTTTGAGCCCTCCTTTCCTTTGTGGCTTTATCCCATGGTACTCTACCAAGCAGATCCCTTAAGAGGCCCAAGTCTAGTCTCCTCAAGTCCAGAGTAGAGCTTGCTGTGCACTCTCCTCCCTGCCCTAAGGATCTTGGACTCCACCATTTCTTGGTCGCTGCAGCCCAGGCTGCCCTTGAGCCTTGCATTCCCCACCAGCCCCTCCCTGCTGGTGAGAACAAGGTCCAGCATAGTGCCTTTATGCCAAAGCAGCAGCAAAGTAGCTCCAGGTTCTGGTCCTTACTCCCAAATGCAAGTTTTATATCTGATGCCGAATTAATCAACAGTCCCTTGAGCAAGGACTCCTGTTTCTTTTGAAACTCTGGCTTATTTCCAGGTAAGTAATTAAAAACTATGAAAGCAGAGAGCACAAGTGGACAATGAGTTTCCAATACGGTAATTTAAATAATGTGCTTGTTGATCTTCTTTTAAAAAAATTCTTTATATGCAAAATAAACAGATGAAATCTATATCAGGTAATAAAGGAAAACCCATACTGTAATATGAACTAGAAGCACAGTAATATTTAACTGAAAGCTATCTATCTTCTTGGGAAATGCATAATATAAGAGTTAGGAAGTAAAACACCAAGAGAAAAACAACATGTAGCAACAAAATGATCTCTCTACCTATCTTTTAAATAAAAGATTGATCCAAAAAGTGAAAAGAACTAAATGAAGTAGAAGAGGCTCAAAGTTGGTTTACAAGCTGATTATCATAAATAAATGATATCACTAATGTTTCAGATTTTGTCCACAATTTTCTGTTGAATGATACTAAATATGGCTATATTATACTCTTTCCTATACCGATTAGAACTTTTCTAGTTCATCAGCTGATCAGACATGTCTTGACAAAATTACCAATAAAAGAATTCCCTTTTCTGATTACTGTTTGAGCTACCATTTAACTTTTTTGACTTTTTAAGCTAATTTAACTTTTTAAACTAATTTTAACTATTAATTGCAGCCAAACCAAAAGACGCTGAAGTAAGGATAAAGGCGCAGGCAAAGGTAAAGCATTCAGATGACTTTTAAGGCTATTTTTGTTTCTAAAAAAAGAGCTACCATGTGTCTCAAAATAATTTGGCTGCTAAACGTCTATAGAATTCAACTGATTTTTTTCCATATTCAGATTGTGGTATAAGCATTTCACCTGTGGTAGTTTCACCAACTTTCTATGGATACCCAGTACATCATCCTATTTAATGGTCATGTTCAATCTTTCTTAATAAAAGAATAAGAACACTCCATTACATGGCCAGAGGGAGTTTCATACATTTCCATACATTTTCAAAGAAAAAATACATTCAGGTTGTAAGACATGTAATTTCAGTGTAGTTATTTTATACCGAAATCATTACTAAATATGTCATCTATATATCTAATATGGAACTTAACTACATTATGAAGAGAAAAATGAAAATAAAGATCAAACTCATTCAAATGTGCTAGTTCAAAATTATAATTGAATAGTGTAATGTTTTATCACATGAATGCATAAATTTATATACATTAATGATTGTATTTTTCTTGAAGTACTGTCTTTGCCAGTTTTTTAAAGTTACACCCTATATTTTACTCAAATGAAAACATTGGATTTTAATGTTGGTTGTAATCAATACATTATTACTTATTTTCATAATGTCAGTGTTTAACACACTTATCTATGCTATAAATTTGGGGGTTTGCTATATATCCCTACATTTGCACGCATAGGTAAAACTAGATATTAATCTATGTCACTTTTAAAATATTTGCTAATGTCCAGTGGTATTACAGTTCCTTACTTTCTACTGTTCCCGCTACAGGTGACAGCAAGAAAAAAATCTTCATATTTTGTCATCTTTCTTGTGCTTTCTGTGCTCTACTGTTATTGCATTAATAAGCATTACCTAAGGTCAAACTATCCAAACCACCAAAACCAGTTTGAAGCCTGCGGGGCTGTAAAAGTTTTACATACTCCTGTGAACTCAATAGGACATGAAAAATTTGGTGCCCTGCCTTTTTGACAAAGATTAACAGGAACAGAAGATGGCTTGGCATGAATCCCTTTTGTGACAAAAATTGCCATGAGAATACAAAATAGCACAATATTAATTCATTTTCATGAAAATGATGGTAATGAAAATGAGAAATGGCATCAGCTAAATCCATTTTCATTACTCTGTTATGATTGCAATCTTGTAGCTCTCAGCTAGTGGGCTGAGTGGAGAGATCTATATTTTAACCACATTTTTAATGTCTTTGATGAGAATCTCTTTGCCGTTATACACCATTCCACTCAATACTTTGAATTCTTGCTTTAAAAAGATTTTAGGTCAGTTTCAGGTATCTAAACTTGACAGCATATTTATTAATGATCCTTTAACACAGTTCGTAGAAAACAAAGTCATGGAGGTCTGAAGAAACTGACATTTCATGACCTAATTTGTGAAAATGCAGAAACCTCCATATTTGCAATAAATTTATGTAAAAATACCAAAGCAGGGTATAGAACTGCAAATGCTCAGATCAAACTGGTTCTCCTTTAAAAAAATTAAGTGTATTGTTTGGATTCCATCAAATTTAAAAGAATTGTGTTAAAATTTAAAAGATTGTTTCTTACCATCAAATTTTCAAGTTTATTTGCATGGAATTATTTTTAGTTTCCTTTCTTTTTTTTCTGAGTAAGCATACAAATATTTTCTCATTACTGTAATATTTATATGTATTGGTGTGAATTAGGAAGAAACAAGTCAATACATGACATTGCTAACAATAATTGTTAAGTTTTTGTATATTAACACCGAGAAACTTAAAATATATACAACTTAATATCCAGAAAGATCACTCAAAAGAAATCTCCAAAGAAACACATCCTAATTTTAACTGTCCTACTTATTAACTCTATTTTTTCCCACCAGCTCGTTTTGTACAGTAAGATTGCTTCGGCTGTATCAAAACTTATGTCAGCATTTGGTTTAAGAATAGAATCATAATAACCATGGAATTATTATTTGTAAAAGAAAAATATTAGCAAAAGGTAATTATCAATTTGTATGCATGTCCCACTCTTTAATATACTCACACCTAACACATTTTTAGCTTTACACTTTTCGTGCTTGCATTTTTGCAAAGCTTAAACAACTCCCTCTGCTTTGAGTTTCCAAGCACTACAGAAACTGAAGCTCTGAGAACAGGATTGTCTATACTCTGTAAATACAGCCCAGTGTTTCAACAGAAAAAACTGAGTAGTCTAGCAGATGCATAGCTAATTTGAGCATTCCAGCTGGAACTTTGACATTCCAGTTTTTTGGCTTTTTGAATGAACTTCCCTTTGTGTTCATGATCTCTAAGTTTTCCCCTTCTGTCACTGCAGGACAATCTCTGTAAATGAAAAATCCAGGATTTTCAAATTCTTTGATATTTTGTAAATAGAGGGGACAAAGTGCCTGACTATCAAATTGCATCAGCAAATAAAATCTTGCTTGTGATTATGGCTAATAAATGCCTTCCAAATACAGGGTAGAGACCTATGATACTCTCTTTTCATCATTCTCCCCATAACATCAAGAAATTTGGTGACCAAAAGCTCTTGATAAAGTGATAACAAGAACTTTCTGTCATGACAGTGTATCACAAGCCTTCCTGAGACCAGATGACACAAAAATGAGGCAGGTCTATTGCAACCTAGCCATCTCCTGCAGCTTCTTTCTGTCTGGCCTGTTGAATGCAAACTGACCAACATGAAAGTCAACTTAAAAAGCAGGACAATAGACATCAGCCAAAGACCTGTGTGGAAGGTTTTTCTATCATGCATTAAGCTTGTGAAAACACAAACACCTTAAAGTTTTAGAATACAATTTATTTCAGAAAAAGTATATTTACTGCAGTTGCAGTCTGGATCCATATGCTCTTCTAACATCTGCTTCCTTTTTCATAAAAATAATTTATACAAGTTATATTCTTAAAAGGTAAAAACAGTATAAGTCATTGCACTATATATCCATGTCTTTTCATGTGTCTGAATTTAACTTTTTTTTTCTTTATGATAGTTTCTGTGAGCTATGGATTATTATATCAGTCAGATTTTTTTATTAGTCTGAGTGCTGTCTGCCTTTTCTGCAGTTGAAAGCACTGGTACATTTGCATCAAAACTAAATATAGAAAAACAGGAAAAACGCACAAACTTTAAAGTCATTTCACCTAATTTATTGGCTATGCAGTTCTTCAAAGTTCTCATGACAAAGAACCTAATGAGAATAAAACCTAGTTTATTAATCTACTAATTTCTCAAATATATAATAAGAGTAAAAAAAATCTAAGAATTATTAACATAGTGCAATTTTTAATTAATCTTATAGTCTTGCCTTGTCCCATACACCTTATATTACAACATTAAATCCGACTTTTCATCCTGAAATCCTAACAACGTTCAGAACTGACCCATTATCTTCAAAGTGTAATCACTGTTACTCTTCTTTTTTCCTCATTGCAGTTTCTAAGTTTTAAAGTAAAACAAAGCAGATAAAGTCTATTGATTCAGAATGGTATTAAGCAGTAGCTCTGCTCAGTACTTTATATCATCTGAGCAATTATCTATTTTTCAAAAGAAAGTTGTTCCATCTTCACTTGGAAAGTAGTTTACACATTCAAGTGCAGTGACTTATCAAGCAAGACTAAAATTCTGATACATTATATAATATAATACATACATGCCCATTTCAAACTTTTACTCAAAAAGACCCTTGAAATATTAGCTACATTGGCCTTTGTCTCTTTTCTTATCCATGGAGTCTTCGTGCCATGTCTAGCTATCTATCTGCTTAAAGATGTCAGGATGCTGCCTCATAGGAGCTAGCTGATACAGTTCCCCTAATGAACAAAATGATCTCTCCAGGCAGTGACCTCAGACACTGTCTTCAAGGTGATTCAGGCTCTTATGAAGAGTTAGTGCTATAAAATTGCATATATCGTTTCTTGAAAGTCATATCTAGGGCAGTTTTTGAAGAGAGCTGTGCCAGTGTAGACAGCAGGGAATAACAGCACTCAAATCTCAGCGTAGTTAAAATAGAACTACTTGAACCAAGAAAAAGCTGAGTGGTCTGGGCCATCTGAAAATTGGTCCTGAACACCCGGATTCTCTAACTGAACTTCTTTGTGTAGGTTCAGTGATTTTTCCAAGGACAGATGCTATATTAAGTTGTAGTGCCCTTCACAAGGTTGCTGTGAATAATACTTGACAAAGTACCATTCTTCTACGTCGTCCACTGTGCATTTTAACACTCAGCTGGTAGCCAGGAGACATGATGGCTCCTGGCTAAAGAATTCCTAGGAAACATACAGTCTTACAAGTGTTGTGATGATATGATTGAAAGAGAAACTTAGAAATTATTCAGTTACTAAATCTAAAGCATGTACCAATAGATGGACTTAGGTCTGATACTAAGTAAAAACCTTATCTCAAAACAAGAACCAAATGAACAAAATAAAAGAGCAAATAATGTGTATAGATAGATACATAAATATACATATATAGAGAGAGAGACAGAGAGAGAGGGATGAACTTTAATTTTGGAACACAAACTCCCTTAATCCTCATCAGGGAAATAGTATTCTTTATAGAATATGAAAGGCATTTCACTGAAAAGGAATTACAGTGTATACTAATAACCTCTTACAGCAATGTTTCTTCTTTAGCAGATATTAAAAACTAATTTCCATATAAAACTTTTTTTTTTTTTTACAGTTTGGGGAATTAACATTTTCATATGTGCATGTGATTAATGATTTCTGATGTAATGAGTTCTTTGTGTTGTTTTCCTGTTCTCTGGTCATCCACGTTTTCTTAGATCACCTGTTTTTCCATTAGAAACAGAGGAACTGCTAGTTTTGTATGACTGAATAGGCTGAGTAGGCTTTGCTTCAGTGGAACAGTGAAACAGGTATAACACAGGCAAAGTCACTGGTCTGTAGGAAAGAGAAATTAGTAGCTGTGTGTTTACATTAAACACATGTCAATTAAACAATGTCAAAAATACTCCAGAAAAGGACTTGATGCTTTTGAGCACAAGCAGCTTTCCATTGTCACTCTTGTTGAAAGTGATGGGAATTGGTCAAAGGCTTAAAAAAAGACATCGCTCAAAGGGAATCTAAAGAGTCAGGTTTCTGTCTGTTCACCTTGAATTCTGTAGCAGTGTAAATACTTCTGGATGCAAAAGAAAAGGAGGTGATAGTGATATATATATACTTGACCATTTTGGTAGATCTGTATGTTTCTTGAATTGGCTATCAGGGTGTGTATATATATATATATCAGAAAATACACTGCAAAACTGTCTACATAATACTGTTGCACTATATCCTTCCCAAAAGCTTAAAGCAATATTCTAAGGTAACAAGAAAAAAGGCAATGCATGTGTTTTGCACAGCACAATTTCTGTAATTCTTTTAACTTGGGGATATTGTAGATTACTGTTTCAGAGTCTGTCTGACACAGGTAAAAACTATGCTTTATGTCTATTTAACAGCAGCTGGAAGGACTGTTCTTAAAAGTGGCAGGCAAATGATGTCCTGTTACACTGTTGACAAGATCTCAGAGACTTTTAGTTGCTCTCTGCCCTGGTTTTCATTAGTGAATCTCACAATTGCTTTACCCTTAGCTGCAGTAGTGTTAGAAACAAAACAGACCTTCTGATGATGAAAAGCAGCCTCGTTTTGCAGCTTCTAGTACAATACTGTGCCTAAAGTAGTCTCTATAAGAATATGGTTTCCATAAGTATACAAAGTAATTCCCATCCGGCTGATGTGATGGGTATAAACAATTTACACCTTTGTCTCAAGTACTACCATTCTTAGAGCTCTAGAAGTACACATATCCTACTACAACACTACTAATTCACTGTGTTCAATTTGCACCTGATACAGAAATGGATTAACACTGACATATCAACTTTTGTGTCAACATGAGCTGCTGCCAGTAACACAGCATATAGACATACCTTAAAACACAGTGTAACGGACTTTCTAGATAAAAGAAAATCCAATAAAAGAAAATAATTCAGTGTCCTGCCTTAAATACAGGACATCCTTGTGTCTTTTTTTTTAATAAAATATCTTTTGTGTGCAATCCTTGTATCACACATTTTCTGACTTAGTGTGCAAGGCACTTTAGTATGGCATGACCATTTTGTTACTTCAGGCAGCCCTCCAGCTGTGGGCCAGCACTTGGTCAGACTGATTTGTTCTTGGCACGAAGCTAAGAACACATAACACTTTCAGTTCTACATTATGACTTTGGGGGTTTGTTGTGGGAAAAAGCCAAAAGTGTTATCTTAATCCTTTCAACAGTGTACAGTTTGATCTGCTCATCATTCACAACCCTAGCTTTTAGAAAGGGGCAGATTAATGAGAGTTTTCAGAAAATGCTGGTAAAGTTTACAGTGGTTTAGTAGTCTTTTATCAGCTCTATACTAATTCTTATGACTAGTACTTATTCTCATGACAATTATTATAATCTGATCAATTCCATGCTCTTATTTTTATGCAATGATTGTAATGATAAAAGAAAATTGCACACCATTTATCTTTTCTTGTGATAAAGATTACTGTGAGGATTTGACAGGACAAAAAATTAAACTCACCCACCTAATAATCTTGAAATTGTCTTCTGCTGTCTGCCTCAAATGCCACAAGGGAGGTGACTTCTTGGACATTATCAGTCACAAAAATAAAAAGCAGGCCTGTGCTTCCTTCAACATAGAGAGTCATCATTCACAGATTATATTGTAAGTGATAAAGACTGCTATTATGCAAACTAATAAACAGGCAAGAAAATTTTAGTTTAAAAATTTTTTAGTCTTTTACTTTAGCTAAACAAGAAGGGGAGTAGGGATGAAAAGGAGACCTTGGTCAAATTGGCATGTTTGGTAAAAATTCCTCTTCTTTCATATTGAGATGAAAACTGTGTAGTAGGTCAAAATGAAAGATGCTTAGTTCATCCTGCTAGTCTAAGTTTTAAAAAAGATTTGCTATTTCCAACATGTGCCTGTTTTTCATCCTCTTCCCTCACTTATTATTAAGTGCTACCTGTACTATGTTACAAAGGAAGTTTGAGAACAGTTTTTTGTTTGTTTGAATGAAATATTTTGGCAATTATTGTAAGAGACAGCATTTCCTCAAGATAAAGAATATACTAAATTATTCCAGTTACTAACATTATGTGAATAACATACCACAGTCTTTTGCCAACCTGGAAGATAAAAGTTCTGCAATTTAGAAAAATTTCATGGCACAGAAAACATCCTTTATGTTATAGTCATGGGCTTTTAGGCTGTGTAGTATTCGTCAATGTGCATAGCAACTCATTTAGTCATATTGCTGTACTGATTGATTAGGATGCATTAACACCAATGGGCTAAATTTACAAAAGTTTATAGAGGTGGTTCACAACTGAGTTAGCCTGACATTAGCTTGAAATGAAGCAACTGAAATGCCGAACTGAAGAACAACTTGACTAAATACACCATTATTTAGATGATCATCCAAGTACTGCTTGAAAAATGGAAACTGAATATCCTTTCTTTCTTTCTTTGTTTATGACAAATGCACATCTCACAGGACTATGGAAAGCTAGACTAATTTTCCCCTACATCACAACCTTTATGTAAGCGGCATGTATGTTTTTCATCTTTACATACAGCTAATGGTTTTTAAATACAATTCATGATGCTTACTATGAAAATCAATATGTTCAAGATGATATTGTTGTTATATTGCACTTGTGGTTATAGAAGGGAGGACATTTAAGAGCAAAAGAATAAGGTAGAGTTGTATGGCTTTTTTTATACATACATTTTAAGACTATTGTGCAAATGAGGCACAATAAGAAACTCAAGAGTTTCAGAGACCAATTGCAGAAAAATCAGTTGTCTGTTAGGCTAAATAGCAATATTATCATCTATTTTAAAAACAAGAGAACCATTCAAGACTCTGACAAGGTTGTAATGTCCTAATACTTTTCTCCTTTATATTATAAATCACTATTTAATTTTCACAACATAAATCCAGCCTGTACAGATGCAAAATCTGACAATAATTGAGAATAAATTCTTTCCTGAGTGACAAGTGGTGAAAATATGGACACATTGTAACAGAAAGTGATTCATCCATGTAGTTGTACAATGATACGGACATAAGCTTTTAAATGATAAGTTAGCCTAAAGGTGTCTTCCTTCCATGTACATGAGTATAAATAACTACTGTGCTTCCAGCAATGCATAATTTATCTGTAAAGGAAAAAAAATGTGCTGTAAAGCAGCAGGGTCATAAAAGAAATACTGATCAATAACTTTGCATCAGAGCTACAAATGTCAGGAATGTCCAGCCAGGTTTTTACCTAAAGTGAACATAGAGTAGCACTGGTACCACAAAGAGATGATGAGAAGAGCAGTGTCTCTCATGGATATCTGTCTATACACCAAGTTTAATCCCCCTTCCATGGACAACAAATAATAAATTGAGGTTAATTAGATAAATATAAAGAACATTTTAAAAGGAAAAGCTGATGTTCTTATGCAATGACAAGCTTTTTGCTTTTTTAAAAAAAATATTTTTCTAGGAAAATTTCTAGGAAGTTTTCTCCCCAAATTTGTAAAGATTTGCAAGCCCCTGACTCCTATAGGTTTCATAACCTTTCCCAAGAATGCTGCATTGAATAAACACAGCTGAAAAGGATGAGATGACAAAAGAAGGAAATTACAAAGGTGTGGTAATGTATTTATACTTCCTAATTTTCATTGCATGTTGTTGTTTGGTTTGGTTTGGTTTTTTGTTTGTTTGGGTTTTTTTGTTTACAGTTTCCCCAAAGCTTTATTCCCACGGACAAAGCTGCAACAAATACAAGGTGAGGGGGATGTAGTAAAAACACGGGCAAATATGTGACCTCTGATGTCTAGAGTTGTTAATTAGCCACAAGTTCATGGCAAAGAGCGAGCATGGTAACATCTAGTAGGCTCCAGAATGTCTCTCTGCAGCCCTTTAAATGAAATTCTACAAAAAGAATATAGATGAAACAGACGGATGCACTACTCAGTAGAAAGACTGCTCAGCTCTTCATTTTGGTTTTCTAAACACAATGGCAAACACAGTAGTGTATAAAGCAATGGGAAAGTACAGGGCTAAAGCTATAGCTGAAGGAAGAGCTGTGCTACATAGTCTTTACTGTTGGATGAGAAATGTGGTTTTTAAGTGAATATCCTGACTGTCCCTCTTTACGGGGCTTCAGATCACATCATGTAGCACATGAATAGGATTCCTTTCAAATTAAATTAAGCCAGAACATGCACTCCCAGTGTGTAAGTAATAAATCCAAATGCTAAGAGGCACTCAAGCCCCCAGGTAGAAACTAGAGCTAATCCAAAATAAAAATCCTGAACTGCATAATGTGAATACCGCGTCTTCCATGTGAATTGTTTTGTTGCCAAGAGCCACTTCAGTTGAGCCATATACATATACAAGTACAATACTTGCTGTATTGTACTGAAGCTGGCTGGCCAGTGCTACCAGAGACACAAAAAGGCGGAATGTCTGACATTTTGCATACCATTCCCAACACTCTTCCAAATTTCCTTTGAACAACTGTTGTGTTGCAATCTGAAAAACAAATATTCCTCTCAACCATTTATGTTTTCCATTGAAAAGCTGTGAGTAGGACCAGACAGAATTTAAGCTGAGACATTCAGAACTCTATTTAATTTCTGTTTTTATCTGACAACCTCTATTGGTGGCACTTCTCCTATGAATACTCCTTTTTGTGCCTGAGCAGTAACTGTAAAGTATGAAATAGATTTTCCTATTTTAACTTTGAATTTTTATCAGTTAACACTGAAAATTACCTTACATAGTGGGCTTTCATATTAAAAAATGTCAAATATATAAAAATTCTGAAGATATTAAGAAAATATCATTGATTCTTTCCTTTCCCACCCACTGAAACAATTCTTGCGCTTTGTGAGAACATTTTTTTCAGTGAAGCAGATAATCTTATCTGATCTCCTGTTACATTGCTTTACCTTATATTTCAGTGTGTACTTACAGTTGCCAAAGTCATGCTTTGTAGAACAAAAAAACTCCTGTCCTGTCGTGGGCATCAGGTACTGAAAACTCTAATGCTTCCATTTCTTTTTTCCCATTTTCCATGTTCTACCTTTAGATTCATAGATATATATCCATTTCTATGTTTTGCATTAACAATAATGTTCTACAGTATGTGAAAAATATTTCACAAATGTGAAATGTTTGTTAAAATAATTTAAGGCAACCTTTCAGTCTTTCATTTGAAAAGTTACATTCACAAATTCTGTCTGTCACATGCAGTTAAGTTCAAGATTTTTGCAATTCTCATCAACTCCCTTTCCAATGTTCAGCATAAATGAAATTATATCATTGCTCTCACAAGTGAGAATACTCATCTTTCCGACCTATTTTCTTTATTTTACTGTCAATTATGGTGTTATCTACTTTTATTTAAATTCCACATTAGAAAGATTTATTTTGAATAAGAAATTTTGTATTTTAAATTATCCCACTTTTTCTATGACATTTATATGGTGATCACATCTATTTATTTGGACATATTATAAAACAATCGCAAGCACTTTCAAAGATAATACTGTGAAAATATAAAAATGAAATGTATAATAATTTAATAATACAAGCACTGATGTCAAGTTTACACTTCTGTCCAGTATTATATGGCAATAGAATTTTGCATATCGTAGACATATAAGTATCAACACTAATTTCATTGACAGTCTGCAAAAATAAAATTACTTAGAGATTTAAGCATTTCACAAACATTGTATTAATGAAAATTTTAAATTTCCTGGTAAAATATGTAGTTAAATAGGACTGGAGGAGCATCTGTCCAATTTGCTTAACGTAGTCTGAAAGGAATGCAGAAATCTTTTTGTATAAATTAAAAAAAAATACATCACTGACCATTTATTTAATTTTTTTTGTTTATGTTAATGGAAATATTTTTTTTTTTCCCCCAAGAGAAACCCCTAATTTTGTCAATTTTAAGACTGAGTATATAGTTTCTACTTCAAATTTGCAAGGTAGATGCTATTTCATGAAGGAAGAAATGTAGCCTTTTAGCCTAAGTCGCTCAGCTGTTTTCTAAATTTTCTGCATCCTTGTAAAGTTCTTTAAATACCAAGATTTGAGGTTTTCTGGGTACCTTGGTGAAGCTAACACAAATTTTATAAAATACATATGCTCCATTCAGGGAGCAAGAAGAGAAAGGCATAATTTTTAATTAAAGGCTAAGGCCCTCCTGAAGAAAGTTCAAGAAGCAGCTTAGTGCTCGCAGGAAGCAGAAAACGTCTGCCATGTTAATTTCATGACCACAGAAGAGAAACAGCTCCACAGTTTCAAAATTACTGCCTATCCTGGAAGAACCTATTATGATTCCTTTCTTTTGTCACTTTAAATTCTTCCAGACCCCTTAAATTCCCTCTTCTGATGAAGGCCAAGATACATAACTCTCATTTCACACCTAACTGCTTTTTTTTTTTCTCCTTTTTTTTTTTTTTTGATAGAACCCACTTGATTCCTTTGCCTAGGAGTGATGGTATGCACTGGTAGTGTGATCAGTCTGTATGCTGTTGCAAGAAGCATCCACTCAGTCTGTGAAGCAACTGGTGTTTAATGAATGAAAAAAGAGACCATCTATTACCTACTTTGCAGCCACTTGCTTGCGTGAGCAGCTTTCCATAACCACTGTTTCCAGGCTGCATAGCATAATTATCCTATTGAAGTCCTATCGCATTGATACATAAAATAATGGCAGCTACTATCTTCCAAAGGAAGATTTCCAAAAGAACACACTGTCTGGGAGTCATACTAAAGTAGGAAAGCTAGTGAAAGATTGGGGGATCAGAAGGGTCCTACAAACACAGCAGCAGCTTGGCAATGTAAAGTATGTCAAGGTATTTTACAACCTTCATCAATGAATACTGTTCACAAAAAAAAGTAAAAATCTTTGTCTCTTTCGATTTAAGAAATAATTATTATGATTTATAATTGTTGCAATGATTGGACCAATCCGAAAGGTCAATGTTCAAGATATATTTATAGCTAATAACAGCTTCTTCATCGTGTACCTTCGAAATCTTTATTAACCTTAAATATCTTTCACACTTTAGTAGGAAATTTACCCTAAATTCATTTTAGGATGAAGGTGACTTTTACAACAATTCTTGTCTGAGGCATGCTTTGCAATATACACATGGTCATCAGCACTTTGAGTGACAGATCATTATCTAATCTGGCATTCCATTCGCACAGGCAGTTTTCCAGTAGATTTGACATTGATCATCTGTCCATTTGATTTGTTAACTTCATAAAAAGTAGGGTTTTTTTACAAAATTACTAAAAGCTTGCAACTCAGTATAGAAATGCTGTTATTTTATATTTTTCTTTATCATAAATTTGTTTTCCAGAGAAGTGGCTTTGGTTTGTGAAACCAACAACATTATTTTTCTTTCTCTATCAACTCTCCACTGCTAAATAAGCCTCAGGAATTTGGGGTTCAAATGTGATTAATTTGACTGGCACAAGAAAAGGGAAGCAAGTATGGGGAGATGGTAACAAAGTGCATCAGTATGGACATGAAATCCTCATATTACTGCATGTACAACAGTTGATGCCTTGAGGGTCTACCTAGAAACAGAGACCAGACAGGAGTAAGGGAATAAAGGTGGGTATTTATTTGAAAGGCCTTCACTTTCACCCTGGGGAGCCAAAGGCCACATCAAAGATGGACCCCAAGCTGGACCCCAAGATGGACGACGAGTCACAAGTTCTTGATAGTTTTATAGGTTTGGTTCATTTGCATATCAGCATAAATTCGTCAATTAAAACTTTAGCTAATGATGTAATTTCTTCAACTTCTCCACCTCTCTAGAGACCCTAGTTTACAACTTTTGGGCCTAGGACAGCCTAAGTGTCCTTGAACAAGCTTAGAGAGGCTTTGTTTGTAGAGATGTCTATCTGGCATAAGAGAGCAGCAACTAACAGGCTACAAGAAACTTCAGAGTTACACACTAGGCAGTAAAAGATTTAAAAATATAAAAGCTAGAACCTAAGGCATCACAGTCGGTTCCTGTCAGCACGTTTCCCCTATAATAAATCTAATTTTCTTATAGATCTTCTCTTTATCTACCAAATGTTTATGAAAAAAACTCAGAAACCACAAATCAAGACAATGTATGACACTAGAAAGAAAATCAACTCTCCTAAATGGTTTTGAGAACACAAAATGTCTAGGTTTATGTTTGTTGAATATCATACTGTCTAATTTTTAACATTCATTACATAGCATTTTCACAAAGAGGATGTCTTTTTAAAAAAGGTAAATATTACAGCCTACCTATTTCTTCCCTATTCATGCAAAAGCTCGCTGATACTATTTAAGAATGTGCATAAAAGTGGATGAATCTGTGTGCACATATCCACACATTTTCTGCAACATCAGTGCATACAGGAAGTAAAAAAATTATCCCAAATTTGGCAAATGCATTAATGATTTCTTCAAATTTGCTCATAATTCTTCTTTAGTTGGATTGCTTGTCTATAATCTAAAAAAAAATTTAAAAAAATTACTACATAGTCAAGATCAATGAGACACCAAAAATTAAGATCCAGACCAAGCAATTTACGAATGAGGAAAAGAATAAATTATGTCTCCATCTAGCCTCAAATACCCAACTGTGTTCCTATGAGCAAAATTGTTTCACCAGAAATACTTTTTTTAACTGGATCAATTGCTTTGTATTTGCAATAAAATGATTCAAGGTCTGACTGGGCACTTAGACAGCTATAGCAATTATTTTATAAAAATATCTCAAAATATTATTATCAAAACACTGATTATTTTACTGAAACATCACTGCTGTAATAGAAAATTGCCAACTCCCTTTTGAAGACAGAAAAATTTATTAAAACAGTGAGGGTTGATAAACTGAGGTCTACAACTGGTTCTGCTGAGGCTGCTGAGTCCAGAGTGCTGCCCTATGCTGTGAGGACATACAGGGATTTTTACTGGTTTGAGTTACTTAGGACTGTGTTTCATTTTTGTGTATTCCACCTATGTGTGGTCAAGATGTGAGGATTTTTGGGATATGGGTTTTTTGCCATTCTTCCATTACCATCTTCATATCATTGCAAAAGAGTGATCCATGCCAACACTCTGACAAGTGTGGATTTTTTCCATTCCCTGTTCATCCTCAAATCTGTTCAATGCTACTGCCAGCATAACACTGGGTAGTCAAGGGCCTGCTTATTTCCTACTCTCTTTCTTGCTGGAAAATGTACTAAGTAGATACCTCAACTACATAAACTTCTCTAGGGGGTTTATATTACTTCTCTACACAGATGTGTAAAAAAGGAAGTGGTATTTTGGTTGTGCACTGTTATGAACCAAAAATACCACCATGTATAAAGAAGGAACGTGTGTCTTATGTTTAAAAAAATTCAAATATGCCATATTACAATCATATTCTATCTTTTAAATTTATTTTTAGTAAATATTTACATGCTTTTCATGTGATTGTCCTCTCTCATATCAGGCCGTTCTTTAGCAAAAGCCAGCTACCACTGGTTTTAGTTGGAAAAGGCCCTTGGAAAATTACCATGATTGTCCTGATTTCTTCAGAAAAGAGGTTTAACCCTGAACTAGATGAATATTGTATTTTAATGAAATTTCTCAAAGAATTCTTACTAGTCAGCAGAATTATTTAGCAAAATACTTAAAAATTAAACATGAAATCATAGTTATAATTTAAATGACTTCCACAGTTATATAAAGATTAGTCTAACACATAATGGTATTATTTTGGTGCAAAACAACTATATAAAGAAGTCATCTCTGGAGATGCCTCAAAAAAAAGGCAAAAATATTTATTCTGTGAAAGTGTTTGATACTTGCTACAGTATTTTTTCATCTCAGAGATGTCCCATCTAAATAAAATATAACCAAACATATTCTCATATGTGTATAAACAGAAATGCTTACTATACCTATGTTGCCTTTTTTCTTCGAATCTTCAAAAGTATAAAGGCACAATGTCTTGGTTGAATTTGAGCAATAAAGGCACAGTAGCAGCTGTTGGATTCAACCTATGTCATAGCTTTCATACTTACCATGATCAAATTTTGTACACCAAGAAATGACAGTAGTTCAGGCTTATTTACGACGATGTTTTTAAAAGTGTATCAACTACATTTTGAATAGATATTGCTTCCATAAAATGGATACTTTATCTAAGTAAAATTCCTTAAAACAATCATGCATGTTTTGCAATTGTGCATTGCAACAACAAGATTATAAAAGTATAATGAGAAAGAATAGAGAATTAGTAAAATGAAACTCAAAACTCCTCTCATCTGGGAACTCTCCATGCTAGGTGGTTGGGCTTTCTAATGGCTTTCAGAAGATTTGTCTGCCATAGAAATGAAAAAAAATATTTTTGAAGACAGATTCTTTGGTTTCAGTGAACAGAGAAAAGCTTTTATTTAGAATATGCTAATAAGTACAAACATTCAATTTCTAAATTTCCTGCAGAAACATTTTGCATTTTTTCTGTAAGAAAGCCATACATTATTTCTGTCACAGTTTTTAATTACTGTTGCATATTTTGAGTCAAAGACAGTTGTCTGTTCTGTGAACACAAACTCCTAAACCAAGTAAACTCTACGTAACCTGCATATGGTTTGCGGTCGTCGGCCTGGAGAGGGATAACAGTATGAAAACAGTAGCATCAAAACTAACTTTAAACACCTTGGGAATATGTTCATCCTGTCACATCTATAATCAAATCAAAGTAAAGCTTTTCAAGATTTGCCATTTTAAATAAGTACTAAAAGCTATTATGCGTTACAAAATAAACTCTTAAGCGGGTATGTAGGCCTACATATAGCCCAGACTTTATCTTTCTAATCTGGTGATGAATACAGCAGGCCACCATCTGGTGTGCATGTACATCAACAACGACAATACAGTCCTACAATTTAATAATCACAAACTTTAACTGCTACTTACCACTTATTTCCAGCTACAGAAGGTCTCTGATTAAATCTGTCAAATAAACGTAGAAAAGCAGCAAAGGATTAACTGGTTTTGTTCCGGATTGGGTTTCAGATGCAGACAGTGAAGCAGGGAGAGCTCTGCTGTTGCTACGGAAACCTGACGCTGAGGATTTAATGACAGCATCAGATGGTATTGTACTAGAGATTGTCTGCTTGAGGGACTAGACAGCATGCTGCTGATAAGAAATAACAATGAATTCCAAATGTTTTCAGTTTGCTTTATCAGAAGAATCCTTCCATTGCCTCAAATATATTAATCTGACAGCAGATACAAAGAATTTATATTAACGTTAGAAAAATATGTGAAACATAATCTGCCTGGAAGCTCTCGATGCAGGTAACTAATCTTCCTAAACCCTTATTTAATATGTAAAGTTTATAAAATTAATACTGTATATAATTATGATGAATATTTAATTCATTTATATATATATGTTTCCTCAAATAATTTGTCTTTACACTGACAAGTTATAAAAATGAAGAATTTTTAAGTTCTTTTGTTTTAAGTTCATTAATTACTGCTAAAAAATGATCCAGAGAGGAAAGAGTGCCAACAAATTCCAGATTCAAAGAGGCATGGAACTATTAAATTTCAGGGATTCACTTCATATTCAGTCATTTAGTTTGGTAAAATTTTTATTTTATGATAAAAATTTTAAAATACTATTACGATTCAGAAACTATTTCTGAACACAGGCTTCATGAACTGCAAAGTATCACCTGTCAAAATGTAGGCTGATGCATGTATTCAGCAGGTCAAAATTTTCTTCTATAAAGTCTCTTTCTACTTCACAAATCTTTCTGAATTTCATTTATCTCTGGTGATTAGTTGATTGTTGCCAGATAAACAAATATAAAAATATTGTCTGAAAACTAAACCCGTGATTCTTCTATCATATATGTCTCTTTTTTTGTTAGTTCATCTGAGCTCCAGTTCATTGAGAAGCTTACATGAATACACAGAAATAATATTTTATATTTTATATTCAATTGAGGGTCTTCTGTTCCAAGGAATTTTAAAAACATTTCTCACTACGTAATATTGGAAAGCCTGTTGATAATACTCACAAAAACAACTCCTTTCCTTCAAAAATAAGGCCACTGCAACTTTATTCTCTAAATAGAGTAGAAAGGACTGCCATTTCAAAGGTCTAAACGAAACATCACACAAGACCATTTGATCAATATGGCTTTGAAGGTTAAAGAGTGATTCAGTCATACTGGGATTTAAAACTGTTATCTCCTGGAGTCTTAGGTATTTTAAACATGAAAATAAACCCCATCAACAGACCTCACCATTAGCATCAAAGGGAATTTCTGATTATGTCAATAGTAGGGCCAAGCAATCCCTTTACCTACTATCCCTAAAAAAAACCCAAAAAACCAAACCAAACTGGGAAGCGCAAAGAGAAACCTATGAATTTCCTTATTTTGAATTTCCCCATAATATTTTCTCTTTGGATCCTAAATAATACCAGGAAAAAAGTATTAATTGTTGATCCATGGTCAAATTAAAACTTCATGGCTGTTATCTTTTCTCTATTGGTTTTTGACTAAGATTTAGGAAGTTCAAGATAAAGAGTAGAGATGTCTTCAAAAACAAAAGCAAAACCAACAAAATAATAGTAATTTGGAGTCAATATAGGTAATCTTGGGTTAAATGCACTGATGCCTTTTGAATTAAACACTTAAAAACAATCCATATAAAAATTTGGGGTTATTTTGAAAAAAACAGTGTTTTGAATGGAGAATAATTTCTTTTTGAATAGTCAAAATAAATTGTGTTAATTCACCAATGATCTATTTTCTAACTTTTTGGAAAATTCCCCTATATTCTAGTCCAAGCTGCTCACCAATTCCTATCTGAGTTTTTTGGTTTAGACAACTTCTCCCTAATTCCTTTCTTGGGCAAATGTAATACTTGTCAAAACCAATAAAATAATCCCACACAGTGTATGTTTTGCAATAGCTTTGAACACCTCCTAGCCAAAGCATTCCCAGAATACACCACTACAGAATATAATATTTAAAGGCATATATGGTATTTGAACATAAAGTACTGTATGTACATCCACCTTTTAATCTTAAAGTTTGAAAGAAGAAGAGCTTTGAAGAGGCTTCAAGAGAAGTGTTTAGGAAAACATAAAAGAAAATTATTCTAAATATTTGTGAACTACAGGAAATTATTAATGGAAGTTACTAAGCAAAGCAAATTAAAAAAGATTGACATGACAACATTTAAGACTACGTTAAAATGTGAAGGAAATAATTTTAGAGCAATTTTGTCAAAAATACACACCTGTTTTTTGAATTTTTTTTAGTCCAACATGTGCAAAACACAAATCACTGAGAGGCTGAAATTATTTTTTATTAATTTGTGCTTTTAATCTGTGTGACCAATGATATCTTGGTATCTTTTTATTCTCTCTGATTTTCAGAGTGCATGTGTCATAAAAAGTGTTAGAATGGCTTTATCATCTTTGTACCAAGAGACCTCACTCCCTCCTGAAAGCAACCAGGTATACTTCGACAATGTCCCAGAGACTAGAGGATTTTCCAAAAAAAGAACATGAAAGAGTTACAGTGAGAGAGTGGAGGTCTGAATTTTATGCAGAGGCTGAAAAACTGCTGAGAAGACTGAGAAGCACAAAGACCTCATAGGCCACAAACAGGCCAAGGGAAAGTCATGCAGATGTCACTAGAACTTCAAAAGTCACTGAGCAGTTGAAACTAAGCTTAGGGAAGAGGAATTCTTAATGGTGATATGCACAAGAAGGGGCAGAGTTGCTTATAAATACTTCCCATTTCTATTCTCTTTGTCTCTCTGTGTTTGTTTTTTATTCAAAATATTCACTATATCAGAGACTTTTGCATAATGTCTTGCTCTTTTTAGCTGATAGACATTTGTTGTTGTTTTGTTGTTGTTGTTGTTGTTCTTTTTTATGGAACTCCTAAAGGAAAGATAAACACATTTTTCAGTCTTCAACATCAAAGCCTGAAGGATCCTGAAGTAACTGTTAGGTGAAATTTAGATCCTTGTCTTTATAATATTACCAGCAATGAAAACCATAATGCTTTTCTGAATCTACGTTAATCATTGCTTCCACTCTAAAGATACCATACATAACTGTAGTGGGACAATGAGAAATATGACATTTAAAAATAGGTTAGAAAGGGCAATAAGGCACACTAAAACTTTTTGATTCTTATTGTGAATATTTTGTCTGAATATCATGGCTGGAATGTAAATTGTCCTGCTTTGAAGAAACTACTATTGTTTATTTTAGATGAAAGACCACTGAGAGACATAATATAAATCTCAGACTATCACTGAATTCATATTGAAAAGGATGAAATGGACTTTGTTAAAATAGGCAATCACCTATACTGTATGGCAGAATTGTTCTCTTTTAAAAGTATTATACTTTGTAAAAATATGTAAAAGAAAACCGGAAGAGTTATGTTAAATATCTTTAAATATAATTTAATCATATCTTGGAAAACCAGAATTATAACAAATTATCTGAAGCAAGTCCAGAGGATGACCACCAAGTTTATTAGAGGGATGGAACACTTCTCCAATGAGGAAAGTATGAGAGAGTTGGGATTGTTCAGCCTGGAAAAGAGAAGGATTTGGGGTGACCTAATTGCAGCCTTTCCAGTACCTGAAAAAAGCCTATAAGAGGGAGAGAGACTATTTACCAAAGTATGTAGTGAAAGACAAGGGAGAATGGCTTAAAACTGAGAGACAGTAGATTTAGATTAGACATTCGGAAGACATTCTTTACTGTGAGGGTGGTGAGGCCCTGGAACAGGTTGCCCAGAAAACTTGTGGATGATCCATCCATGGAAGTGTTCCAAGGCCGGGTTGGCCGGGTATCTGAGCAACCTGGTCTAGTGGAAGGTATCCTTGCCCATGGCAGAAGGGTTAGAACTAGAGGATCTCTAAGGTCTCTTCCAACCCAAACCATTCTACGGTTCTATGATCTGTATATTTGGCTCAATTTCTTAATGTTGTCCTCCTAGGAAATTGCTTCACTATTAATTCTTATGTGTATCATGTTATGAATTACTATCACTTCTGATTAACTGAATCATTTTCTCATTCAGTTTCTCATTTAGAAACTTTAAGGAATTCAGAACTACTACAGCACAGTTATACTAGCTATAGATTAACGTAAAAAATGAAAGTAATAGAGGTATAATCAAACTTCCAGGATAAGCAAGATAATTCAGATACTTCAAGTTTTGAATATGTAGCAGCAGATGATCAGTAGTTTGTGAATAGGACAATTCTTCTGATCTAGAAATTTAACTTCATTTTGGTTTATGTGTTGCAGCTCCATGAGCACAGTCAAATATATCAAATGCAGTATAGTAGACTATAGTTTTCTAGTACTGAAACTCACAGCCAGTGCTATATTTATTATTCATGTAATTTCTACTGCTATAGACACTATAGACGCTAAAATAGATACTAAATTACAAGTGTGCGTGTGTATACATACTACTTACATTTGGTCAGAAAACTGATAAATACATTGCTATTTGTACATAGAATTACAAATAAATCTTTATCAATCTACAGGCATAGTACCTATGTCAAATGAATGGGTATATTAAGGGTACATTAAATTCTTTTGGTTGAATACTGTACCTCATGGGTAAAGTGGTGAGATACGTAACATCTAAATATTCTCACATGCATAACCATTTTTCTGAAGTCTACCCCATTATTGTTACAAAAGTGATATATAGATGTACTTGGTGTTTCCCAACTTTCAGTCCTACCCTTGGATGTCTCCTGCACTGGGTCCTAATTAAGTATGATGTGCACATTGTGCCCTTTTTTCCCCCCTACATGCGTGCAAATTGTTTGGGGTTTGAGTCACTCTAGTGACAATGAGACCCACAGGTTGTTTACACATCAAAGAAAACGACGGCTCTCACAAGGATCATTGAATGACCAGTGTGTTTCAGGCCTACCATTGATGACCATACAGAACTCTAAGCAAAGAAAAAGTATTGTTCCAGTTTGCTACTGAAATGCCACATATTTCAACAAAACAAAAACATCCAGTCCAACACAGTTTACAAACCATTGGCTAATATACTACAATGAACTCTCATCCTGGTTAAGTCACACTCCTGAATAAAGTAGCCTGTAGTGTCGACTCTGTTAATTCAAATTTAGAAAAAAAAAAAAACAACAACCGTTCTTTTGTTTTGGGGCTCAGCTTTAACAGCACATCAGTAAGAAGAAGCATATCAGTGTAGATATCATATGAAGAAAAACTCAAAAATTCTCCCTGCCCATCCATATTGCAGTCCATATTGTCAGTCCTGTGGTTTGCAACAGATGTTACTTCTTCCATACACTCCTCTACCTTTAAGCTCCCTTACTTCTCAAAAAACCCCACACCTGGACTACCTATAAGTAATTCTATTCTCACTTTACTATGCACCATTTCTTTCTGTTTCTTTGTAAGAGCTGCTCTCTTTCGGGCAAGCACCATACATTATCTCACTCCACTGTTACATGCATGTATTTGAAGCTACATAAAAATGTTAAATAATGAACAATAGAAAGCAATTCAGGACACTCTCTTACCAAAACTTAAATCTGGCAAGATTTCAAGGAAACATTATTGGAAGCAAAGTGGGAACAGACATCAGTGAACTATCTATAGATTTATTGTTGGCAGTAACTTAGAGCAGACAGCTCTTTATCTATACAGATATTACTTCACCTCATCTCATCTCATCTCGTCTCATCTCATCTCTGTCCTTCAGTATATATACATAAATATGAAGTATAATAAATAAAATAAGCACTTCAAGGAATCTTGGTTCATGTTACCATATTCCACATTGTCATACCTATAACTCAGACACTGTGTAACATATATACATCATCGTGATATAGTATTTTATATATGTGGCATAGCGATTAGCATTTTTGTACTCTATTTAGTAAGAAGTTGAAGATCTGGTAACTAGCTATCAGTTTAGTTAACTTGCAGTAAATAGAGTTGTACCTTTTTATGTAAAGCCTGTAAGAAAATATTGAAAATTTTGCTGCTGGACAAGATTTTTCATCACTGGATTGCAGTTTGGTTTGGGTTGGGTTTTTTTACAAAAAAAATTGTTATTGCTATCATTGAAATTTTACTTTCATTTCCATTTCCTGCAGAGAGACTTCGACAAATTAGAGAGAGGGGCAATTACCAACCGTATGAAATTTAACAAGGGGAATGCTGGATTCTACACCTGGGATGGAATAAAACCAGGTTCTTCTAGGTGACGTCTCTGTACTTTTAGCATAGAGAAAAGACTACAAGTCTTCTGGAGCTGGGAGGTGGTACCCAGATATGATTTTGTACCTTATCCAGTGTCATTGGGCAAGTGGTTCACAACAGAATGAATGCAGGCTGAACTTAAAATATACATTCATTTGTCACCATCTTCCATCTAAGCTCAGTTTCACTTGGGATGAATTCAGATGATTACCTGTTCAGCCCCAGTCATTTCAAAACAGAAAAGCAAGTGTTATTTTCTGAGAGGCTTCATTATTGTTTTGCAGTTTTTCCAGTTCAACAGTGTAAAATACAGCCGTGTAATAAAACTTCCTCTGGTTAGAGTTATATTTTGTCTGTTAAGGTATTCATATTAAGAAAAAAGCCTATATTTTAAATTTTTTTTTTTTTTTGCTAGATAGTTTATGACTTGGCTTCTGGTTAATGTATGACTTTACAGAAAATAAAAGAAAAAATGCAAATGCTCTATTTAGTGAATGAAAGATGTAAAATAAAATAAACTGTAAAATGTGATAATTAACATTCATCGAGTACTATTTTAGCAATCCAATTTCAAGCAATATATGCTTGAATAAAAACTTGAAAATGTGAGGGTAAAAATGTAATAGAACTCTTTATATATATAGCACTTAAAAAGAGTGACCCTGATATCTAGGAGATTATCCTCTCTTTTTAAATCAAACCTTTGGACACTGTTCCAACTGTGAGGAGACTTGAGTGACTACCATTAATGATTCAACCTTAAAGAGTACCCCACTGTTTTGGAAGGACAGGTATATTTCTGCCTCATTTTCTCTTTTTCAGTTTTACCTCTTGGAACCATTATTCTGGCCAATGGTATTAGGCTACCTGCAAAATGGTGAAATATAATAAACTGTCAAAAAATTCAGGCATATTTAAAGCTCGGAAAAGCAAATATGCAGCTCATGCACTGATACAAATAGTCACAGTTTTTAATTTAACTTTTAACCCAGAGGATAGGGTATTTGGTTTCAAGGATATTTATTTGTAAAGAGATATTATGCCATCATAGAAAGCAACATCAGATTCCTTTTTTTTTCTTTTAAGTTAACTTCAAAATTGCTAGTAGAACACTAAAAAAACCCAAACTACTAAGAAATTTTATATGTGCTTTCCTATGAAACCAATTATACAAAACACATTATTTAAAATTTTTCTTGACGTGCTATTCCTATCTATACTTTAATTTTTGCTATTAAAAAAAGCACTTATAAAAACCATGGTCTTTATTTTTGAAAGCTCAGATTCATAAGATACTCTGTCATGTTGCTGCTTTAATTCTCTGACTAGTCAATATTTTTAAATGCAGTAGGAACTATATGAGGCTTATATTTCTTTTAACATTACTTCAATCCTTCTCCCAATAGTTCATAATTCTTCTGATTTCATATCAGATCTTGTAATTGAAGACTCTTTTTATATATAGACATCAGTGCCATTAATATTAATAGTAAATGTACCTATGCAACAAGCAGAGAATATAAGCTAAATCTTTTATTTCTCTCTCTAGAATATATCTGTAAATTCATAGCATACAAATATCTGGTTGATGAACATTTAATTTTAAATTTAAGTGAACTAGTACTGTATCATGGATTTTAGACATCTGTAAAACTGTCAGGAGACTGAAAGTTTTTTCCAAGGTATCTTGTAGCTAGTGGAAGCCACTTCCTGTCTCTTCTGCCTGCATGTTCTTATATATGTATACATAGCTCCTGAAAAAGGGAGTACAGATTTCAGTTGAGTTTAGAAAGTCTAGTAGGAAAAAACCCCGAAGTTTTATATTTGTTGTGGTTATTAATATTCAGTAGAGAATATGAATACATAGCTAAACAAAATTTGGAAAGTTGTTGTGGTTTTAGTGACAGATGAAGCAAAAATGGCTATGACAGAAAAATCTAAATAAACAAACTTGGTCATGCCATGATTCTTGTACACATTTTCTGGAGCCAATTCTTCATCATCTTCATGTCTGGCTTTGTTCACTGTGAAAGGACTGAATATAAATGTCTAGGTTGTAATGAAAGCTTTATCTCTCCATTTTTTTGAAGCATCAGCTGACTAGACTCTATTTGTCGGCAGAAAATGTTGTTTGCATTTTTCCTGTGGGTATATCTGAAATAATAAGGAAGAACTCACAGGTGTATTCCTCTATAAATTCTGTTAATCTTCAAGACCTCAAAACCTCAAGAATTTCTTCCATGCATTTTACCAGTTTTTAATAGGAAAAAGAACTGGACACTTTGAAAATGTTTCCTCAGAATTGAGGGGGTGGGGTCGCAGCGTGTGAGTTTATAGAAATCTGAGTTCTTGATTAAATATTTCATAAAAAAGAAAAAACCCTTTCATTTCAGGAACAAGAAAAATGAAATCCCAGAAAGAGGCATTTTTGTCTGCAATCCCTAAGCATCTACATGATAGTATTGCTGTCAAACCTTAGGAGAATTCTAAACTCAGTGCCTTGGATTGTCATTCACCTCCATGGATGAGGTTCTCCAGACTAGCTGTTAGCCTATTATCAACTGGATTTAAGAGAGGGAAGTTTCATTTTTCAGTAAGAAAGTTGCTTTATTTTAGTGCAGAAATATATTGTAGCTTTCCTCCATGCAGTTTGCAATTTCTTCCCACTATCAAAAACCCATTTGAACCCTATTTGTGTATGCCTTTTGTTGATGAAATTGTTTTTAGAGCTGCTATTTAAAATGACCTGATTCACTGCCCATGTAAGTCAAAGGAAATCACCTTTCTACAGAGCTAAGAAAGGTGCAATGTCTACAGCCAAATTTTAAAAAAAAAGTGGTTTCGGTGAGTTAAAAGCTGTCTTTTTTTTTTTTTTTTTTTTTTTTTTTAAAAAACATTTTTTTTTTTAAAAAAANCTTTTTTTTTTTTTTTTTTTCATTTCAAGAAGCATTATTATCTGTAAAGAAAGAATCTGCAAATTACTTGGATAGTTCAATAATCAACCCCTTTAATATGTCCGGTAACAAACACAGATCAAGATGGAGCTAGTAAACTCCAAGGCCAGGTTGGATGGGGCATTAAGTAACATGGGCTAGTGTGAGGTGTCCCTGCCCATGGCAGTGGGGTTGAAATGAGATAATCTTTAAGGCCCCTTCCAACCCAGGCCATTCTATAATTATATAAAACTCTGCATTTGCTTTAGAAGGATGGCTCATCTTCTCCATCCCTCATGCCTTTTTTACCACACAGGTATTTAGTCTAGTGTGATACAAAGTATCTCCAGCCAATATAGAGAACAATTGAGAGTTTGTTATTCTCACACAACTTCTCAGAAATCAGCCCTTACTTGATCCCCTTGCACTTTTGCTATGAGGGGAAAGGAATGCATTAAATGATCTTTGTAAGCATCAGTCAAAGCAAAACCATCCTTGAACCAGATGCCTTTTCTGAGCTCCATGTACATGTCTGTTTTTATCTTAAAAGATAAGATGATAGTAGGCACAAGAGTTTTAGCACAAACACATAGAATTTTGTACCCAAGCTCTTACCCTTCATCTTAGGACCTGGCCATCTCTCAGTTTGTCAAAACCATCCCACTTTCAGGTGGGGAAAGAAAGTTTGTTGAAAATAGTCAGCTTGCAAATAACCTGAAAAAAATTCAAAGGCAAAGAGTTATTTCTAATTATAAAAAGGCAAACATACTCCATAAGAATCTCGCTTGCCACAATCAAATGTTTTAAATCATATTAACCTTCATTAAGTTTACTTTTCCAGGCATATTTTAGAATCATGATCCCAAAACACAGAACGTATAGTAGGTGTGATTAATACTGCCTTGGGTATCTGTTATCGGTCAATGCATTTCCACCCTTGGCATGCTATGTTGCTTGCTTATTTGACCATTCTTCCTCCATTCCTTTCTATACATACATCTATATATATCTAACCAGAAAAACTACAATGCCACTGGCCAAATTTTCATACACATCTTCTTTTAGAAAAGATTTCTTTCTCTTTATAATTACTAATTTTACTGCTCAGTCTCTATTTAAATACACAATGCTTATCTAATTAGTGTTTCCAGCAATATTTGCTGGAAGTTAATACTAGTTAGTCGTGACTGTGATCATCAGAGCAAGCCACTTACTGTAATATTCCTAGTAAAGATGAGGAGCCACCCACAGGCTCTTTTGCTTCTTTTCATGCATTCCAGCATAGTTAGGAAGAAGAGAAAGAGACTGAGATCAGAGATATCATCTACTATTCAAAGTCTAGACTTGACTAAATGTTTATTTACTGAAGACATAAATTAGATGTCTTTAGATGGACAAAAGATTATAAAAATAAAGTAGGTATGCATTAGATAAGGGCTCCTACAGATTTGAAAAGAGATTGTATTAATTTTGTTCCCTAGAAACTATTATGGTCCTACATTACCTAAAATTCCAGTAATCTGACCATAATTTTACAGTGCTTTATAATTTGATTTTCCCTCTCCTGCTTTGCTTCTTTGCCATTGTTACTCCCATTTTGATTATGGTAATTTTAGAAAGATATATTTGAGGGTGGGCAAGAGTTGGGAGGATGACAGTTTATTATGTAATATATTGAAAACCTCGAGGAGCATTGCTTTATATTTCTGTGTATACAAAACACAGAGAAGAAGGACTCTGGATCAGTTGCTGGGTTACTTACAGTGCCATGAATTGTAAAGATAAAAACAGCCAAATGACAGCTCCTTTGGAGAAAGTGAAAACAGGTTCTGAGCTGAACCTGATCAATCAATATAGAAATAGAGAAGTCTGGACTATTTTATAACTGCCTGTAATTCATTTTACCACAGTATTTTAGATAGAGATAAATTTGTAACATTTTCCCAACAAGCAGCGATTGGGTACTCTGTAGTTTCTCACAGGCTGACTCTGAATGCAATTCAGCCTGTGCAGATGGCCTGCACAGGGATGACACATCACGTAAGTCTCAATTAGCTTCTCACTGCAGAATTTAAATAGGATTACGTGACACATAAAACCTCACTGGCACTGTCTGAAAAGTGGTGATCTACAACATCTGAAGTTAAAGGCTAAAATGTAATGAACCAGCAATTTAAGTACTCTATCATCTTCTTTTTTTTTTTTTTTTTTCCCTCCAAAATAGAATTATACTGGAATACAGTCTTTTCTTTGAAACTTTATTGAAAAATATTTTGGCACATTCAGAGAGAAAGAATTCTAATTCTCAAAGTTTGGCAAATGACCAGAAGTATCACATCCTTACTGATATGCTTCTAATCTGTGTTGTTTGAGAGGCAGGCATTTGCTCTGCAGTTGTAGGCTGCAACATATTAGCTTCCTTTCTTTTTTGTCTGTTATGGTATTTTTAACCCACAGACAGCAAAACTGAAGCCATCAGATTTTGCTCAACCCTGATTAAAGATCAATAATGCCAGCTGAAATGTTTGCTTCATGTTCTAGTAAGGACATACATCTCCGGTCATCAAGGTAGCCGATAGTCTTATGTTCTTTCTAGACTGCTGTACTTAGACACATAATAGTTGCAGCAAAAGGCGAAGACTAATTAGCAGAAAGGGGGTTTTGCATGTTACATTTATAACATGGCAAGAGTTCTACAAAGCCATCAATGAAAAAAGAACATTTCTATTCATTGGAAGATGAATAATACATTGATTTTTAAATTACCCTTCTTTCTTACAAGATGCTTTACAGATGTATTTTATTGACTATCTTTTTCCCCATGTAAAAAACTTGCCCCTCTGTTAAGTCTACTGAAACAGTGAGATTTACCTTTAAGCTCAAGAAAGAAAATCTATTAGCATGTTCTGGTGTGGTAGAAAAGTTTCCTGGAGGAATTAAACTACAATTAGGATAGATATGCCTGTTCAACTCTAGCCAACAAAACCTCTATCTCTGCTTCCTTTGAGCCTGTGATGTTCTCTTAGTCTTCTTGTAGGTTTATTTTTTGGTGCAAAAATCTCTAGTGGTAAATATGTTTCGAAGAAAGTTTCTAAAAGAAAGAGCTTGTCAAATGCTAAGTACTAGAGTAACTCCTTATGCAGATTATCCCAGTTGGTAAAGCTCTTGGAAGCAGAAAGTTCATTAGATTATAAACACTACACTAGCTTTAATTCCTAGTTTATTGGAGATTCTCACTTTTGGTATGTGAAGAAGAGTGTCACAACACTTTGGGGAAAAAAAAATCAAGTTGACCTTCTGCAAATGCTTTTCGTTTCAATATAGTCAAATGGACAGTGAAAAGACATTATTCTGGAAAAGGATTTAGAAGATCATCATGGAAGATCAACTACTCAAGGCAGCAGCAAGAATAAAAGATTAAAGGGATCGATAGAAGTACGAATTTTTAAGCAGGAACAAAGAGGAGATGTTACATGTGTAGTCAGCATTGATAAGATCCCTGTTAGAATTTCATAGTCAGAAATTCACTTTAAGACTTGATTGAGTTTGGGAACAATTTGCAAAAAAGATACAAGAACTAAGATACAGTTTCACAAAAGTTTGGATTAAGCCCTTGCAAATTGGGTTGCATTGGATACAAGCATGTACGATTGAGGTGTCCGTAATGTAGATGTCTACAAGTGAACTAAAAGATTAAGCTTACTTTATATTCAGTATGTATTTTAGGAATGACTGAATTATTTATGTGTATTGCCCTCTAGGTATCAGTCTAGGTGGTTGTGTCTCTCCTGCATGTACTGTGTAACAACTGCCATTCCAGAATGGGTATGTCAGATGCCTTAGTGTGTCTAAAATGGCATGAAATACTTAAAATTGTGCAACTGATCTGGGGCTTTGATCAACATAATTGATGCATACAGAGACACTTTTAGCTCATTCTAAAACAGACACATCTACATGAAGACTTCATCAGGAGCATTTGTGTTGATTAGATCTCCACAGACTGTGATGAAAGCTTAGACACCTATCAAACCTACACGTAGATACCTACATTACAGATATCTGGGTACAAATGTCTGAGTCTAGAGCTGGATTTCACCCACAGTTTGCATGGGCATTTAGGAGAGGAGACAAAAGAATCATAACCTATCTAAAAGACAGAGGAGAATGCATCTGTGAGAAGACTTCTCAGTACAGAATATATGAGCAATAGCAAGACAAGTATTGCAAAGTATGCAAAATGAATTTAGACAAAAATAAAACTTGACATTAGACACATTTTAAGAGTTAAAACAATAATTCTTGAGCCAGATAATAGACTCAGAGGGGAGTGATACCGGATCTGATAGTCACCAATAGAAGAGAGGTAAGAGGGGGACATTGAGATTAGAGGCAGCCTGGGCTGCAGCGATCATGCATAGGTGGGGTTTGCAGTCCTAAGGATTATGGGTCAGGTAAGGAGTAAAGTTAGGCCCCTCAACTGTAGGAAAGCAAAATTCCAGCTCTTCTAGGAGATATTCAATAGGATCCCCGGGGAGACTGCTGTCAGGGACACCGGAGTGGAATAGAGTTGACAGATCTTTAAGGAAGTCTTCCAGAAAGTCTTTCACAGAGTGAAAGAGCTAGCAATTCCCAGGAGCAAATGCATAGGCAGTAGAAACAAGAACAAGTAACCTGGGAAGAGTATAGAGGTGAAGTTCAGTTGTGTAAGGAGGGGGTGAGAAGCTGGAACTAAACCTGGCAAGAGATGCAAGTAACAAGCTTCTACAGGTATGTTAACCAGAAAAGAAAGGTCAAAGAAGGTACCAATGCACTGGTAACAATAGATGAGGAGAAGGCTGAGATACTCAACAAGTTTTTGGCCTCAGTCTTCAGTGGCAAAATCTCCTACCTCACCTCTTGAGTGGATGGAGATTGAGGGAGCAAAGGGCTTCCCTTGTAAATAAAGATCAGGTTTATGACCACCTGAAGATCCTGAATGTACATAACTCTATGGGAGCTGATGAGATACATCCCTGAGTCCTGAGGGAACTGGCTGATGCAGTTTCCAAGCCACTCTTCATGATATTTGAAAAGTCATGGCAGTCAGTTGAAGATACAGTTAATGGAAAACGGGAAACATAGTACCCCTCTTTGAAAATGGTAGAAAGAAAGACCCTGGGAACTACTGGCCTGCCAGCCTCACCTCTGTGCATGGAAAGATCATGGAACAGATCCTCCTGGAATCTATACTGAGGCACGTGGAAAACAAGGAGGGGATTCAAGACAATCATCACAACTTAACCAAGGGCAAGTCCTTGTTTGTGAATTGGAGAGATGGATTCAATGGTTTGAGTGTTAGACGGATAAGAAAATTACTGAATGGTCACATCCAGAGGGTAATGGTCAACAGCTCAGAAGCTCCGTGAAGATCAGTGACAAGTGGTTTCCTTCAGGGGTTTGTATTGAGATCAGTGTCATTTAATATCTTCATTAATGGCATGGACAAAGAGATTGAGTGCACGCTCAGCAGATATGTAGATGACAATGAACTGAGTGGTGTGATTAACACACCTGAAGAACAGGATGTCATTCAGGGAGACCTGTACAAGCTCAAGAAGTGGCCCATGGGAATATCATGTGGATTAATATGACCAAGTGCAAGGTCCTGTGACTGGGTCTTTAATGTTCCTTCCAACCCAAGCCAATCAATGATTTAATGATTCTATGATTCCATGATTCTATGATTCTATGAATAAAGAACTCAACAGTCAAGGCTTTATGATACTGTCAGTACTGGAAAAAACCTCAATCAAGACTCACTTGACAATTTTTTGCAGGTCTCAATGCTTTTGTAAGAAATATGTTATAGATTAGTAGCAAAAATAATGAATAAAAAATTAATTGCTTCTTGCCTAAAGGCCAGCATTAGGCAAAATGACAGAGTGAATTATCATAACAGGGTTTTTGGCCATAAAGTCTATTGCTACATCAATACAAGTTAATAAACAGGGGCATGAGATTGAGCTCTTGGCCATGACTATCCATTTCTTTGTTAACATAATCTCTGTCACAGCTTTGCTTCAGGCCAAATAACACTTTCCCAGACAATGTGGACACCCAGTTGAGGAAATAACATATGTAAACCCTCCATTTCAAAGGCACATTTGCATGTATTAAAATAGGAAGTCTAAAAAGTCTAATTTTTTTTTCCCTGCAGAAGTCAAATAACAACAGGGCTGTTACTTAGCATTATTTCAGTTTATGTACCTTCCTTACCAATTTGTATTTTCCACATAACTATTAAACTGCTTTCCTCCAAAATGCAAACTATCTTCCAGCAGAACCTGTAGCACATCTTGTAGATGAGATGCAGCAGAAATAACAGTGTGCTACTGTTAACAGTCAGGATCAAACAGCTCTAATGGCCATAACAAAACGTGAACTGGTGACCCATGACTGAAGTTATGACAGATGCAAGAAGGCTAAGCCTAAGCAATGAAATTTAATGAATTTTCCTAATTTCTAGTATTGCCAGGTTTTATATGAAAAATATAGAAAGTGATATATTTTTCTTAATTATCGATATAAAATAGTTTGAGTCTAAGACAATATTTTACCTGAGAATTGTCCACATGGTGGATCTGTTATATTATAAAGAGATGCATTTTAGCATGCATTTTAAATTATAAGTGTTGCAGTTTCTCTGTAAAATATAAGCATTTCATGCTTTAACAAATGGTTTTCATTACACTGTGTGTGTAACTTCTCTATATGTATCTGCTACATAATGTGATTTATGTTCTTAATGGCATCTATTTTCATACTCTTCCTTTCATAAAATCAAATCAAGTACTATCTGTTTATCTGTATCTGTTTTTTCTCATAAGCAATAATAATTGGAAGATGTCATGCAGGTCTGGGAAATCTCAGGCTGTGCTGCTCTCACACATGGCTGCATTTGGATCTCAGCATTTTACATCTCTGTATTCCTATGCTTCCTGAGTTTTGAATGGACAGGAGCAGTGCTCCTTCCTGTCACCTTTCTGCCTGTTAATCCTTCTCAGAAGTGAGACCATGATGTTTCTCTGCTCTTGCCCCTCAGACTAACACCTATGTAGGAGGAGAACATAAGCTCTTGGCTCTGCAGTGGTTGAAAACACCCCACTGTGTCCCACAGCTGCAGCTGGTGAGGGGAACACACAGCACCACGCCTCAGATACAAGTAAGACAGGGTGGAAGCTGTGAGGAGCAGGAGATGTGGACCCATTTGAGGAGATATGTGGGAACAAATAAAAAGGAGAATCAAGCTGAAAGAAGCAAGGAGACATAACAAGGAAAAATGTGAGGGGGAACATGGGCAGAAGCACAAAAGAGAACACCAGAGGAGAACTGTGAAGAGGCAGAGTTTTGGAGAAAATGAAGGAGGAAGCAGAGTGACTCAGTGGAAAGGACACTGTTGGGCTGGATGCACAGTCTTGGAAGAAGTTCCATGCCATGAGGACAAATTCTTCTGAGAGGACTGAAGTCATGGATGACCCCTGCCAGGGCAGGGACACCCCTGAGGGGACTACAGCACATAAAGCAACCCATATGGAGGAGTCGTAGAAAGCAAGGAACTGTAGAGGTGTATTGGTTTTGAGCAGCAAGATTTTGGTAGTGAGGGGAGGTTACGGGAGTGGCTTCTGTGAGAGGCTGCTAGAAGCTTCCTCCATGTCTAGCAGAGCCAATGGCAGCCAGCTCCAAGGTGGACCCATCGCTGGCCAAGGTCAAGCCCATAGGAGACAACAGTAGTACCTCTGAGCTAATGTATTTAAGATGGGGAAAAAGAACCCTGTGGCACAAACAATAGCAGTGAGAGAGAGGAGAGCAAATCTGTGAAATCAAGGGTTCTGCAGACACCAAGGCCAGTGAAGAAGAAGGGGCAATATGTGCTCCAGACACTGGAGCAGAGATTACCTGGCAGCCCGTGGTGATGTGGACTGTGCCTCTGCAGCCATAGTGGAGCAGAGATCCACCTGCAGCCCACAGAAGACTCCATGCCAAAGCGTGAAGGGGATGAGCGTGAGGAACATCAGAGATAACGAGTGATAAACTGACCATAACCTCCATACCCCATCCCTCTGCACTTCTACAGGGGGACGAGTAGAGAATTTGGGAGTAAACGTGAACCCAGAAAGAAGGAGGGGTGGGAGAAAGGGTTTTAAGATTTATTTCTCATTATTTTACTCTGATTTGATAGAGAGGTTCCAAGGAAGAATGTTAATAACTCTTTAAAATAGAGCTATTCATTTTAGTAACACTTTATGATTTTTTTCTCAGAAAAAAAAATTAAGCCAGAGACCGAATCTTTCTCTTAATTTTCATAAACCTGCAGTAAACAAAACCTGCAACGTTTGACTTATAATCAATTTTTTAATCATTGCACTATCTTTCTTCCAACATACCACTGTGAATATAGTAAGATTTTTTTCATAGGTCTTGATAGCACCTAGTTACCTTTCATTCTTTAGAACAAGTTAAAAACAACTCATCTGGCTTCTAATGAACAATGAAGCATCTTTTTCTATGGGATTGTTTTTATTCAATGTGGATTAAAAAATCTTGTGCTTAACTGCAGGGATTTGACTTAAAAACTGTTTTAATCAGGAAGCTACAAGTAGTCTTTTATATTCAGAATCACTGGTAATAATAGTTTCAGAGCCAGTGTGAAATCATAAGTTTTTTGGTCAAAGTAAATGACTTCAATAAAAAGAAATGCTTGTCAGAGATGAACAATAATGGTGTATCATTGATTCTAATGCCATAAAAGAAAATATGAAGGAAAACAATTACATGAAATGGCAACAAAGACTTTTGAGTTCTGTATCTTGTCTTCCCCATCAGTAACCAAAGAAGAAAAAGAGCTTCAGGCCTCAAAGCAACACATAATATTTAATACTCAACCTTCTAATAGCTAAAGTGCTAAAGCTATTCTTGTTCATCCTATAGCAAAGAACAAGGTAAAACTTTGAGAAGAATGGGAGTGAGTATGGAATATATTCGCCATTTTCAAAACTGAGGTCATGCCATATTTTAAGTGTATTTTAAAGGCATTTCTGAACAGTTTAGAGTATAAATTTGAAAAAAACATTTCTTAGAAGTATAGATATCATTACTATTCAATGAGATTTAAGGCAGATTTTCAAGGACACACGTTAATTTCCAGGGTACTTATTTTTTGCAATGCAGAGATCATGACATTCAACTTTTTGGAACGTTTAATCTCTCATAAACTAGCTATCTGTCTCTTTCATTGTTTGCTAGAAAAGAGAAAGCAGTTCCAGCAATTTATCTTTGATGAAAAATAAAGAGTGGGTTTCTATTTTATACTGGAAATATTTCAAAAATACTGGAAATCAGAACAACACAATTATATTAACTGCCTTGAAAAAACTGAGAGGCAATGATGAGCTGGATAAGAATAATTTAAAATAAAATCTGTATGCCAGGTTTTTCTTTCATATTCTGTCTTACATGTGTTTATAATGGCATTGACTGTAAATAAGAGGAGAGAGTAACCTTTAAAAAATACTTTTTAACATCACTGAAAGATTTTTATGAAACATTTAATAAGAATTGATTTTCAAAGTTAAAATATCAGTCTAACAATAACAGAGGGTTAAAATGTGTTGTGACCTTCATAATCTTTTCAATTCCATAAAAAGCTGTGCATGCACACATATACACATGGAAATTTTATAGCTACTTCTGCTCAACAGCTGCTAAAACATGCCTGTTTATTTGCATATGATCTTTTGTATTGTCAGGTCCTTCATTTAGTGGAATCTGCCTTTTCATAAGATAAATTATATTACATGAAACAATATTAGCATACAATCATTTTCAATACTTAAAACAGATTAATTTTTCCCAAATAATTACATTAATATATATTGGTTTTCCGATTATACACACCGGTAAAATGGCAACATCAGAGAGAGGGGTTTTTTTTTGCCAGGACCTGAGTATTTGTGAGTTCTCTCAGATAAAGGAAAGGTTCTCATTGCCGATTAATATTTTTCGTACATTGTTTGCCAGCTTTTCTTTCGTGTATAATGTGGTTCTTCCCTAATAAGATTTCAGGATTGTATCTTAAGCAGAGAGATCCTATTTACAGAACTATCATTTCAGATCAGAATTATGCAGGACTGTGACTATATTAGAAATACAACCCTGAAAGTTTTGCTGTCGTCCTGGTTTCCCTAGTGATTTTGCTTTTTATACTGACAGTGGTTCTTTGAGTCATGACCTTTAATACCCTATATTTTCAATATTATGTATGCCTAATACCAAGAAAAACACTTACAGCCTTTAGTGGATCACAAAGTTTTCTGAAGACATGACATTTCTTTTTTCTTGCTAGTATAGACCATTGGTAACTGCACAGAACAGTAAATGCTATGCTACCCTCAAACTAGAGTGAAAGTCGACTCAAACACAAATACCTTTCAAAGATTCTCATCACCTACTTTATATCAGACATCAAACCATGTCCCAGCCTCATGAACCATTTGAAACCATTAAATAGCTAGTGGGATTTTCCGTAGCAGTAGGAGCTTTAACTGCAGTGTCCTGGACAAATTCCAACACAAGTAATTACACTGTGTCAGTAAATCCCCCTGCATTTTATTTGGATGCTCCATTTCTTTTTCCTCTAGTAAAACATTATGTGAGGTTTGCTGTGTATTGTTAAACAGGTCCTGAGTTTTATCTAAAGTGTCTTCTTTTTAAGGATGTGTGAAATGATCTCTATAAGATGCAGTAAGGGCTTTGGATATGAATTTGGAATGCACTTTAGTACTCCCTATATTAAACATTATATGATGTAAGTTTTTAATTATTTTATTTTTATATTTATGCAGATGAGTGCTAAAGAAACACAAGTATCTTAAACAACTGTAAGTAGAACGTGTTAAACTGTTCTTCAGCAATCCTTTCACTTATTTCAAATTGCATTGGGTTGACCATTTTCTTTCTCTGCATAACTTCTCAGTATCCCAACAGTATTCCTGTTTTACAGTATAATAAAGATACTGCCTGAATAATTTTACTTATGGAAAATAAGAGTGCTTACATGCTAGAGCAGCTAGTATCTTACAGAGAAGCTCACTTTCTCAGTTCAGAAACTGGTATTCAGCTTTCTGCTTATTTTGAACTAGAGTAAGGGCTTAATCTCCTCTCACTCTATCTCTTAAGCTGCTCAGTTTCCTCAGTTATTTAAGTTCTGGGTATTAGTTGCTCAATTCTGAGTTTAAATCTTCCCCCATGCAAAAAGCCTTGAGGGAGTAAAATTCTAAGGTCTACATATTTTGGGATATTTTAGGGTGGTTTTGGGTTTTTTTTCATTTTTCTGTAACCAGCTTTATTCTCAATACTGGAATTATGTACCTGTGCTAAATATTTTCAGATGCTTTATAACTGTTCTGCAGTATTAACAAAACAAATTTCAAATTGTTCTAAGCTTGCATAGATGCAACCAATGAACTGCTCAAAATTTGTTACCAATTAGTTACTGTTCACACAGTGCTTTGAATATATAAAATACTTAGGAAATTATAGGCATTATTACATAGGACACAGTCCACTGTGGAGATAAGAAATGCTTTTACTGTGTGACCTGTGGTCACAATCTTCTGTAGCAGCCTTATATTATTGTGCAAGAACAAAAAAGTTTGTATGATTTACAGAACTACCTCCTGAATGCATTTCACTGTATCAAAAGTCTTCATACTGTAATTTCATTCACTTTGAAAAAGGTAATACCAATTTTATAGAAATTCATCTATAAATTTTACAATCCCAGATAATTTTGGTAGAAGTCTTTTCAAGTAAGGTATAGACAGTTTTAAAAGACGAAGGTTTTTTGCTTATTTTCAGGCAGAAGTGACAATAATAATTTCAGAAATCGATGAAAAATAAACATTTCAGTGAAATTCTGAAAAAAACAAAGCAATTCTAGTTTGCGAATTGGCTGCTTAGGTGGGTGTCATGGGTTGAAACTGAGTTGATTGACAAGCTTTTAAGCCAATGCACTTTTGTGAATTTTGCATATTTAAACCCCGTGCAAGGGTGGGAAGTTCCTCTTTGGTTTCCGGTCTCCTGAGGGAGGAAGGGGGGGCCTCTGAGCCCCGGGCGGCCTCTGGGCCCGGCCCGGCCCCGGCCTGGGCTCCTGCCTGCTGCG
>VZTE01001674.1:323806-336719 GCA_013397775.1 Eulacestoma nigropectus
TGATGGCCCATGATTGCAGTGTGAATATACTGTGGAATTTTCATGGGAGAGATTTCACTTCAGTAGGTAATTTCCGGGTGGACTACTGAGATTGTGAAGAAATCAGAAGTTTGCAGCATCAGTAGAAGGAACCTTTTTCCCTAAGCATAAGAAAGAGACTTTTAAAGACTGTAACACTGACCAAAATTGTTACCTTTTGTGCGAGGTGGTAAAAGGAAGGGAGAGTGCTGGAGGGAGAAAGGGGGGGCAGGGGGGAAGGAGTTTTTGCTTGGAGAGTGCTGGAGGGAAGAGGGTTTTGCTTTCACTTCTTTTTATTTCTTGTTACTTTAAACTCTGTTACTAATAAACTTAATTATATTCTTTAAAGTTTTAGGCGTGCTTTGCATTTCTTCTAATCCTTATCTCACAAAGTGAAAAGCATGTGATTAAACCACTACAGTGGGCTAAGAAACAAGCTCCATCCCTGCCTCCCCCTCTTGCTGCTCTGAGGTTCTTTCCTTCTTAGTTGCCTTCAATTATTAAAACCTGGACTCAGTTTCCAGACTCATGACTCTGGCTGTTCAGTGAGCTGAAACATACAGATTCCTACTCAGTGGATACCTGTCGCACTCAGACACGAAAAAACCACGCAGACCTCGCCAGGTGGGAGCAAGGAAAGGAGAGACCCGGGGCGAAACCCTGAACTTTATTTTATATGTTCTTAAAAACCACCGTGGATTGGAGGGAGAAATTACCACCCCTCAATCACACTGGTCAAAGGAAAAATCCATCAAATGTCTCCGCCTAGGAGAATGGAATGAAAAACAATCTAGAAGTTCAGAAAACATTCTAGGCCAGTTAGAAAAACAAGAGCTATGTTTATAGAAAATGCATGAGAACTTCTACTAGAAAAGTAAAAACACAGAACAGTAGAAAAACCAGGGCAACAGATACCTACAAAGGACACTGCTGGGTCCTAATTCCAGCTACATGATAAATTCCAGGACTTTCTAAGTTAAACTAGGATAAATTCTTATGCAGTTTTCTGGTGCGCTCAGGTGTTTCTGAGAAACACACTGTTTCTGCCGCTTCCTCCTCAAGGAGGACGCTCCTCACACTCTTATCCTGCTCTTGAGTGGGGTCCATCCCATGGGAGACAGTCTTTTGGGAACAGACTGCTTCAGTGTGGGTAACCCTTCGGGTCACAATTGCTGACAGCAAACTTGCTTCATCACGGGTTCCTTTCTCAATGGGCATACAGGTCCTGACAGGAACCTGCTCCAGCTCTGTCTTCTTAGAGGGTCACAGCGTTTTTTGGGCATCTACCTGCTTCACCATGGACGTCCATGGGCTGCAGGGGGTCAACTCCCTCACCATGGTCTTAGCCATGGACTGCAGAAGAATCTCTGCTCCAGCGCATGGAGCACCTCCTTCCGCTTCTTCTCCACTGACCTTTAGGTCTGCAGTTGTTTCTCACTCCTGAGAGAGTCTGAGTTATATTCTCACTCCTCTCTTGACTGCAACTGCTTCTGCATAGCACAATTTTCCCCTTTTTCAACTATGTTATTCCAGAAGTGCTGCCAACATGGGCAAGCTGATGGCCAGCAGTGAGTCTGCTCTGGATTCGGCTGGCCCTGTTGAACAAGGGAGAATCTTCTAGCACTTCTCCCAGAAGCTCCTGCTGTAGCATCTCCATGGCCCCTCTCTCCCTTCCCGCCATCCACCAAATAAACCTTTGCCACCCAATTTCAATTCAAGTTTGAACCTCCTGATATTTTGGCATGGTTGGAGGGGGGCAGATGGGGAGGGGTGATCTTAGCAGTGAAGTAGTTCTGGAAGCATTTCTATATCTTCCAAATGAGGCACAAGTTTGCACGTTTTGATGTAAAAACGTATTGGCGTACTTCAAACTTTCTTATTCACCCCATGTTTGAACTAGTTTTGGACTTCATTTTGGAGTATCTCACAGAAGAAGAGTATAAAGTTTCAAGCAACCTCTAAGTTCTTTTGAATTTTATCTTAATTAAAACTAATTTTTAACCAAGAGTCAGTAGGAAACATTTTCACAGACTTGTGTTGTGGTTTTAAATACCTATTAACTGATACGCAGACTCTGTATTTTTCCTTTTTATGCTCTGAAGCATGTGTAAGAGATGAATTTGCTTTTTCCATTTAATAGTGTGATGTAATTGTTCCTGACCACATTTGTGTAATACTCCTGGATGCATTCTTTGCATCAATGTCCTGCAGGATGAATCCTTGCAGCAAATATCACATGTCCACGGCTTTGTGTACCCTTTGATATGATCATGTAGTTTACCCCACTCCTTTCATTCTATACTCAAGAAAGTGGGATGCTGGAAAATGGATTTTTGTCCTCTGTTTGAGTCCTGGGGTACATTTCTTCACGCATTTTAGTAAAGCTACTACTAAGAGTATTATTACAGCCCTGATTACTACCAAACAGAGACGATTTAGTAAAATGCAAAGCATGACTAAATAATGTAGTGTCACAGTATGTTGCATTCTTGGAAAATGGTAAAGAATTCCAGGTCCTCTTAATTTCTTATTTATTTTCATTCTGCAGGATCTAATTTCATCTATACTGTTCGAGAAGACAACATCAGAAAAACAGACTATCTGTACTTACAAGCAATTGTATTTCAAAATATGAATATACAGAATTTTTTGCCATCAGCTGCAGAAGTGAATTAAAATTCACATTTGCCAAAATTCAGTAATTTTCTAACATGAATGTGAGTTTTAAATCTGTAGAGCTGTCAGTCAAAACAATATAAAAACACAGACTTAATTTATGAAGTCATAATGCATGAAGAATAAATTAGTTGGGGAATTATTTATCAATCAAGGAAAAACATGTCAAGGATAAATAATGGAAATTTTTTATTTCTTCCACACGACATAAACCAAGTGCTCCCATTAATTAAGTCTATTGTTTGATGTAATCTCCTCTTTTAAAAGGATATTTCTCCATCAAGGTGGAATTAAAGACTTTCTAGCAAGTGAAATGCGATAAAAGGGTTCATTCCACTTCTGACAAACCTTTTCAAAGTCAAGCAGAAAACACTTCTATCATTTTGTTGCTGAGTATGGTTATGCTGCCTAACTTCTTCCACTTAGAGGAATTCCTTTATATATAAATATAAAATATGTAATTTACTTAGACAGCTTTCTACATGTAGCCTAGCCACAAAAATCAAAATGGAACAGGGGTGACTCCAGAGTGGATCTGGATCCAAGAGCCAATTTATGAGGTTAGAGAAGTGTAGCTCAGAAATTTCAATAAGCTTATGCCAAGCTACACCAGCTGCAATGTTGAAAACCTAGGAACGCTCCCAGTGAAGTTTGAAAGCATTCCAAGTAAACAAAAATAGCAGAGTAGAGTATAAACAGTTATCTAAACATCACCATAGATTTAACTAACACTTCTCTGAAAGAACAAAGAAGCACTCAAATAACTGTAGTGCACTGTGTACATTTTATGTTGTTTATTACTGTTGATGTGCTCAAAGTGAATCTATACTTTGAATGTCTTATACTTTGATCTTAATATTTGTTTTTATTGCATATTCAAATCATATAGCTTCCTTAAGTGATTTTTCTTTTTCTTTCTTTGTTCTTTTTTTTTATCCTATTTTAAAATGTTTTATGTATCTGATAAAAAATAATCTTGAAAATATGAGTAGATAATTCCTCTTGATGAGAAATAAAATTTTTCACCATTTAAAACTCTTTAAAATTATTGCAGGTGTGGGGTTTCTTTTAGTGGTGGGAAAAAATTATCCTTTTTTTCTTTTCATCTGTACTTCAGATTAGTTAATAAGAGTTAAGTTCATTTAGTTCAAGCATTTAGGAAAATGATTTCTCTTACCTTGTGAGTAAGGTCATTAACAGTTTAATACATTTTCTAGGTTGTTTAATTCATTTAAATTTTATATTTTTATTCTGTTATTCGCAACATGGATGGTAATATCAGAAGAGATGAATTCTAGGATAAATCTTAAAATAGAGTGGTAAATGTAAATAACTTGCTCAGCATACCTTAAGGTGAACTGTGAGTATTACATTTAGGTGCGCTGTTGAACTGTGTACAAGAAACTAAGAAATCAATTATTATATTTCTAATCAAAACAACCTGGAAACACTTGGGCACAGTGAGAACACTACCAATTACAAAGCTGAATATTGGTCTAACTTTTCAAATCATTGAACTCTGATAACTCTCTTTACAGAAAGAAAATGATAGAGTGACAGAAGTTTGGGAAGCTCCTTCAGGGGATTTCTGTGTCAGAGGCACCCATACAGTAATGAATCATTATGACAGCACCATAAACAGTGACTTGCTGAAACTTTGGCTCATTCACTGAAGCATTTGTTACAAATTTGAAAATTTCATAACCATGGGATACAGGCATAAGAAAATCTATGCATATACTCCTGTACAAAGAAAAGTATTCTCAGCAAAGCTGTTGAATTTTTTTATCATTATGCATGTGGCAAACTAAAGGGAAAAGTTCCTGTGAAAACAAAAATGTTAATGTTATCTCATAGAGACTCTAGGCCATTCTCCAAGTCTTACCAAGTACAGAAGAAATTTTACAATAAATAGCATTTGTGGTGACAACAAATATTAAACTGTAGTAAATGGAGTCAGTCTAATTTTAAAACATCTCATATGTCATGACTATAAAAATATTAAACTATGGTAAATACAGTCAAATTTTAAGACATCTCATATGGCATGACTATAACAAGAACTATAAGTACATGCCTACTCAAAGAAATACTTTTTTTCTGAACCCCAGAAATATGGTAGGCAACATTCTCAAAAGTACCCAATTATTTTTGTTATTGACATTATGTATATCCAGTGACATCGTATTTTCCTTTGAGACTGAGTACTTGGATATTTTTACTAAAGAACTCAAAGTAAATGTAAACTGAAAAATATTCTATTGGAAGTGATAGTACCTTACAAACTCAAATTTCATAACTAAAACTATGTGGAAGAATAGTTGGTAGTTTGGTGTTACAAGTATGTTATTCCACTGAAAGTCAGAGACAAGAAACATGTATTTTTAGTAGTTATATAATCATGTTCAGTTAAACATTATACAAAATTTAGCAGCATACTTGAGTTATTTGGTGAAGATTTGGATGACTATAACCAAAAGCTTTGATTGTTAAGATTATTATTATAATAATTAATGAAAAATTACTTTTGGAAATACTGTTAGCATGGCTATGTTATTCTCTTGTATAGGCTACTATAATGCCAACAAAAACCCACATTTTTTGGCATTTATTTTGCTATATGGACTAGCTGTTTGTGGCACCCTTGCTTCTGAAATCAGTTCAGCTTCTGAAATGCTCTTTTCAATTAATTTTGGAGTATTTTGAAACCACATTTACTTCTTCAAATTGGAATCCCCTGATGAAATTTGGCATGTGGTAGAATATGAAGATTTATGGTAGTATAGCTCACTAAAGAAAGTCTTATGTAGACATAAATTATGTCAAAGTAGCTGCAATTCCAGCTTAAGTAATGATGCAGTCTCAAACTGTCCAACCTGCACAGTATTTAGTATGCAATATTAAAAACTTTTCCCAATTAACCAATGTATCTGCTTGGTCAGAAAAAAAAACCCAAAACCGAAAACAAATTACCAACCCAAACCTGTTCTGCTTCTCAGGGAGACTGATTAACAGCATGGTTGGCACAATTATCAAGAGACAAGAAAAAAACAAACTAGAACGTTCTGGTTGTTATTTTTTGCTAAATCTCCCTCAAATTACAGCAAACAGCTAGATGGCTTTTCTGTTGTCATTACTGATATCCTCTCAGCCCCACAGCCATGTGGCTCTGCCACGCAGTAGGGTAGTAACACAATAATGAGGATAAGGCTCTTCAGAAAGCTATGCCAGCATGTACTAAAATGGAGACCAGACACTAATTGATACTGCTTTGTGTCCTACTGTACATCGACTCCTTTTAATTGTTTTCCAGTATTGTCTTAGAGAAGTGGATATGATTACCTCAGTATTTTCAGTGTTACAAAACACATAAAGTAGACCTGGAAAGGAACTTGAGGTATCACGTAATTGAATCCTGTGCCCTAGGACAATCAGGTGCAGACAAGGTATTCCTAACTCATTTACTTTATCTGTTTTTAAGAAAATGTCAATTATATGGATTCTAAAAGCTCCTTGAACAATGTATTACAAAGCTTAATTACCCTTAACAATAGATAAAACCTTATTTTTTTTTTTTTACATCTAACGTAAATATCCCTCCTTGCAAATTAAGCCCATTACTTTTGGGCCAATGGAATAGAGAACAATTAATCGTCTTCCTTTTTCCAATAGCTTTTTATTTATGTGAAAGCTGTTACCTTGTCTCAAGGTCTTTAAATTTTCCTGAACACAGAAGTAATATAAGAAAATAGATCTATGGGGCACATTAAAAACTAAATTGTTGAGCAAGTGGTGAAGATATTTTGGATTAAGAAGTAAATTTTCTAGGCATTCACTGTGCTTGACTAAATAGTTTCTTGATATGAAGAGTTAGTAGGTCAAAAATTATATATACACATAGATATGTCAAGGCAGATTCAACTGTATTTTACTAAACTACTAAATATATTATAGAGAATCTATCCTCTGTAGAAATCTTCTATCAGATTGAGGTAATTTGTGATGATGAAAGGATGCGCTGGTTGATTTTATTATAGTTACATTATTAGTTGTATTTCATATAAGGGAGACTAAGTTTAAGAATACTAATGGAGAGACAGGTTAAAAGGAAGGATTTTGTTCTATTGCTCAGATGAGAATAATTCTTAGAACACAAATAGAAGTAAGTTTGAATTTTCCAGTACTAAAAATATATTATCAGCAACATTCTGTTTTTAAAAGCTTTTTATCTGAGTAAAAATAATTCTTAGTTTATGAGGAAAATGCTTAAAATTATTTTAAAAATAGAAATTAAAAAAAACATGGAAAGGCTTTACTTGTTAACTTTGCTCTTCAGAAAACAATTTTTTCGAACTGTTGTTTTTTATCTCAGCTTTGAAATCATGTGCATATCCAATAAATACATTGATTACCTTCTCTTTCTATGACTCCCTGAACAGAAGTAGAAACAAAATACTCAAGAAAAAGCTTTCAAAAGTCGTATCAGAAAAGCTGAGACAATAACCCAGACCTGAACGATAAGCAAACCAAACAAATCTAAAGTAGAAGTCATAATAACCCTCCCTTTCTTTTTCCTTAATTGTAATGAAAAATAAAGAACACATCGTAGTTAGAATTTGCATTGGTATCACAGGCAAAGTTGGTTTTTAATCACCTGACAGAGCATAGTTTGATTTGATTATCTTTTCTATTCTTAAAAGCACAAAAAACAGGGATTAGGACACTCACCAGGTCATTAATATGAATCAGAAAACTTTTTTTTCCCCCGAAGTCATGCTTTTACATTCTTTACTTTGTAAGTGTGAAGTCACTATCATATTCACTGTATTTTAATGTACTTTTTCTGTTATTTTTATTAATAATCAGAATGACTGTAAAACCTTTTTTTTACTGATGCCTTCAAGATTTTTCACACACAGTTGATCATGCAAATCTTACTCACTAAAATCAATCAAACTAAGGACCCATTCCTTTAGAAATTCTTACCTTTTTTGATTGCTCACAACTGAGTTTAGTAGGCGCCATTACCAAAAAAAAAAAACTGCAGAGAAAACATAGATGAGAAAAACTCTTTCATCTGATTGAATAGTAGAAAATTTTCTCAAAGACAATAAAATATCAGCATGATGTTAACATTCTTGGGCTTACTGTTTTGCACAGTAGAAGGAATGACTGAACTTGATCACAGATGGTGCTTTTTGAATTGTTCTTTTCCAGTTTATCTTTTTGTCTGTTTGTTTAGCGGAACTCCAGTGCTTACTGACACACAGCTTCATTGACTAGCTAGGAATGTAGAAATAGTAAGTGTTTCTGAGCTAAAAATGATGGATCTTCTAAGCAGCTGAACTTCTGCTACGGACACACAAGTTTCTCTTTGCCTAAATCACATCTGAGTTTGACCCCAATGCTTTCATTTGATCTGCAGGCTGTTACAACTCCTGATCCTAACAGAGAAGAGCTATGTGTGAGGTACATGTTAAGACATGAAACTGCAATTCAAAGGAATTCTGAGTATGAATCCTACAGCACTGTGGCAGTGCTTAAAAGCCCCTGTTCTGGAAAAGGGGAAACGGTAGGATTTGTGACTTTTTTTAAACCAAGATCTAAAGCAAAACATGTTGGCTTCTCTCAAGAGGCTTCATTCTCCTATAGCTGGAGAAATTGATGGCTATAAAGTGTCAGTGAGGACAGGAAGTGAGGCCAGAGTGCACTCATCAGGAAAATACATACAACAGTATTTGTATTCCTGGTCCAAGTATCAAGTAAGAAATGAAAAAATAACACATGGGAAGCATTTATTTATTGTGCTGATTCCAGACTTAATGCATAAATCAGTGAGCACAGCACATCAATAAGAGATAGAAATCATTAAAGGTGTGATTATAATCAGACAGGGAACTGTGAAAACCCTACGCGGTACTTCATACTGGCTTGCCTTCAAAGGCATCCCTATCAATTTTCCTTCTGTTTGATGAATCTAGCTGCTGACCCTGTATTTCTTACTTGCAATTTCAGCTTTGTTAGTTTTCATTCATAATCTGCTCAAGGCTGGCAGCTGAGTGAAAGATACGTTAAGCATGTATTAACTTCCTCTTCCTCATATGTCTTGGTCTGGAGCACTATCCTTTAAAAGAAATGTGTGTTGTCACCTAATTGTGATCAGTTACGCAAAGCCTTTGTCATTTAGTACAGGAAATAATTGATTTATTCTAGCCTTCAAACACGATAAAATTATTAAACCAGAACTGGTGAAAGGCAAACAAATGCAGGACTAGGGAATATAAAGAAAAAACGTATTACATTTACACAGTGATTTTTATAACTTATAAGTTATTTCAATTTCTGGTCACCCACAGGTTTATCAGAACCAGGGCAGAAGTATATGAGACATGAAGTTTGGAAAGGTTAAGTGTCAGGCATACTATGTGCTTTTTGTTTAGTCTAATTCCAGAGTAATGCAATGTGGTCCCGTGGCAGGGTCCCTCAGATCAAGGGAGGCAAAACGGGCACGAGTTATGCACGCAGATGTTGTTCACAGATGGCCGCAAAACTTTGTCATGGCACTTGCCTGGATGGGAAATATCCATGGTAAGTGTTGGACAGCCGAGTGCAGATGTAGTTACAGTTCTTCCTTCTGGAGCTGTGTGGGATGCGCGTCTCCCCGCGCTGGCAGCAGGCGCTCTGTGAGAGGAGGCCGGGGCTGCCCCGGCCAGCCCCAGCCGGTTCCAGCCGGATCCAACCACCCACCGCGGCGCGCGGCTGAGCCCACGGCCGGGGCGGGGGCACCGCGGGGACGGTGTGCGTAAGAAGGACGGAGGGAGAGCGTGGGGAGTAGTAAGTAAGAGTGAGAAGCAACAGAGGGAACAGCAAGGTGAGGAAAGAAAGAAAAGGAACAAAAAGTCAGTGGTGGAGAGTTCTGGAGCAGTGGAAGGGAGAAGGACGGACATGCAGAGGGAAACTTCTGCCTCCTGAGCACAACACACCTTGTGCCACTGGTTGCTTGACGGAGGGACCGAGTGTTACTTGAAGCGATATAAAAGGAGAAGAGGTGCCTGGGGTGATGTGGAGCCTGGGAAAAGAGAAAAGGTGCTTTCCCCAGCTGTGAAATATTTGTTTCTTTTTTTCTTTTTTTTTTTATTTTATTTCAAATACATGAATCAATAATTAAACATTTATATTAATTAGCAATAAATAAAGCTAATTCCCCAAAGCTGAATCTGCTTTGTCCATGACAGTAACTGGTACTTGTCTTCTGTCTTTATTCCGTCTCTTTACCTCAATCCAGATGGTTTCTTGTTCTTGTTCTCCTGTTTTGTCCCCTGCCTCACTGAGAAGAGTGAGAAGCAGCTGGGTGAGAGTTTGGCTATTAGCCAAGGCTTACCCACCACAAGCACAAATTTTGTATCTCTGTATGGTGCCAATAAGAAGCAAAATAAAGTAATTGGTGTGTAAATATTGATATATTTCTATACGTGTTTATATATACTGTATGTAGTTAAGGAAAAATCAGTGTTAGTCTCTTAAATCCACGGGACAGTTTTACAAATACTGCTACAAACAAAAACTATTTATGTTTTATTAGCACCAATAGAGGAAAGCAGTAACAAGTATTATATCTAAGAAAGATAAATTGCAGTTTGTTTGTTTTTTTTTTTACAGGTAGTCTAGATTAGGTGGTCAAGGCTCACGGTATTAAAGACCTTGTGAGAAATATCACCTCTCTTGTGTGATGATATCTTCTCAACAAATATTACTTCAGTTTGGATAATTCAAATGTTTGCTTCTTTTCTGCTAGAAAGATGATATCTTTTATTCGTAAGCCAGTATTTATAACTATGAACAAATTCAGAAAAGTTATCACTTGTTCAATATAGATTGAGTTAATGTACTTAATTGAGTAAATGTACTTAAGTCCAAAGTTTGTCACAGTACTAGCTGTAAGCATACTTGGTAGTAAAGCAAAAAGATAAACTTTGAAGCAATTGTAAAAGCAAATGAAAGCTAAACATTATCTCATTGTATTTATTGTCATAAGGACATATACATCATGGAAAGAAATATTGTGCAGAACACTGGAATCTTTTTTTGACTACACATTGTTTAAATTCTGGAATGTAATTAAAGTATTTCTTAATTCCTTCTAACTTACAAAAAAACCAACCAAAAAATCTGTTTCTAGGGAACACTGCTGTGTGTTGCAGGAAAAAAAGAAATCTTCCAAAATACTGCACACATGTTTACTAATCAGAATTATTTTTTGAATTTAAGTCTTCAATTGCATAAATATGGCTGGATACATTTTTTGCTTTAAGATCATAGAAAGCAAGATTAGATGATTCTTCTCGGAAATCACTTGACAATTTGAATATGCTGAATTAGCAAAAGATTATTCAAAGCTTTTGCTTAGATATGTAAAATACCACATTATGAATAGTTTTAATCTGACCTGTTTCATGCATTGTATTGATAAGACAATGCAGAATATAGAAGATGCATTTGAAAGACTTCGCAGTCTATGTATTGTAGTTTCTGAAATCTGAAATCTTCCAACATAAGAAATCCATAAAGTTAGTACTGCAATTCCAAGTTATTAAATGGAAGAATGCATCCCCATTCAATTCATACTTAAAAAGCAAGACCAAGAAGTGTCACGTTTCACGCATCCCCTCAATACAAAATTCAAAACTTCACCGAGGATGAGACCTGTCTTTTCCTTAAGGGAAAAAAAATAGGTTACACAAAGAAAATGAAAGCTTAAGGAAATGTTTTGTGTCAGTTAAAAACTGCTCTGCAGTCAGTCTATAACTATGAACATCAGTGCCATAAAACTATTTGACATCTCTGGATGATAGAGGAAAAGAACAAGAAAAAAATAGTGAATGTAGGGGTAACACTCTGCACCTACTGTGTGTTAAAAAAGCTCACCAATTCCTAATGGTCTTCAAGTATGTTTTGATAAGGACACACACGCATTCAAAAAAAAAAAAAGAAGTGAGAGGAGTATTCTGAAATAAAAACAGAGCAGTTACGTAGAAAAAAAATTATGAATTGCTGTCTGGAAAGTTTTTAGGAAGTTTGAGATTTCCCCTAAATTGAAGTGCCTGCTTGCTTGGGAAATGACAGTGTTGCCTCAACAGGTGAAGAACCATCTTACATCTGCTGTTTTCAAATTCTTGATTCAAGAGATATAAAATGTACTCCTTCCAAATGACATGTGCTGTAGTGTGAAATATTACAATTACTGATCATCTTATTCCTACTTGTATTTGCAAACATATCAGAAAACTTGTCTAGCAGATGAAAGCATGTAACTGTTATCAACTCCTGGTTAATACCACATGCAAAAGTATGCCAGCTTCTCTGAGTGGCTGGTTTATCTCAAAATTTGTCTTGTGCCTACTGTACCATTCTGGAATTGGAAACAAGTTCTCTGAATAGCCCTTTACCTTTAAAAAGGAAATAATTTATTCCCTTAGATTAGCAAACACAATGAAAAACAAATGAAGAAAAGTTTCCCATTCTCCACTCGCCATACACCCTTATCACTCATGGAAATGCTGAAGTTATTGAGGACATGCCCTGTTTTAGTCTTCTTAAAACTAGTGTTGGGTAGTCTTTTCTCTGAAAGCAAATCTAGGTAACATTGCAGGCAACTCACACAAGCCAGTGACTGTCAAAAATGCTTAAGCTGTTAAAAATTGCAAAAGCTAAGTGGAGAGACAACAGTATGGAGTAGCATTATAATACTGTTACGTTCATTGATTTTACGTCATTCCCTGAACAGTAAATAAAGCTATATTTTTCAAATTTATGACTAATGTCAAGCAAAGTACAAGAAAAGCACTAGAAGCGTGAGAGAGGCAACTAAACTAAGAAACTGTATAAAATTTAGCTTTGAATGGGCAAAATCTTTCTAGAGAGGCAGAATCATCTGAAACAATATAGATATCTATTTATTCTTTACCCAAGAGCAAAATAATTTTTATTGCATTTAATATCTCCATACTAACACAAGAGAAAGGGTTCATTCAAACAACTAGACTACTGATTCATTTATTCAGATTAGTTTATATTTTCTAAATATTTAAAGTGCTATTGTTTTCTCTCCTAGAAAATGTGTTGTTTCCCTTATTTCATGAAAATATTTTTAGCAAAATTATACTGTCTAATATAAAGGTTGCATCATAGTGATAATAATTGTATAAAGTCAACTTTACAT
>VZTE01001674.1:336788-358702 GCA_013397775.1 Eulacestoma nigropectus
AGTCAACTTTACATCAATTATTTTTAAGAAAATATTATTATATTAATATTTATGTTTGAAGATTTTACTCATTTGTTCATTCATTCAATTCAGCTTTAATATTTTTTTTCTCACTTTGAATCTAGGAAGAAAAGCTGGACTTTTTTTTCATACTTTTCTTGCTTAAACAAAAGTGCAGATGGTGAGACCCAGAGAGAGATTTTATGTAAATGTTTTTCCACAGTTTATAACATGGAATAGTAGTTTATTTTCTAGTTGTTAAAAAAAAAAAGTTATTGCTTAGGTTATTAGCTCTAAAGACATTCATTATTTAAGTACTACAACAGCAATTATGATTTTTATTTCTTATTTTATAAGAGCTGAAGCAAATTTAATGGTATAAATAAATGTGTGAATTACTGAAACAGAAGGCACACAAAAATCATGTGCAAATAGAATTTATTTTAAATATGGAAAGTGGATTTGATCAGAAAGACAGTTGAATTAAGTGGCCATTTCAGAAAGCTGTTAAATGCCAGACATACATTAGAGAGATGACTATTACTTTTGATCATCGTTCTTTGAGTCACTTCACCAGAGCTCACGTGATTGTAGATTTTAGAATTGTTAATTAAAAACCTCATCAAATAGTTGCAAATAGACCAACCTCTGTCAAGCACACTATCAGCCAAAGAGTGGAGATTTATTTCTGAACCTGGTGTGGAGGTTTTGATTTTCACAGCAAGAACATCAGCTGGAGGAAGGGCCTGCTCAGAGAACTGTGCTTAGACAGACCAAAATCATTATTTCTCTGAAATTAGGCCGGCTTTTTGTTTACCCATATACTTCCAATCTAGTACAGACCAAATAAAAATCTTGGCACATAATTTTGGAAAAAACAGAGGTACAAAAATTTCGTTTTGGCCTGGGATCCAGTGGGACTCAGACTCATCAGGCCTGGCCTGATCTCTGCCTGCATGAGTTTACTTTTAAATATTAAACATTTCTTCCATCAGTGCAGACTGTGCCAAGCAAGAGCGTGAACATGTGTAGTTACTCTAGAAACTAGTGGACAGCTTTCCTGGGGTTACCTGTTATTCTCCAGTAACTTGTTGAATATGAAAGCCATTACATTCTTTCTTAGTTTCTTATCTGCAGAAACACACTTAATAATGTTTATTTATTTACCTGGTGAAAGTTTTGTGTAGATAATACATTGAAAACTTGTGGAGTGGCCCAGATAAATTTTAAACCAGAATCTGTTACAGAACTTAAGATAGCTAAATTTTTCTTCCATGAGAATGACAGAATTTCATAGAAACATGCAATTTTCATGACAGATAAGACAGTTGGTAGCTAAAAACAAGGGAATAACCTTCTGCAACAGATGTTGGATTGTGAGACTTACCTGAGGAATGGACAACCAGTATCAAACCTTGCTGCTTACTACTACATTAAAAGTAGTCACTCTCTTAATACAGGCATAGTCTATTGGCCTTCTCTTTGCTTTATAAAGAAAATAAATTACAAGTGTTCTTAATTTTATTCAAGAAAATAAATGCAAAATCTCGAAAGCTTTTCTAAGGAGAATTTTTTTCTGACTTAGTAGGTTAATGATTGTCTTATAAAACCATAATTGGATACTGCACATTACCTTGTAAGAGCAAATAGAGGTTCACTAAGGACCCTTGTTCTGTAACCACTCTTGAATTTAGAATGCTGAGTGACCTGAGGCTGAATAGCAATGAAGGGAAAAAAAAAAAAAAAGAAGAAAAAAATTATACTTTAAAAATAGCATTGGTACAAAAAATACTGGAAAAATACTTTTACAGGGCAAAAATGTATTCAGAACACTTCAACTTAGACAGGAGACTATATAAAGCTTGATAAAAGTAAAAGAAAATAGTTCAAATATTTAAATAATGAGATTCTTGTAACTCAGTTTCTGAAGAAGAGATAAGAATATAGAATATAGACTCATGTAAGCAAATTCTTGGAGTGTATTATCAATTAAAAGGACAGTGGAAATTAAACACAATCATTTTTACTAAGTTGAGATGATAATTTGAGAGATAATTGATCCAAATTTATAACCATTACATAATTTTTTTATTAAAAAGCATATTGTGTATTCAATGAAAAAAAATCCAAACCAAACAAACCAAACTCAACTTTAAATGTTTAATTATTGAATATTTTGTGGCACTGTAATTTGTAATGAGAGTTTAGATAGATAATCTTAACTTCCCAAGGGTTGAGATGACCAGAATCTAAACCAAACAAGCAAGTTTCAAGTAACTTTTCTCTTAGTAGCTACTTACTTTAAAATATGAGGGTAAAGCCTCAACATCAGTTCTTTTGCAAGGTCTTTATGACAATAGTAAACTCCACTAAATTCTGAAGTACTTCAAACAGGGCATTTTTTTAATGATTTCCAGCTCTTCAAAGAACAAGCCTTTCCTGACCTGAAAGCTCTCAGAAAGCTTTCATAGAGTAAACTAGACAGTTTTTCAGGGAGCCTCTGGCAGCAGAATGTTGTTAAAAGGGATCACCTTCAAAATATGGAAAAATACAAAATCAGTTTTGGGTGCAAGAAATTATTCCAAAAATACCTTAACTTATTAAATCTGTGAGTAGAAATTCATCTCCCTTTCACAGTAACTCACTCACCTACTCAGGAATAAGGAGTATTTACATAGTAATGAGGTAGAAATAGTTTCCCCAAGGCATTCTCAACAATATTCTTTAAGCAGGGTGAATTTTCAGAAAACAATTTCTCAGTGAGAATAAGGGTTGTCCCATATTTATACACCTGACAAATTTTTAAAATAAAACAGTATCTGGAAATGAATGTTGAAAATCCACATAGATGGCAAAAGAATAAGCCTAATATAATTTGAAAGCATAAATATAAACATAAATATAAATTCTATTCCCAAGTTAAATGCCTGGGACTTGCACAATAACGTTTTAAAGGGTATCTCAGTAAGAAAAGTAAAATAAATTAGCCTTACATTCTTATTGCTGAAATTATCTAAATATGCCAATAAGGGAGTGTGTGTGTGCGTAGAAACCACTAGAATGGAACAGATTTTCCTGGTAAAAAAAGGATTGAGAAAGGGAGTTTAAAAGTACTAGAAATTCCATTTACTGGGAAGAATTATGTATTCCTTATTATCATGTGCTCTTTTTATTCTTTTGTGAGGCAGTCTCTCAGATCAACACCAATAGAAACAAAACAAGAAAAGACCAGGAACCTTAAACTCTGCTTGATACCAGATATATTTAAGATGTTTTGCCAGTGGAAACTCAAGGTGGATAAACAACCTAAATTAGTTTTAAGAGAGGAGAGACTGCTGTTTGAGAGGCATGATCCCTGCCCAGGGCTATAAAGCAGGTCAGGAGAGAACCCTGCAGAGAAAAAAAAGGTATCAGATTATTAGTTTGCATTGTTTCAGATCAGGCTAATTTAATTTCCTCTATTATGACTTATAGCAGTGCATATAAGAGAAGGATTAGGTCTTCTGTTCCATGGCAAGAGGGTTGGAACTAGAATGAACTGTAAGGTACTTTCCAACCTTGACCATTCAATGATTTAATGTACCTTCCCTCTCATCTATATGGAATCTCCCTTTAACTTTACCTATACATAACTCTTTTGGCTGATAGATAAACAGGCTTAAATTAGTGTCTCATGTGGGAATGAACCTTGCAAAATTTTGAGTACATAAATGGTACTATTGAACTATTTCATAGACACTGATGTAATTGAGATCCTCATATGCTGACTTTCAAAATATTTCTTTGCATAAACTGATCACATCTGCAGAATATGAAAATATAAATTTCCTTTTAAACAAAAGAAGATTTAAAACATGGAAACAACTGTTGGTTTGTGTTCCTTCTGTCATAGTAACAGGGTACAGTATTCTGTGTACCACTTGCACTGGGCCCTTTTTAAACCTGGGTGGACTTTTTTGAAGGATCCTAACTTGTTGAGTGGGATATATTGGTATGAACAGAAGAGACATTATGGCTATTTCCCCCCAGAGAAATGAGAGAAGAAATTAATTGATGTGATCTTTCTGTTTCCCTTTTGTTGCATAGTTTCAGACTTTGGAAGAAATCTTCTCTTTCCACTGACAATAATTAACAACATTAACAAGAATCCCTGGAGAGGGCTTTTCTAATTGAAAAGACCACATTTATGTGGAAAGAAGGTCAGTTTCAGGTTTTTGGTGTTTGTTGGTTTGGGTGTTTTTACAAAAGCATGCATGTATGGAATTCACTTGGAGAGTCTTTTTCTGTAGGTCAAATGTAATACCATAAATCATGGTGTTATTCTAAAATGGATAAAACTATTGTTTATCTTAATTTTGTGACAAAATCAAATATACTGTGTAGCGTGGAGTTATTAAGATAACGATAAATTACGCATGCTGAAGGGAAACAAGGGGGATAGCATGAGGTATGGTTCTTTGTATAGACTCAGAAAAAAAGAGACCAAATTAAATGATTTTCCAAGCATATTTAAAATACAGATCTCTGTGACAGTGTCTCCCTAGAATGATACTGGCTTGGTTCCTAATCAATAGAGACTGTTGGTATCTGATTGATGTACTAATCTCATTCTTGTGAAATCAGTTTTAATTTGCTGAGGATTTAATTGCATTTATTGTATGATTAATTGTGGCAGGGTGCTTGGAGCTCCGGACAGGCTTTTGTAGTAATTTACATCTGATTAAAATAAAAATAAATTAATAACATTTTAGGAACTCAGAGCAATTCTTGCAGTCTGGGGGAAAGATTATATCTCTGCTCTAGAAAGACTCACCTATACAAGAGACATTAAGCTCCCAGAGCAGATCTATTGGAAGGCAAAAAAGATGATTAGGGGACTGGAGCAAATCTCTTATGAGAAAGGGTTGAGAGATTTCAGCCTGTTCAGTCTTGAGAAGAAAAAACTGAGAGGGGACTTCATCAATGTCAATAAATATCTGAAGGGAGTGTGACAAGAGGATGTTTCCAGGCTGTGCTCAATGGTGCCAAGCAATAGGACAAGAGGATACAGGCAGAAACTGATGCGCACAGGAAGTTCCACCTGAATATGAGGAAAATCTTCTTCACTGTGCAGGTGACTGAGCACTGGAATAGATTGCCCAGTGAGGTTGTGGAGTCTCCCTCTCTGGAGGTATTCAAGAACCATCTGGACACAATCCTGTGCCATGTGCTCTAGGATACCCTTGCTTAAGCAGAGAGAATGTAACAGATGACTGACTGTGGTCTACTGTGGTCTCTTCCACCCTTACCCGTTCTGTGATACGCATTGTTAAATAATAATTTTTAATTTTTTTTTTTTAGTGCAACGGCAGTAGCAAAGTTTGTGTTGAAATATTTGCTGCAGAAAAGGTATTGCTACTTAACAATCATTGAACTAGCATAATGTTTTCAGGAGCCTTGTGCTTTTTTAGCCTTCCTTCTACATATTTATTATTCCCCCAGTACTTTAAATTGTCTTTAAGTGGAATGACTCTGCCAAATCAGACATGAATTCACAAATATGCATATGGCATCGGAACTGGCTGGGATGGGGTTAACAGTGCTCACAGCAGTCCATATAGTGCTGTGCTTTGTATTTGTAGCTGAGATGATGTTGATAACACACTGGTCTTTTAGCAATTGTTGAGTAGTGCTTGTGCAGCATCTAGGCTGTCACACACACACCTGCACACATACATACCCACACACAGTCATAGGCAAGTAGGTGGTGGGGCAAAAGTCTGGGAGAGAACATGACTGGGACAGTTGAGCCAAACTGATCCCATACTATATGATAACATTCTCTGGAATAAAAGCTAAGGGAAAGGAGTGAGAGGAGGATCACAGGGCATTTCGTTACTAAGGTGTTGGTCTTCTGAAGAAACTGCTACTGAATACCTACTTACCAGAAGGTGTCTGGATGTCTCCTTCTGATGGGCAGTAGGTAATAAATATTTTCTTTTTTTTTTTTTTGCCTTTGCTTCTGTGGCAGCTTTTGTTTCCTTATATTAAACTGTCATTATCTTGACCCATGAGTTTTTCATCTTATTTTCTCACCTTCTCCTGCCAATGGCAGGAAGTGAGAGAGTGGCTTTGTGGGCATTTGACAGCGAAGGTTAATCCAACACATTGGTCAAAAAAACCCGCAAAAATTCCAAAATAATATCCACCTTTACTTCCTACATGAAATTCACAGATTTAGGATTACCCGTGATAACAAAAATGGAGCCCTTTGAGGACTAGTGGGCACAGATTGTCCACCTACATTTTTCTGTTTACTAAACACATGACGCTTTAAATCATCAGAAGCAGCCATTTATGGAGTTTGAAATCCACAGAATACTGTTCAAGATATGAAAATGAACCATGAGACTTTAAAATCCCTGCCATGTCCATTCTCTTATGTCCTGGTTTAATCCAGCAGGCAGCTAAACACCACACAGCCACTCATTCTTCCGCCCTTCTGTGGAATGGGGCTAAAATTGGAAGGAACAAAAAGTAAAACTTACAGTTTGAGATAAAAATGGCTTCATAGGACAGAAAATGAAGAGAAATAATAATAATGATAAAATAGGTAGAATATACAAAACAAGTGACATACAATCCAATTACCCACCACCCACCAGTAACTGATGCCCAGCCCGTTCCCAAGCAGCAGGTCAGCAGGCCCTGGGTCAGCTTTTGCCATAGTTTATATGCTGAGCATGACATCGTATGTAGCTGAGATGATGTGTGATGGAATTGTCTTTTTCTCAGTCTTTAATTTTAATCCTCATAACAATTCAATGTACTATATTTATTAAGAGAATAATTAGAGAATGAAAATTGCATATTTACTTTAAATTCAGAAACTTTCATAAACCTCATCTTTCAGATAATTTGAGCATCAAGAGTTAAAACTTCATAGTTTGTTACACTAATTATTTTTAATAATTATATTCCTGCTACAGTACCAGAAAGGTGTCCAGAGGGAGCTTTTATAACAAAAGAGACAATGAGCATAATCCTGTAGTGGAAAGTGCTGTTCCACATTTATAATCACTCTCTGAAAATAATTGTGAATCACTACATCGTTTCTATGCATGTGAAGTGCACAGATTTGCAAGGTGTCTGAAGTGCCATGATTTTAATTCACCTCTTCCATACTACCTCAATAGTTTCTATACTCTTAGCTATTAAAAGAGGACAATCAATTTTTTATGTAATAAGCTGTCATTAGCCCATTAGGGCCTTCTTGTGCTGTAAAGAAATATGCCTTGTATTACATCTTGGGTATGTTGTAGCACTGAGACTAAACTGTTTTTAAGGAAGTGTCGTGAGCTTTGGCATAAGCATTAAGTTCACTGACAGCGTGTGTACACCATAGAGCCCTAAGATCCAGGAATTTTAAAGTTTTGCTTTTCATTTGCTAAGTCATCAACATTTTTTTGAAACATCAGATTCTTCTGACTCCTAATGAATAAGCCATTATGTTTTATCTGACTGAAGGGTTGTCACAGTTGAACGCCAGCCAGCCGCCAAACCCCACACAGCCTCTCACTCACTCCCTCACCAGGGGGACTGAGGAGAGAAGTGGAAGGGTAATAGCTGGAAAACTTGTGGGTTGAGATAAAGGGAATTTGATAGGGAAAGGAAAAGCTGCGCACACATGCAAAGGAAAACAAAGAATTAATTTGCTGTTTCCCATAGGCAGGCAGGTGGTCAGTCATCCTGAGGAGAGCAGGGCCCCATCACATGTAACAGTTACTTAGGCAGAAAAACATCATCACTCCAAACATCCCCCTTTCCCTTCTTCTCCCTCACTGTATATACCAAGCATGATGTCATATGGTATGGAATACCCTTTTGGTCACTTGGGGTCAGCTGTCCTGTCTGTGTTTTCTCCCAGCTTTCCATGCACCCCCAACTTCCTCGCCAGCATGGCACTATGGAAAGCAGAAAAGGCCTTGGCTCTGTGTAAGCCCTGCTCAGAAATAACAAAAACATCTGTATGCTATCAACCCAGTGTTCAGCACAAATCTAAAACACAGCCCCATACTAGCCACTGTAAAGAAAATTAACTTTACCCCAGTCAGAACCAGCACATGGATTCACTGACATCAGTTGAGACACAGGATCCTACACTACTGCTTCATGAAATGTCAGGTGATATTTCAACATAAACATCTACTTCAAGGTGGGGCAGGGGAAAGTACTCTCATAGTACCCAGTTTCATGAAATAATAATTTCCAGGATTAAGCTTGATGTTCAGGTTTTTCTACAGTTACCATATAATCATAGAATATTCTGAGTTGGAAGGGGTCCATGAGGATCATAAAATGTTTTCCAAACACTTATTGAACACTGACAGCCTAAAGGCCGTTACCACTTACTTGAGAAACTCATTCTAATGTTTGACCACCTTCTCAGTTAAGAACTTTTTCCTAATACACTATATGAACTTGCCCTGATGCACCTTTGAGCCATTCCCTTACCTCCTATCACCTGACATCAGAGAGGAGATAAGCACCTCCCTATTCACTTCCCCATGACAAATTTTTATGCATCAGTCTTCACCTCTAAGTCTCCTTTTCTCAAACTGAACAAACTTAATATCCCCAGTCCCTCTCCACAAGTCATGCCTTCTAATCCTAGTATGATAAAAACAGGAAAAGCCAATTACAGCCACTCTTTCAAGCACTTAATCTTTGATCTCTGCATCCTGCTTCTCAAAGGAGAGCTAGAATCTGAAAGACCAGACTAAAATGCAGAATTATTTTAAATGAAAAAGGATTCAGTATGTATCATGACATATCATTTTTTCATGATCTTACTCCCCGTTGTTAAAGTTTTTTTTGCCCTAGGTTTCCTGCGGCAGAGTCTCAGACATAAGATGCCAGGAAAAAATAATTTAATAAATGAGTGGTACAGCAATAGGGACAGCTCAAGATGTGTCCCTCCAGAGAATCATAGAATCATAGAAAAGTATGGGTTGGAAGGAACCTTAAATATCATCTATTTCCAAGCCCCCTGCCATGGGTCCGGACACCTTTTACTAGACCAGATTTCTCCAAGCCCCATCCAGCCTGGCCTTGAACACTTCCAGAGATGGGGCAACCCCAGCTGCCCTGGGCAACCTTTTCCAGTGTCTCACCATCCTCACGATAAAAAAATTCTTGCTAATGTCTAACCTAAATCTAACCTAAATATGTCCTCTTTCAATTTTAAGTAATTTCCCTTGTCCTGTCACTACCTGACCTTGTTAAAAGTCCCTCTCCATATTTCTTGAAGGCTCCCTTCAGGTACTGGAAGGCTGCAATTGGGTCACCCCAAAGCCTTCTCTTTTCTTGGCTGAATAGTCCCAATTCTTTCAGCCTTTCTTCGTAGGAGAGGTGGCTCCCACAGAGGGACCCAGAAAAATGAAATCTCTGGACTTTTTTACAATTATAGTCTATGCACATGTTCTTTACACATCTTGAATGCACCCTGCACACAGCTCTTGGTCCAATGGTGATTTTTGATCTGGGGTCTTGTAACACCCTGTTGGATTCTTTCTCCATGTCCATGCAGGCAGGTCATTAGCTGTTCTTTTCTTCTGAAGTTATAGCTTCTAGTGATGACTGTAGCCTCTTTATCTTCTGGTTTGTATTTCTTGTTCACTAACTTAGTTGGCAGCACATGGGAAACTGAAAAGTCCTTGGTGTAGAGTAAACACTACTTAGCAACAGCTAGAGCATCAGTGTGCTATCAGTGTTACTCTCACACTAAATTTAAAACATGGCACTGTACAACCCACCAGGAAAGTTACTAAGGAAATGAACTCTATTCCATCCGAAAGTAACTCTAGGTGAAAGTTCACAGCTTCCAGCCTAAGGCCTCAGCAAATCTAGTTATTGATGCCAAGCATGTAAAGCTAAGCAAACAGCACGCTAAGTCACAATACTATAACTCTAAGTAACTTATTTTTATTTAAAAATTATTTATTAATCCAAGCATCTAATATCTCTCAATACTTGCCAAACTCTTAGTGTCTCACACTGCTACTCCATAAAGATAAGCATTATACCATGAACTTCATTATTGTCATCATTGCCATTTCATCTTTTGCTTTACAGGTGTGAAACCCCCTTTTCTTTTGTTGTCTACTCAGTTGACATTAATGATATTAATAAAGTTTTTTGAACTATAGTGAGATTAGGTTATGTATCTTAAAATATGAGTTGTATTTTAAATATAGGATTGCAATACATTTCTGAAGATATTGCAATATATGTGAGGATCTGTAGAAATACATGTGATTATCTTCAGGTTATTTCTACAACACTGTGGGGTAAAAAGTGTATTGCTTTAGAGGTGGAGAGAAAAGCATTAAATGTTTCTCAAAAGTTATCTATGTATAACAGAAGGAATCATGAGGGATTTTTTTTTTTGTAGAAATAAGCAGAAGGTGAAAAGAGGAATTAAAGACAGTGTAAACAAAAATGACAAAATGAGAAATACATAAGCAACTTGTTGCAAACCTGGCCCATCGTGTCAAATTCAAAACTTAATCAATTAATGTGGATTTAAAACACAGTACCACAAGATCCTGTAAGATGCATGGATATTGCTATAACCACATTAGATGACAAAAGAAATGTCCAGCCAAAGTGTTGCACAGAGTGCAGCGTGCAAGACAATTATCAGAACCTGGAAGACAAACAACGGAATTGTTTCAACATTGAGTATTATTAATATCTGTAACCAAAGAGCTTCCTGATGCTGCAGAAATTATAAAACTTAAATTTTCAATTCTAGTAAAGACCTGCTACACAAGGCACAACAGAATCTGTTCACATCCGCTACTTTATTCTTACTACATTTTCTGCATTTGCTTCTGCTTTCTTTGACTTGATTGATCTCAGCTCTGTTATGCTGGGATTTACATTAGCCAAGAACCCGGACCTGGACATTTTACAGCTGGCATAGGTGAATACCATAAGATGTAGAAATATGTTCTGTTTTCATTAAATAGCAAAACTGTCACTGTTTTCAACAGATCCAGGGCTTTGGTCACAGAAAATTTGCCTTATCAACATTATTTCTGTGTATAAAAATCACCAGACTGTGACATAACAATACCTGTTAACAATCAGTGGTACATTACAATGAATGATTAAAGAATGGCCCTTTTTTTGTCTTCTTTCTCATATTGTATTCCCAATCAAAAATAAGTACCTTTGAATTTCATAGATAAAAAATGATCTCATTTTTTAAAAAAATTGTTTTTACTATCTATTCTGGAAGTTTCCCTTAGAAACCACAAATTAAATGTCTGCTGCTCCATTAAGAAATCTACACTTGTATTCTGCAGGCATCAGTTTTGTTTTACTCTCAAATTCCTAATGGAGTTTAAAATTAAAATTAATGTTTCTGTTTACTTTCCAGCATATTCAAAATCCTAATCAATGATGTCAACACATCTCAGTAATAGTGTTTCTCTATTAATGTCTGATATAGGCAATAAAGGAAGCATGGGGCACTGTTCAGTGGGCCAATCACTGGAGGATATTTTTTATGTTGTCAGCTGTGAATCAACTGAGCTGTAATAAATAGTACAATTAGTGGAAATAAAATAGCACACTGACAAGACTGAAATGATATTGAGCAGGACACTTTGCAAATGCATAATCTTTTACCCAAGATGATTAGAATATGAATAGAAAGGGGAAAACAGCAGCCTACCCAGAAATTAAAGACATTCCTGGTCTCTCCATCGCTTTTTACTTTATGTCTTCTAAAGCTCTTTATCTCACTCACAGTGCAGTGTTCTACCTTCCATGAGTGCCCTTCTACTCATATTTTCCTGTGTGCCTGCTTTTGATACATTGCAGCATTCACAAATGTTGATCCGTTATCACTTAAAGCTTTTCTTAAGATAATCTTTCATGTGTACTTCTCCTCTTGAAGCTGTCATTCCATCATTTAATCTTGATAGCACTATATATGGACCATTATGTCTTCTCCATTGACATTCTTATGCAGCAGCTGTTTTACATGGGTCTCTTTTGTTCTCACAGTCTTTTCTGTCACTAGCACAGCTGTCTTAGTTGTGCACTGCGTTTGTTGATTTCAGTTTAGTGAGTCTGTTTAAATCAGTTCATAATCTGGATCTAAACCTTTGTGATCAACATAAGACAAATATTTTCCAGGGGGAAAAAAAAAATAACAGGCACTTAAGCATAAGCCTTCTTTTTAAAATACAGTTTAAAATATAATTTATTGATGAATTTCATTTGGAAAACAGAAAAAAAGAAAAAAAAATCTCCTACCTCTTTTCTTCTACACAACAAATTTACATCATGAATCCCTAGGGCATTTGACTGTGTTTTGTTATATGTACATAAGAAACATTGTAAGTTAGATTTTACTTCATTGTTTTGTGAGTTAAACTTATACATTCCGACCATTTGTAAGTACTACGACTACACCTGCCACTTAACATAGATTCCTCTGTTAGTTTTAGGAGTTGCGCTTTTTTCCCCATGAATCTTAAGTTTAGAGATCTTTTAATTTACTGATACAAGTCTCCTAGAAATTCTGCATGAATTTATAAGGTACATCAGATTCAGTTTGTGGTATCATTTCCTGAGACGTATGAATACTGTGCAGCATTCTCAGGACATTAACAGAATTTACAAGGTCAGAATACTGTTCAGCTGTCATGATGGTTAAGGAAAACAACCCACATTGATGTACCCTTTAAAAGTAGCTAAGTGCCAAACAGAGAATTTAATTAATGCAGCATGCTCTTGACCAGTATGCCTGCTGGCCATAAAGCCTTAAATACTGCCACCAGTACATTCATTTTCAACCTTATTAGAGAAGACTTACAAAAATTTTCTTAAACTTTACTTCAGTGGATTGCAAACCAAAATCTAAAAACAATGTAAAACATAATAGATGACTGTTTGTCTTTTAATGATGAAGCGTATTGATATTCTAATTAAATTTAATCAATAATGTAACCTCACTTAAAGCACAGAACAACTGCACAAAGAAATTCAGTATTTATATACAATAAGTAATTGATGAATATTTACATTTTATAGTAAGAAATATTTATAAAAGTATATATAAAATTTAAAATATATTCAAACTATATTAAACTAGTGTTAAACTGTCATCTTCTAGGATTGGATATTTATTCTGAAAGAACATGCTGCAGCACAATACAAAATAAATCACTAATGCTTTTTAACAAGGTATTCAGTATAACTGGGTTCTCAGCATAACTCATATTTGTCAGGTCACAGCTGACAGAAGAAAAAGCCATAGACCTCGAATCTCAAAAAAGAAAGTTAGGAAGTGAATGTTAATAGAAAAATACACACAGCACTAATGATACTTAGTGAAATTTTATAACCCCATACATTAAATATTTCTATTTTCCATTTTCAAAATAGACCTCTCCTAATTTCAGTCAGAACTGAAACACATTAGAGGAGGAGAAAATCAAGATTAAGTTACTACTGTGAGTCCCTCTTGCAGGTCCAGTTTTCATCTACATACTTTATCATCAAGGTCACTTGTTAGATACCAATTCTAAGATTAGTTTGGTAACAATTACTAAATCTGGTCTTGTTTTATTTGCATAGGATTATTGCACAGGATAAGTGCAACTGCTTTCAATAAACAGAACTATTTCCTTGATTAATATGCAGTGCCTGTGATTTGTGACATGGTTTACTTGGTAGCCATGTAAGCAGAATTAAACATAACAATTCTGATTATTGCACAAAGGAATCTTCTTTCCTTGTTCTGATTTTTTTTTTTTTTTACTATTTTCTATTACCTTTGTATTTGGATTAAATCTATTTCATCTGATCACAAAAAAAAAATTGTTCTTATTAGAAGAATGCTGCATCTTATCAAAACAGGAATGTAACCAAGAGAGAAATAATTCCACCTGTGTCTTTGTCAACCAGAGATAAACCAATACATTGTTTAGCTGGGAGACTAGCACACAGTCAACTGTGATTAGTTGCATTATTGTGACTTTGGTGCTCCACATTAGGATTACTTTGCTTACTTTATAAAACCATTTCTTCAGGAAGAAGAAAGTATCTCTCAATACCCTTTTTAGATATTACGTATGAATTCAGTAACCCTGATGTCTACTCATTCCTTTGGGCAATAACATGTGCAACTCATGTCAGAGATGCTGAGAGCTCAGCACCTTTCCTCATTTTATTTAGATCAAACTGAATCAATCTGTATCTTATGACCAAAAAGAAGAATGCAGTAGCAGGGTTTATACTTTACAATTTATTAAGGTCTCAGCCAACTTCATGGATCAATGATTGACAAGACTTTAGTTAGATAACACACTTGCAGTCTTATAGAGACAAGCCAGGGACACATCTAATAACAGAAGACAAAAGGGAAACACCAGAGAAATATCCCAAAAGAGTTAAGGGGTGCTCCGCTAGGAAGGTGACACAGCTAAGAGCCCATCTTAGTCTTTATACCAATTCATGGAGCATGGGCAACAAACAGAAAGAGTTAGAAGCTGCAACCATGCTGCTAGAAAGCTATGACCTTGTTGCCATTACTGAACATTGATGGAACAAATTCCTTGCCATGAGTGTGACTATTGATGGCTACAGGCTATTTAGAAGAGGTAGGGGAGGAAGGAGAGGTGAAGGCATTGCCCTCTGCATCAAAAGGTGACTTGAGTGTGAAGAGTTGTCTTTGAAGAACAGCCATGAGCAGGTCAAAAGCCTGTGGGTAAGAGTCAGAGACCGAGGCAACAAAGGAAACTTTGCGGTCAGCGTCTACTACAGGCCCCTGATCAAGGGGACCCTACTGATGAAGCCTTCTTGCTCCAGCTACAGGAGGTGTCATACTCACAGGCTCTTGTCCTCCCAGGGGGCTTCACCCACCCCAACATCTGCTGGGAAAGTTGCACAATGAGCTATAGGCAATCCAGAAAACTTCAGGCAAACATGGAAGATAATTTCCTGACTCAGGTAATAGACAGCCTTGCCAGAGGGAATGTGATACAGGATCTTATGGTCACCAGTGTAAGAAAGCTAGTTGGGAACATCAAGATTGGAGGCAGCCTGGGCTGCAGTGATCATGCATTAGTGGGGTTTGCAGTCCTGAGGGAGCCTACAAGAAAGAAGAGAAATTATTTACTAGAGCATTTAGTGATAGGACAAAGGGAAATGGCTTCAAACTGAAAGAGATTAGGTTTAGATTAGATATTAGAAATAAATTCTCTATTGTGGAAGTGGTGAGGCAGTGAAACAGGTTGCCCAGAGAAGCTGTGGATGCCCCATCTCTGGAAATGTTCAAGACAAGCTTGGGTGGGGCTTTGAGCAACCTGATCTAGTAAAGAGTGTCCTTGCCCATGGAAGAGGGGTCAGAACTAGATGATATTTAAGGTCCCTTCCAATCCAAACAATTCTGTGGTTCTATGTTAATGCTGGAAGGTCAGATCCACCTAGGCTTACTTGTTTATTTTTATCTTCCAAATCTTGTTGCTAAGGCAGTAACTCTAAGAAATAGCCTGGAAAAAAAACCTTTTGTCTTGTACACACAGTGCTGTTGATTTACACCGGCAATAAGTTTTGATCTTAAAAAACCCAGGAAGTTTATGCTATTTGCACTAAGTTTTCAGGAGGGATAATAAACACTTGCTTTTAAATGCTAGTAAGTGATTTAAAAATCTCAGTGCATTAAAATACAAAATACTAAGTTAAGCTATTTATTAAAATCTTTATTGAGAGAAGTCTGAAAATCCACTTCCCCTGTATGCATGCTTGGCAGAGATTTGGGTCTGAGCCAGTGGAAATCTGTTCTAATAGTCCTGAAGGAGATAGAGTTGTCCATAAGGATTTTTCTTGGTTTGTTTGAGTTTGAAATAACAAGGCAGTGATCTCTGATCTCCACTGAATATATGAAAGATAAATTGGTATTATCATTAAAAAAAAAGAAAAAAAAAGGACTCTGGATGTCTAAATAGAGAAATTAATCATATGAATTCCAGATTGCTTTAAATTCTGATATAAACCATTACTGTTTGTATATCAACTTTATTCTGGAATTGTAATTCTACTCTTCACATATCTTTATGCTTGATATTTCAGAATGATGTTTTTTTACAAGATTTTTAGAATATCTCACTATTGCAAGCTAAGATAATTACTCATTTTGCACTTGAGAATCATTGCATAAACGCAGGATAAGGACAAGTAGCAGTTTCATTCCCCAAACACTGAGGAAATAATTAAGCTACACGTAAGTAAAACTTTTATTTACCCCCATAGAAAGACAATCAATGTATTGACAGATAATTTTGAAAAAAAATTAAAAATTTCTACAAGGTATGGAAAGGGGATCTTTTTCTCTACCCTACATTGCTGGGGTCTGTACTGGGGAGATGCATTCAGATCTGGACACTTTACACCCCAAAAGTTCATGGATCAAAATGAAACTAATGTAAATTAGCAGTTGTATAGAATTGAAATGTATAAGAGCGGGTTTAGAAAGGAACTTATTTCATTTCTAAAACTTAAGACTGATTACAGAAATGTTGCTGCTCTCAGAATTCATCAAAGACTCTCGCTATGGGGAAGGGAATAAAATGTTCTTTATGTCCATATTTAAGTGGGTTTCAAACCAAGCAAAGCAGATTCAGGTTACAATCTAAAAATAGCTTTCTGTTGGTAACAATAATGAAACACTGGAATAGTTCAGTATGAGTAGACTGTGGACACCTTTAAAGAGAGGTTAAGTAAACACCTGTAGGTGAGTTCATAGCTAGAGCTAATACTGCCTTAGATCTGGAAGGTTAACTAGGTGACGTTTCAATCCTCTGTCATTCTATGCAAGCCATACAGAAACTTATATAGAAGAACAGAAGTTTGCCTAAGTGTATTTAAGACAGATGGGGTGAGGGAAGAGGGAGTGAACCAAAACCAATCTAGAAGATGTATTAACATATTCTATATGTCATGGCTCACATTTCATTATCAGATCGTTACACTTCTGCCAGTGAAAACTGTTAATATTGGTGACTTGTTTGAAATGTAAGAATGTTTATATTTATATAATAGGCACATGATGATAAAATAAGAAAAATATGTAGTGGTAGGAGCTACAGTAAAATAAACCAGCTTCCATTGGCAAAAGGATTAATGGTTAGATACTTAATTTTTGCTAGGTGTTCTCGTGTTCACATAATTTTTTAAATCATTCTATTCCATCTAGATATGATTTTATTTTTCCCTAGAAAACTGTTAGACAATTGCATTTTCCTTTTGCTTTATATCTTTGAGAATTTGGCCCAATCTGCAAATAAATATAAATCTTTCCTACACAACGATTAATACAGCCGAAGCACAAGTCAGGGCCCATGCAACAGTAACTTTTAGATGGTTTTGAAATGCTTCAGCACTGAGCTAGAGTTTATTTCAGATATAAAATAGATAGAACAGGTGCTATCAAACAGTTTTATTTCCTTTGTGACATAAAGCCTCAATCCCATGAATGACAGCCTAGGTCTTTCCAAATAGTAAACTTGCTGAGAAACAGATTGAAGAGGTTTACAGTGATAACCTCAAGGCATAGAGGAGAGAAATATGGAAAAATCTAGCCAAACCTAATGTGGAAACTAAATAGGAAAATTATATATTTTAGGTGGGTTTTAGGGAAGAGAAATTTTCCTATCATACAATTTTTCCTGATGATGGAAACTTTAAAGAACAATAAAGCAAATTTCACAATGAAAAATATTTACTTAAATCCCCAAACACTCTAAATGTTATAATTCAAAATGTTTAGAGCAAGGAAAATAATTTTTCTTCAGGTAATTCTGCTTTATTATTTAATTTGATACACCTTAACAGAAGTGTATAAAATAAGAAATTAGTTCATCAGTTCTTACTGTTATTCTTGATCCTGTCCCTGAGGAGGAAGGAGCAGCAGAGACAATGTGTGATGAACTGACTGCAACCCCCATTCCCTGGCCCTCTGCCATGTGGTGGGAGGAGGTAGAGAAAATCAGGAGTAATATTAGGCCCAGGAAGAGGGAAGGGGTGGGGGAAAAGTGGTTTTGGTTTTGGTTTTTTTTATTACTAATGATCCTGCTCTGATTTTATTGGCAATAAATTCAATTCATTTCTCCAGCTGAGTCTGCTTTGCCCATGACAGTAAGTGCTGAGTGCTCCCTCTCTCCTTATCTTGACCCACAAGCCTTTCATTATATTTTCTCTCTACTGTCCAGCTGAGAAGGAGAGTGATACAGCAGGTGCCTTTGGTGGGCACCTGTCATCCAGCCAAGTTAAACTCACCACACTAAGATAAGGTAGCTTTGCTTTTGGTGAGGTGGTTTTTGGTTCCACTCAAGAATTTATTCAGCTTAAGCGAAACCAGCAAGTTTAACAAGGTAAGAGACTACTGTGACACTCCTTCAAAACTATTTAAGTGCCTACAATATTTATTAAATAGCTGGATTTTGATTTTAAAAATACCCAAAACAAACAACCAAACAAAAATGAACAAAAGAAACAAACTAACAAAAAAGGAAAGTGGGGTTTTTTTCAGTTGTAAACACTTTTTTCAAGTAAATAAAGTCTAAAAGTTGACAAATCCAGAAAACTGTTGCCTTTAAAAACAAGAGAAGCACTGTCTTTCACACTGAGTAAAGATTTTAATGCTGTATTCAATGAAGTAGGAAAAAGAAAATCAGGTAAGAATCAAATCTGAAAAAAAAAAAAAACAACTTGAAGAAATATCATTTATCTTCTTGTTTCCAGCCAAACAATTGAAATAGTAGTGCAAGACAGGCAAGGTAATGAAAATGAATACAGGGATCCATATTCATCCTATCTAATTTTGAGTGCATAAATAATGTACAGACTTAAGAACTTCTATGCCTAATGTTCCAGACAAAGTCCATGTAGAAAGATACTCCTGAACATGGTGCTTTTCTTCATTCGAAATCTTAAAACACTTCATGAAAGTCAAGTCTCTAGCAAGCTATAGTGAACAACTGGGAAAACCAGTATTATCTAAGCAAAGTGAAAAAGAAGGCCTGCATTCAAATCAATGAGAGCTAAAGAGAAAGGCTAGGAATAAAGTATTTAGAACATCTTTATCAACAAGGATGAACAGAAATGATTCCCAAAGAAGGAAAAAAAAAAATATTTAGCTTCACTGAGATGAACAGAGCCTGTATATGACTTTCAATTGTAAAGGTATACAGGATCTAAGCACGCAGATTTACAAAGATGTGGCCCTATTGATTGAAGACAATTAGCCTTTAAGTAATTAGTTGGAGTATTCAAAGCTTTTTGGAGTTTTATGGAATTTCTTTGAACTGCTTAAATGTCTCACACCTTAATTTACAAGGTTTGAAAATGTGGGAAAAATATGATCCCAAATAATAAGGAAAACACTTCTCAGTATTTTACACTCCAAATTTATGTCATAGTATAAAACTTATTCATTAATTCATATTCTTTCGAAACCAATACAAAACCAGAAATGTGGATATTGAACCCAAAATCTAATTTTCAGCTATTAACATTTTTTTCAGGGAATTGTTTGTTTTGTTGGGTGTTTTTTTTATTCTCCACATTTATAGTTGGTAATAGTACTGGATCTGCTTTTTGATTCTCTTCATTTTACAGCAGGTTCAGCAGAGTAATTGGACTGTTCAGTAGACAGTTAGGACTCCATAGTTTCTTCCCCTTATTCTAGTTCTGGCAAAGAGTGAATATTTTAAAGTCTATCTACTGTCATCTAGTGTCAGAATTTCACAAGAGAAAGTCTTCATTGCACTTCCTTTTTCCTCTAAAATACATGACAATTCATTTTTGAAATGTGAAGAATTTCTCAAAGTGGAAGAATCTTCATCTCCACTTCCTTTGTACTGCTGGAATATAAATAATAAAGAATACTTATATAGTACATATACTGTTGCATAACCAGGTTTTGCAGGGGGAAGAGGGAGGCCACAGGGGGTACTTCTGAGAGAAGCTGCTAGAGGCTTCCCCTATGTCCAGCAGAGCCAGCAACAGTTGGCTCCAGGATGGACCCGCTGCTGGCCAAGGCCGAGCCAATCACAAATGCTGTTAACGCCTCTGTGATAACATATTTAAGAAAGAAAAAAATAGTCATTTGTCAGATGTAATTATGGCCAAAGAAGAGTGGAGTGAGAACATGTGAGAGGAACAGCTCTGCAGGCACCAAGGTCAGTGCAGAAGGAGGAGGAGGAGGTGCTCCGGGTGCCAGAGCAGAGATTCCCCTGCAGCCTGTGGTGCAGATCATGGTGAGGAAGATGTGCCCCTGCAGCCCATGGAGGACTGCAGAGATCCACCTGCAGCCCATGGAGGAGACCCATGCTGGAGACGTTTTCCTGATAGGATTTTTGACCCCATAGGGGAACCACACTGGAGTAGGCTTTGCCTGAAGGACAGCACCCCATGGTAGAGTGACCCATACTGCAGCAGTCTGTGGAGAACTGTTACCCATGGGATGGTCCCATGTTGAAGAAGTTCATGGAGAACTGTCTCCCAGGGGAGGGCCTCACACTGGAGCAGGGGAAGGACTCCTCTCTCTGAGCAGTGGCAGAAACAACTTGTCATGAACTGACCATAACCCCCCATTCCCTGTCTCCCTGCACTGCTGGGGGGAGGAGGTAGAGCTGGGAAAGAGGGAGGGGAGAGGGAAAGGTGTTTTTAAGATTTGTCTTAAATCTTTTTAAGATTTGTCTTCTTATCTTTCTCTGATCTTGTTAGTAATAATTTCAGTTCATCTCCCCGACTTGAGTCTGTTTTGCCTGTGGCAGTATTTGGTGAGTGGTCTCTCTCTGTCCTTGTCTGAACTCATGAACCTTTTATTATATATTCTCTCCCCTGTCCAGTTGTGGAGGGGAGTGATAGAGTGGTTTTGGTTGGTGCCTGGCATCCAGCCAGGGTGAACCCACCACAGTACCATTCATTACAATATGCATATTATTATGGCAGTACATACTGGATTGTTTTAAAAATTTACAGATGATGTTACCACTTCACCAACTAAGAAAGGTGAAATTTAATCCCAGTGATATCAAATGGTATTTTAGGGTGGAACAGCAGTTTCCTCAAACAAAAGAAAAGAAAATAAGAACGTTTAATGCTTAGTCTTAACTTTACACAAGTTAGCAGAGTATGGGCATCTGTCCTGGTTTAAAAGAGAGATGTCTGCCAAGGAAGGTGGGAACTTCCTGGAATGGAAAGATGACCACCTCCCTCCAAACTACTAAAAATTTGAAATTACAGGACTTCCAGGCAAAAATATGAGAAAAGGAATAACAGTTCTTTACTAGACTATATATATGTATAAAACAAGACCAAAACCACAACAACAACAGCAACAACAAAACCAGAAAACCCAATGATGGCTTTTTCCGCACGTCAAGCACTTTTCCCTTTGGTGTAGTTATGACCACAACTGGCAGGGGTGCTCTTGATCCGTGTCGAGGCAGAAGGGCTGCCGTGACTGCCCTGCAGCTCCAGGGAGCGCTGTTGGCTCCCGGTGAGGCAGAGAGACCGCGATGGCTCCCCCATGGCCTCAGGGGCTCTCTGACACAAACTCAGCACCTCCCTAGGTGATGGTGGGAGCTCAGAGGAAGGGCAGCACGGGAGATGGCTCCTTTTGCAAAGCTCACCAGCAGCAGCTGGTCTCTGCACTGCTCCCGGTGGCAAGTCAAACCCCAGCAATATCCCTGGAACAGGCATGCTCTCTGCAGCAGCGGGCAGAAATGGTGAAGGCAGGCAGACCCGGGCGGCAAGCTAAACAGTAGCAACACACCAGGAAACAGTCACACACCCTCTATAACACGCATGACCAGTCTCTGACCCTTCGACCGGGGCTAGCTGCCCCC
>VZTE01001674.1:358896-402377 GCA_013397775.1 Eulacestoma nigropectus
GGAGACGAAGAACGAACGAGGAGGGGTATCCTTCCTTGGACCACAGCAGGTTTTATTAGCCGCATCCGGGCAGAAGAGATAAACCCCAGAGAGGGCTCGTGCCAAGGGTTTTAAGGTGAGGAAAACAGGGTGGAGTTTAGGGCGAGAATCAATAGGAGAGGGGCAACTGGGAGGAACCAGGGTACAATCAACCAACGGGGTGATAACAAAGGGGGAGACCGTCAGCATGCACCTATGGGGTGCCGAGCGGCTTGGAGGGTTCTGGAAGAAGAGGCATGGCTAGCTTTTGAGGGGGTGCGAGGCTTAAACTTGGGAACTGCCCAGAGATCCACCCTCCGATTCTGATTCGTCAATCCAGGGGAGAGCCCTGTCTGGATTGACAAGAGGGGGTCTCTGGGGCGGCCAGGAGGATGCTCTGCCAGAGCACACCCCAACAAGTCTCTTTGACTATGGTGGTGAGAAAAGGCTGGAAACCAGCCCCCCATCCCCAGGCAAAAGTCCCAGAGCCAGCCCCAATACCTTTCGCGGTATTATGCTGCAACTCCCAAAACACCCCAGCGGGAGAGCCCATCCCCCAGACTAGAGTGCCAAACTCTCATTCCCCTGGGCTGAACCATTACAGAGATATGCGAGAGCTCTTGGGTAACCCTTTTGTTTTTCAATCAGCTTGAAAACCACCCACTCGTCCAGCATGCAACAAATGGGAAGAAATTAATTTGAGAAATCTAACCCACAAAAGCATATCACACATGCTTTTCACAGTTCTTTTTATTTTACCTGGTTTCACAAAGAAGAGGATAAGACTATTCCCAAGTATATAAAATTATGATAAATCATATCTTACCAGTGAATTTGATTTAATAAATTAGTTTTCTGCTTGCAGTAATGTCCCTTTTTTTAAAAATATATATTCTATTCTGATTTAATTTTACACTGGTGTGTTTGAAACATTTTCTAGCCATACCAACAACTTTTTAGGTGAGTGTGACTTAATTTACATGGCTCCCAATGCAGTACCATTTTTTAAAGTATGATGATAAGAATTTTTGGAAAATACTCTTACTTTTTATCAAGACACAAATAACTCAGTACTGCTTTGTCTTGATTGTACAAGGTTTCTGTATATGAAAAAAAACCAACAAAACAAGCTAAACTTTCTTTGATGGCACTGTTGAATATAAGAGACAGTCAACTAAACTTTATTCTTTACATGAGTACAACTGTCACCAAAGTCAATAAGAATCCTGTTCTGTGTGGATATTTGGCCCTTAGCGGCTGTGAGCAAAGCATTGTGTGGCAGTGATATTCAACGAGCATGGAAATGACAGCTGGAAGATGAATATAAGAATAGATTGGAAATGACAGTGAGTCTGACTATATGTACAACCTTTTTTGTAGAAATGAGCTAAAAGTAACATCTCAAGTTCTGTCACTCTTCTTGCTACTAGCAGCTATTTTTATGAATCCAAAATAATCAAAGTGGTCTGTAGGTCAAATGTGTCTATGGAGAATAAAAATGTAATTATTTCCTGAAGCTGAATATGATATCAAATTTACAATACCAATAACAAAACCATCTGATCTTAATGCAGAATTTTGAGCACTAAGATTCTCAAGGAATAATACTAACACCATCATTTCTTGTTATCTGTGAGCAGACTCCTGATTTCTGTTTGGGAGAAGAATAAGGAAATACTTCAGCTGTATATATATGTACATAAGCAACGGAAGAGAATCAGAATTTAAGTAGCTTTAGACTGTGCCATTCACATCATTCTGTCAGGAAGTAAAAATGTTTCTAACATTCGTTGTTCCTGAAAATGTCTGAAGGGAAAGGTATTTTGAGTACATTAGATATCTTTGTTACATTGTAATTCATGTGTTGTATAAGCTTAAATAAGAACTTCAAACAATGTATAAATAATTTTGTTCCTGTTTAGATCCACTCTATTGATAGTCAAATTCATTTTCATTTAAGTTTTTGGGTTTTTTCTTTTTTGGTTGGTTGGTTGGTTGGGGTTTTTTTGTGAAAAGATAATGTGATAATTTTGTAAAAAAGGATTCCCTCTTTGAAACTTAAGTATACTTAATATGGCCGTAAGTAGCCTAAGATACGTAATATTGTTGAGCATCTGTACCGTTTGTATCACTTCTACTGCATTTTGCAACTAAGCAAAACTAATTGTTGTGAAGAGAATCAGCAATATAAATTTGGATGGCAATAAAAGTCTCAGACTATAAGTTTCTAGGTCTCACACCTCTAAGGATGCCTAATAAATTAATATTTACCTGAGGCATTTTGAATGTTGGTCATAAATCTTAAAATGAAAAAGTATTACCTACTTCACGTGTAACAAGGGAAGTCTGCTTTGGGAAGGTTAATAGTTCAGAGAGGGCCTTTGAGAATGAGTAATTTTCATTTTTTCTAATTCTTGAAGAGTCAATTCCTCCTTGTAAGTATATTGAAAGTTTAGGATAGATAAAAAGCAATGCTCAGGCAATGTGGAACTGGAGTTTCTTGTGGAGAACGGTAGCCAACAGGACTTACCTTCTTCCTTAAAGAGCAGACCCTTAAAGGCCTTTGTAAGACTGACCATAAGGCCTAACACTTGAATAATGGTCTTGTGAAAAAATTTTTCTCAGCATTTACAGTAATTACAAGAAAATGTGGATATGCTCAAAAAAGTGTAAAAGCAGTTTTAATAATACAAATATAGAAATCCATTTCAGTCATACAGCACTGATGTGGGTACCTGCAAGAAGTGCACAGAATTTAGACTGTTAACATCCGTTATTAAAACATGAGAAAGGACACAGGAAAACAAATCAAAACCCCTGAAACAACCAACCAACCAACCGTTCAAAAAACTTAAACAAGCAAATAAACAAACAAAATGCAACAAAAAACAGCAACAAGACAAACCTGGACACTGAGTTTCCAAAGGGTTTTCAGGAAGCAATCTCAGCCACAAAATAATTTCCTACATAAATTTTGAATGCTGAGTCTCTTTGTTTTTTTAATAAACGTTGAAGACTTCTGTTACTGCTGCAGCTCTTTCCTAAAATACTGCAATATGTGCTCTTTAATAAAAAAGCTCTGGAATAATATTTCAGTTGGCAAATTTAATAAAGCTCTAGGGTGCATTCTGAAATCCTTCCTCCAGAAAGCAAATAAATGCAATCTGTTCATAAAATGCTAAAAACACAAACCTGGAATGACACTGGTTTTGAATGGCTGCTGCTGAAAATACTATTTTACTTTAAAAAATATAATTCAATTTGTACATTAAAGAGCACTGTAGTTACTTATTAGCTAGTAAATAATCATTTTGCTTTGTAGTATGCCACCTCAGAAAATATATCTCTGTTTCACTGGCACAGGTTCCACAAATTCATAAAAGTAACAATGTTTTTAAATAATAGATAAAACCATGAAATTCCAAATTTGACTCAAAAATATAATATTCTTTTTTGGATAATTTGCAAGAATCATAGAATCATTAAGGTTGGAAAAGACCACCAAGATCATCGAGTCCAACATCTGACTGAACACCACCACATTTACAAGATCATAGCACTAAGTGCCACATCTACTCGTATCTTGAAAACCTCCAAGGATGTTGACCCCACCACCTCATAGGAAGTTCTTTCCAAGGTTAAACAAAACTTTCTGTGAGAAATTCTTCCTGATGTTCAACCTGTTCAACCCTGGTGTAACTTAAGACTATGTCCTCTTAAGACTTTTTCCAGTCACTGGTTGCCTGGGAGAAGCCAATCCCCACCTTGCTAAAACCTCCCTTCACAGCATTGTAGAGAGCCCTAAGGTCTTCCCTGAGCCTCCTTTCTCCAGGCTAAATGACCCCAGCTTCCCCAGGCACTCCCTGTAGGATTTACTCTCTAAACTCTTCTCTAGCTCCATTGCCCTTCTCTGGACACACTCCAGCACCTCAATGTCATTCTTGGGGCCCAAAACTGGAAACAGGGCTTAAGGTGTGGCCTCACCAGTGCCAAGGACAGGGTGACAATCACTGCCCTGGTCCTGCTGGCCACACTATTTTTGATACAGGCCAGGATGTCACTGGCCTTGGCTACCTGGGAACACTGCTGGATTATGTCTAGTGGGATGCTGAAAAACATGTTCAGCTCCTTTTCCACCAGGCAGCTTTCCAGCCACTCCTCCCCAGCTTGTAACACTGCATGGGGTTGTTGTAACCCAAGTGAGGGACCTGGCACTTCGCCTTATTGAATCTCATACAATTAGCTTTGGCCCATCAATCTAACCTGTTCAGATCCCTCTGAAGAATCTTCATATCCTTGAGCCGATCAACAATCCCACCCAACTTGTTGTTATCTGCAAACTGAGAGTGCACTCGATCCCCTCATCCTGATCATCAGTAAAGACACTGAACAGGGCTGGACGTGACTCCATTCACCACCACCTTCTAGGCCCGGCCATCCAGACAGTTTTAACCCAGCAGAGGGTGCACCTGTCCAATCCATGGGCTGCCATTATCAAAGGCTTTACTGAAGTCCAGGTAAACTCACAAGACTTTGGGCCCCAATGAGATTCACCTGAGGTACTGAGGCCCTGCAGCTGTTTATGGTTGCTTTATGCCCTCACCACGTGAGCCTCTCTCCCTACCAGGTCTTTCTGCTCCCTCTCAGCTTGCCCTGACTCCAGGAACCTACTGCCTAACTCCTTAAGGTGTTTTGCCTGAGAATTTACTGTAGTCACTGCTGTCACTGTGTACCTTGTCAACTTTTAATGAATTTATGCATTTAATGGATGCACTATGATGTATTTAATGCATCCTAACTTTTTATTGAATTTGTAACCTTTACAGCATTTTGATCCTTTTCTATTTACATATGTTTAAGCATTTTAAAAATAAGTTTATGTTAAAGCCTGGAAATTTTCAATTGAACATTTTTTTTATTATAAATTGAAAATATATTCATTTTCTTTTCTTTCTGTAACATTGCATTTTTAGTTCATCATTGGAAGTTATTGTTTATCTGAGAAAAAATAAAGATTAACTTAAAAAAAAAAAAAAAACAACTAAAATCATCTGACTCCAAAGGAAAATTAATTTAAATCAGTACAAAATAATCTATAGGCAATTTACTTCATGTTATGAGAATTAATATAGGTGATTTTTAAAATGTCTGTGTCATAGTGCAGATTTTTACACAGAAGTTTAAAAAGGAAAAAAAAACATTATCTTTTAGAAACTCGTATTGGTCCCTATGACAGATTTCCAATTGAAAATATGTCAGAAAACAGAAACTTAATATAGATGTCTGCAACCATTCTACTCAATCAAGACTTCCTTTTTTTCAGATATAAAGATGCACTTAAAGGAAGCAGTTTGTCTAACTTCTTTCAGACATCTGTTTAGGATGAAATGAATCACATCACAAAATTGCTTAATTCGCTCTATGACTATAAAGTCAGTCTGTATGTATAAATTCCAGCCATGGGAATCTGAAACAGAGATTAGTGGTTTTATGAACATCTACCCTTTAGCAAAGTTAGTTCCCTGATTTTTGTCTCAGAGAAGCACGTTTTACAGCTTCTGAATTTAAAGCTAAAGTCCTTTTTTTTTTTTTACAGTCAGCAAAAGATGTACTTAACACCATCTTAGTAAGATTATGTCTAACAGAGAGCAGAATTAAGTGCTCCTAACTTTATGAAGTACAGACGAGCAGGATAGCATTTTAATTACATTCAAAAGGTACAGTTTGTGCACTAAAAATACTTTCTGTTGCAGATACAGTAAAAGTTGTAAGTTTGTTTCCATTTACAACCAGGAAAAACAAGGAGAGCTTTGGAAAAGACTACATTACAGTCAAAATGTGGCTGCTAGAAGTTACTAACAGAATGAGAACTTAATCACACCATCACTTTGGAGACAACAGTTCAATACTACTATACCTCAATTGTTCAGTGGCAGAAGTTGTAGAATGCGTACAACAGAGTGTATTTTAGACAAAGACAGCCAAGTTGTCATGAGCCTTCTCATGTGTTAGGACTACTCTAACACAAAATGATTTGAGGTTACACTTAAATGGGTTAGGAATGCTCAAAGGGTTTCTCTGTTGGCTTTACTGTGGGAGTGGTAAACTCCAAGTAAGTGACGGTCATCAATAGCTGTCAAGAGTAATATGTTCCATTACACCTGCAGCATTCATAAGAAGATATGTCCTTTTTGCTGTAAAATCCTGACAAGTTACATTTATTTTCTACCTTTGTTGAAAAGCTTAGTGTAAGTTGCTACGTGGTATTTCAGTAAAGAAAGGATGTGTCATTCTGTGCTAAAACTTACAATGACTTAACAGTGCATTTAGCTCTGTGTTAAATAGAAGTACTTTTTCATCAATGCCATCAATGCTCTGTGAATAGCAATTCTGGCAGTAACACATGACATCCTGAAAAAGTGTAGCTCTTAGATGAGTCTTAACATAATGTATGGAACGCTTAACTGTTATCACAAAATGAAAAAAAAGTAGCAACCTAACTAGCCATAATTTTTACGTACATTCTTCTTTGATGTCGATCACCTGAAGAAAAACAAACTCAAAATTTAATAGCTCTAGTAGAGCAATTTAAACAGTAGTGATTAAATCTGATTTTGCAATGAAACTCTAAGAGCTTCAAGTTACAAACAAAGGTAATTCTCATGGGAAAGTAAAGTAGAAATTATTAAATCATGCAGTGTTAGTCTATCTGTTTCCAAGTGTTTCATTCTTATCATCATTTTTAGTAATGCTTCATGACTTGGAACAAGCACTTGCAAATGTATCAGAATAAAATTTATTATAACTTCCACTGTCTGTCCCTCCCCTTCTATTTCTGTGAATTTGTGAGTTTGGTGAGTAGGTCAGAAGTGAAAATTGTACTACTTGCACATAGCACATACTTATTTGGTGAAGTATTAAGATTTGTCAGAACTGCATAGGCTTTTATGCATATATGTATGAGTTGATACATATGTCCAGTATCTAGACACAACTGTGATGAGAAATTTCAAACATAAAAAATTGTTTTTTTTCTAAATTTTTCATTAACATGTTATGCTATTGGCTTATTCTTACGTAATAGTAGTCATTATTACTGCATTTTAAAAGCTTTGTCTTTAGCACTTGTATCATAAATAATCTCTTACAATACTGTGGAGCCAAAGCTGTTTAGTTATCATTGATATCTACAGTCCTTGGCGGCTGTTGGTTGCTGAGGCCCAGGAGGTTGGTCTAGGGAGCTCATTGCTGAAAGATGTCAGAACTGAAGTGAGCCTGCCTCTTTCTTCTCTGATTTTTGTGGTTTATACCTGAGGTTTCTGTATTGTTGTGCCCCTCACAAAGAGTCTTTGAGGGAGTTTTATCTGCTCCTGATACTGTTTTTATTATTTTTGAATGGAGCAGTATTTTTGAATACATCTTTCTTATATATTTGAATACAGAATATATGCAGAATGCCTTGCTTATTTGTAATCTCTTCTTTTGCTTATCTCATGCTTTTACTAATTTTTATTACTTGAATCTGTTGCCTCTTTGGTGGTCACACAGCTCATATGCTTACACAAAATGTTCATACATTGTCTTTAGCTGTGCCATAACTGTTTAACAGAATGCTTATATACTCTTGCTGTTTACACTATTTTATACTACTTCACTATGCTTTTGTTCAGCTACATCTTGGCTAATGTAGTTACAATTTATAGACTTTTATTTTGTCTATGAACCCTCTCACCTAAAGAAAATCATAGTAATAATAAAAATGACACAGGCTGAAGCTGTTTCATATTTACTTCTCACTAGCAAAATTGTGCCACATTTCTAATTATTTTGTGCGTACCATTACCCCTTCCTTCATTTTAGAAGCCTGATTCATGAGTTCATTAATGTTAGTCAATTTTTAAGCAGTTTTTTAACAGTAAGTACACTATACAAGTCAGTGAGGCTTGTTCTAAAGTTAAACCTCTGCTTAGGTACTTTAACAAACAAAAAACTGAGGCCACATCTACCCTCTGAAATGGTGCACAGTACAGGCATCTTTACACCTTTTTGATCTGTCAGCCTCCAGGATGAGAACTGGCATATTCTCATGAATGTGATTTTTTTTCTGATTCAGAATTAAAGCTCAGTAGTCAGTGTGAAAAATGACATCAATGGTTAAACTGAATTTGAGAGCCTGACTTCAATCCCTGCATAGATTTGAAATGGTTAAATGTGTCATCTGGTGTCTCAGAGCTGAGGTGGAGTATATTCTTTCTCTTGAATTAGAGAAAGAATTTGAAATAATTTTATCTAACTGCTTTATTTTGTTTCAGTGGAAAAATATTACAAGTGTCACTAGAAGTGTAAATCTGCTCTCCAGCACAACAAAATCCTTGGCTCTATCAGGGTAATAGGTCTTTTCCTGGCCAAGTAGAGCAATAAGAGCTTCAACAAGCAACTGTGGGAAAATGGAACACCACGTCAGACATCTCAGAAACCTCTCTGAACTAGCTGTATTTTGGTCTGTTATAATTGAGTCTTTTTTTTTTCCCTCAGTTGAAAGCTTAGCAGCATAAATTTGCTCTAATACTGTGGACATTAAAAGGAGAAAGTTGAAAATAGATAAGGAAAAATGACAGACAATTATTTTATGCTATGTGTTCAGAGTATGGGAGATGGTAACTTTATAAGTCTAACTTATCTTTCCTGCAAACCATTCCTAGGAAACAGTCATGATTGCAGTATAAGATGTAATAATGTGATCTGCATATCAAGTATTTATAGGTTGCCGTAAAATCCACTTGAAAGAAGTACAGGCTGTTCATCCATGTTAGTTTTCTACTTGTTCATTGCACAGATTAGCAATGATCATTAAAGACAAGAGAATCAATGAAGTATGAGAATCCCACAGAAGATGTATCTGGAATGTATAGGAATAGTCATAGCTTTCTATTACAATATTTCTAACTCTTTGGCAAAAGAGTCTTGCAAAGGACTAAAATAATCAACTAAAATCTCATCCTCATTTGTTTGTGCATTAAGGCTAATTGTTTAATAAAGCTGTGTGTTTACTCAGTTGAAAGGCTAGATGTTGAGAGATTGTTTTTACACTGTAACAATAAACATTTGAGTATCTTTTCACATATAGTTCTGGTGTGGGCTAGGGTCCTAAGAATAACAAAGAATGTTGCTATTTTCTGTGAAATTGTAATCTATAAAAAAAGCACATTTATCACAACATACATTTTCATAGCATTTTACTTCTACAGTATTATAAGTGAAAACTTGAGGAACTCAGTAAGAAACATTCCTTTCTTTGCTTCTTTATTTCCAGCAGATAATAAATTGAGAATGCTATGGTAAACGTTGTGCTGATATGTTTTGAAGGCAGTTATATCTTGCTATGCAATTCTATCAATTCTAGTTTGGATGTTTCAATTTCTCAGAAAGATTCTTCAATTTTCTGAAGTCTTGATAAAGTTCTAAGAGATCTAGAGCAACGGACTGAATATCTGCAAGGACAGAATTTAAAAGAAGTGTTACAGGATATGTAATAGAAAGCAGACCGTACTTCCAGGTCATAAATGTCTCTAAGAAACTGAAGATTACAAGAATATGATGAAAAGTAAGTTTGAGTTATACTGTCAAATTTTAATGTAAAAATTATTACATTTTTTAATATACCAAAAATAACAGTAAACTGATAGTGAGTGTTCCATGGAATGTCTGAGATTCTATGTTACTTAAACAGTTATTTTAAGTTAGATTTCTTTTCTGCTGAAGGATATTTTTCTCCTTTTTCTCCTCACTCCTGTTTAGTGTCCAGTTAAGCTTGCTATTCCTTCTTCTTATTTCAATGACCTATTTGTTAGCTCTTCATTAACATTGGCATATGCCATTTATATTACAGGTTTATTATTCCTAAGGCTTATTAAGTTGAGTTTCTTATTTACTTTTAGCACAGAAACATCTCAAGTATCTGTACAGCATCATGACTCTGCAAGAAAAAAGAATAAATTAAAGAGGAATTGTACAGAAATAAATAAAATATTCTTCAGCGTTGAACTAGGAAAAGATAGTTGACGAGAGATAGTCAAAATCTTAACAACACTTATACAGCATGAGCTTTTGACAGTGCACAAAATTTGTTATATCTTGTTTTGCATGATAAATTTTTTATTGAATATATAAAACCACACTGAACATAAAAATATATTAAAACACGACTACATTTTTTTATAGTCTGAGGTAGTGAGAAAAACAACAAGAATGAAAGTAATCATAGAAGAGAGAGACAATGGGAAAAGGAGAAAATATACAGTGGTGTTGCAATGATGCAGAGAAGAAATAAAAAGAAAGGAAACCAGAAACTGTTAGAAAGTTGCATCCTGAATTATTCAGAGCTATATGTTTATCTGTACCATATTATTGTGATAGCTATGAATACAGGAAGTCTGGAATGGATCTGCAAATAATTGTGATTTTAATTAACTGGGGTATTTGGTCACTGCATCATCTAACTCATTTACCTCGTGCCCAGAGTGATTACTGAAACCACAAATCTGATAACCAGTCAACAGTGAGAAAGTATAACAGAATAAAACCTGGAGATTTATTTTGATTTATTTATTTTTATTACATCATACATCTGCTAACTGTAAGAATGTGAGCTTATTACAGAAGATACAGGTCTAGGTTCATGCTTAGAAAAGCCTTTGTTGCCCTGGAGCACCTTTGGTCCTCAATTGAGCATTTTTACTCTTAATTTCATATGGTTTAAAAATTGAATGATGCGATTTCAGTAGGGAAAAAAAAAAACATAACAGGAGAATACTCAACAGCTCCAGAATTGTATGTAAAGTATCCAGCATTTTGGGGGGGAAAAACCAAACACCTAAACAGGGACAAAGCATTAGAAACAGCTATATCACACATGGAGGAAGAAAACATACCAAACAAGATGGAGCTGAATTTAGTGAAGAAAAAGAAAAGAAGAGTTTAAAGTTTACGCACTGATAAATTTCCTAAACAGTGTGAAATGGATCATGTTAATCAGAAACAATTTATTGCATGAATGTTAAATATCAGCTGAGAAAAAAGGATCTTGCATCATTAGCCCTGGAGGGGTCTGGACCTTGGAGGTCTGTGCTGCATAGACACTCGCAGAAGTAGTGCTTAGGGCTTGTTTGGGTTTTTTAGGGGGGTAGATGGGAATAGTGTTTTTCTTCGTATAAGGATGTTCTCACATGTATTCAAATCTTTAGATGGATGATGACAAGAGTCTATTGAAATCATTATTGCAACACCATCTGCAGCTGGTCCAGCAGAGGCTCCATGAACCTCTGTTTTTAGCATTCCAATACACAGTTAGCCTGTTGGTCCTACTGGGCTATGTGGAATATAGAGGATCCAATGTTATTGTCTTAAAACTACATGTAAGACATCTCTGGACTGTAAAAATGCCTGACCTACATGACCTTCTCTGTGTCTGCAGCAGTGGTTTCTATGGAGCATTTCCAAATGCATTACCTGTGCTCAGTGAGGTCAGTTCTGCAGCAGAAATTTCCTGGGTCTCTAGACAAACCTGTTTCTCCATCTTGAGGTTCACACTGAAGTTAATCAACATATCTAAACACATCTGAGCATATATGTTGTACCTATAGTTACAGTTATTTTGTGGCTGGGTGTGAGGTCACTGTTTGTAATTCTTATTCCCTGAGTGGGAATAGCATCAGAGATAACGCAGGTTTAGTCTTAGATCTAAGAAGAGGGAGTGCAGAAAATTAGACATGCAACCTTTTGGTGGGAGTTCCAGACAATGTGTTTTCGGGATAAATAAGCAGTCTGGAATGGTAGAATTGCAGCTAGTTCTAGAAGGAAAGAAACAAAAAATGTTCTGGAACAACTTTGAATAAGCTTTCTTCCATACTTAGACATTGAGAAAATAATTTGCAGTGTGATAGAACTTTAAAATCCTAGTACTATGGACTATATCCTCAAAGAAAGCAATAATTCCCATGTTTAAGGATCTCTTAAAAAGGGTAAACAACAACTGCAAATATCTATGTATTAATAATAAGATACAATCTATAGCTGTAGTGCTGTTAACATGCCCAAGGATTTCAAAGGACTGCTTAGTCCTTTAGAACAACTTTCACTCTTCTATATAAAAAATAATAAAAACTAAGCTTTCTTCCTCTGATATGACTCCATCATTCCATGAAATGACAGAACAAACCTCTGCTTGGACATGCTTGGGATTTTGCTCTAGTCTGTAATACAAACCCATGTAATCTTCACTGTATCCACAAGCACTGTATCCACAAGTAGTGGAAAGATGGGCACGAACTGTTTGTGTCCTGCACTTTTATGTCCCCTTACTTCAAACAGCTTTATTGTGGCATGCCAGTGTGCCTTCCTGAATGGATACTTTCTGTTAACTGGTGCACCCAGAGCTGATGTGCACCAGCCAGAGGGCATAAAAATTGACATTATTTTCAGCTTAATGTAAATTTTTTTTGAGAGAGAATGATTGTGGTGAGAGAGATGTCATGTTCAAAAAATCACTCTGATATGTACGTAAATTACCAGAATAAAAATCTCTGTAAAATCATGGCATCTCAGTTTTTCATTTATAGGAAGAAAAAAAGCAGCAGTAAACATGATCACCAAGTCTGTGTCTTCTGTACCATTCCCCCCTTTCTTAAATCACCACCACTCTCCATCACTGCAGAGTACCCTCTGCCCGTTCCTGATATACTCTTTCCAGCTGTTGCTGCCTTAGGTTTTTTGTGCTAGGTTATTGACAAGTACAGAATGAGAGGGAGAAGTCTTTACATTCTGTGTTTGATGAGAGGTAAAAAAATAAGGTGTGTGTGAGAGGAGTGTACTTTGTTTTATTCAAGGTCACAGTCAGCTCTCAGAGATCTTGTACACAAAGCGTGTTTGCTGATGTCAAAATCAAAGCATGGGGCTCTGGAGGAGATTTGCATCTCAGAGTTTATCTACCATTTGCCTGGAGGTACTTTCTTCCTCAGAAGACATGCTAAATGGGGCCTAAGAAGAAAATGTTTCTAGATGAGGTGTTTCACAAACATACACACACACATACACAAAAAAATCCCAAACAAACGCTCAACCCCCCTCGAAATGAAACAAAACCAATCAAGCAAAAAACCCCCAAACAAACAAACAAACAAAAAACCAAAAAACAGAAAAGAAAATTTAAAAAGAGGTGCTCTTCTAAGTGAGCATTCAGCATCTTTCTCAGCAGCGTACTATGATGAATGAACAAGAAAGAGAAGCAGACATGTAAAGGGTATGGAATAGCCTGCAAACAGCCTTAAAAGAAAGAACCATGCCTGCCTTCATGTTCTTAAACACGTGCATATACTTGCCTTTGTTTAAATTTGAAAATGTTCAAAATTCAGAGATTGGTCATTAATGTGCAGTGATACCAGTATCTTGGAAAGGTGTACTTAAATTTGTGACTCTGGGTAGAGGAAATGACAAAAACTAGCCCAAAAGATGTTTAATGGTTTTGATATTTTAGTTTGAGAAAACTTCCTTTTTTTGATGCAGTGAGAGGATAGATATGAATGAACAATAACAGGTTTAGAAATTCTGCACATAGTAGCACTAAACTTTATCCAAAACAAGCATGTGAAATAACCTCATGGAAGCTGGAGTCTATCATGAATAACAGCTGCAAGTTTAATATTACTTACAAAAAAATATATTCAGAGAGATTAACAGGTAGGAAAACATACATCAGAAGCATGCTTTCATCTTGGACTATCATAGCCATGAAAATTATGGGTATGCAACAAATACATTATGATTTATGCAGTGGTAAATATTCTTATGCCTCAAACTTTAAAACCTGCCAGGTTTCAGATGAACATTTCTACCTGAAGGCATCTGCTAAATATGTATATTTCTTCCTCCAATGAATGCAATCTACAGCACAATAAACTGAATACTGCTATTGAACTATATTTAGTTTTGCCTAGTTTTATTAATTTTCCCATGTCAAGAAGACTCACCAGATAGCAATTTGCCTCTTAAAGAGGCATTGACAGAAGTAAGCCATGTGCCACTACTAGAGCAAGAAGGAAATGTATTGTATCATACATTTAATTTTATACAGTCACCTCTGTATTAACTTGACAGGAATAGAAACGATGCAGACAGCAAAATAGTCTAATAAAGCTTTCAAACGCTAGAAATGAAGTTCTGAAGATCTCTTGTTGAATGAAAACTTAATCAAATTAAACTCCTATAAAACTCTATAACATTACCCAACTATATGTATTCTGGTAACTTTTAAAGGCTGTATTTATCTTTTTGTTGTTTTTGTTTTTGTTGATTTAGTTTTATTTAACTTCAAATGTAGTTTATCAGTGCCTGTAATGAAGACACTAACAAAGTGTGGAATGTGGTGAAAAAATCCAGTTATATTAGCTGCTGGAAGAGTAACCTGATTAATATGAGAAATTCTCCAGATTTAGCAAGAGAAAATAAAAAAAAAAATCAAACCAATAACCCCCCACCCCCACCCCTTAAAAAGAAATATATTCAAAATAGAGATTGCTGGACCTTGATAATGATATACACTAATATACTCACTAACATAATTAATCTAATACCATGCATTTCTCTTGAAAAATAAGAAGTCCTGTTATTACACAATAGTTTCCATGAATCCAGATGACATTATGTGACAAGGAAAATCTAAACATTCTAGCTACAAATAATTTTAGATTAAAAAAAACCCCTGTATATTACTACATGTACTCAAAAAATCTGTCACCTTTTCAGTCCTTTGTACAAATTACTGTTTAGTGGCAGTGATAAAAGTACTTATTTCAATGGAAGAAAAATCCACTAACATATTAACTCTCTTTTATGATTATTATTTGAAAGTCATTACAAATCTGTCTAATAGAAATTGTAAACACTGGGCTTTATTTGACTTTTAAAAGGTAAAATGTTAAAAAATTTAGCACTTCAGAATGAAGTGCAAATTTCAACCAATCTATTTGTTTATTAATTTGGTTAGGTCTTAATGTTTATAGGTGTGATTCCATGTCCTGATAATGTACCAATACCTTTAAACCATGTCTCACAGATACTCTGTTTCAGCATGACCCAAGGTCATTTCCCTAATAATTAAGCCTAATTAATATGCTAGCTTCAATTTTTAAATTATCCCATAATTTGACATGTTATTAGCTTTTTAGCTCAAATATTCCATATATGATGTGATGAAAAAGGCCAGACTAATTCTAAAACAAAGCTATTGAAATATTCCCAGTAATTAGCATAGTAAATTTTTAAATACTATCTAATTTTGAAACATCTGTGAAAAAGGAGAGTGCAAAAAGATTTCTTCCTTCAGGCTTTGGAATTAGGCATAGTGCAAAATATTCTGTCTCATAAAGTAATAGTTCTAATAATTTATTTATTGAAGTAATCAAAGCTGTAGCTGGAATACAGCAAATTACTACCACTGTTGAATCTTGCTTCAGTGAAACAGAGCATATAATACTTCAGTGTGTTTCAAAAATAATGTTTTTGATGAAAAAGAAGCTTTTCTGAAACAGTGGAAAATTACTTGGGCATTTGTCGTATTGGTGTGGGAAGTTTCTTCTCTCAGCATTGTTTGTTGCAGAACTAAATTTTAATACTCATAATATACTTTATTAAAGCTGGTTTGAAATGGCCTTAACAGCCAGCAAGCAGACAGCCATTTCCAAATTTCAGGGGAAATCCCCTTGTGTCCTGAAGTCATGACAAAGATCTAACTGCAGGAGAATGGATATCTCATCCAGTGTATATATTTCAGACCATTCTGCTCTATCAGAAACATTCTGAAGTCACACTACCAGGGTATCAAATCATTTGGAGTGCCATGTGACATAAGGAAAATGGGCAAATCTCGAGCATTTCATGCAATGACAAAGCAGTTCTCACTTTCACTGACATTATTTATTCGTTGCTTGTCATGTTATCATACTTTCACCTCCCCTATGTGATAGTTTCTGGTTATCAAGCAGCTAAACAAAAATCACTCAAGTGTTTGACTATTCATTACACTATGCCATTAAAAGCAACTTTTGTCCAGAAAATGTAAGATAAATGAAATCATTAATCAAGCAGTCTAAGCGATGTTACCAATAATTCTTCAGTAGTATATCTGTTACTTAAAACTAATTTCAGGAAGTCCAAGTGACCACAGACAAGCATCAAGGTCACAGAAATGCTAATTTTCCACTAAATGAAAAGCATTGGGTAATATCAATCTTACAATGTGCAAAGGCACATCCTAACAGCTGCCCTTCTATGCTGTACTTGCATCACCCATGTAGCCACTGACGGCACCTTCTTGCAGCACCTGCTTTCAGTTACTTTCTTCAGATGGTGGTTGGGCAGGTTTGAGTTGTAACTGAATCTTTGCCTAGAAATGCTGTATTTTGAGAATGTTCTCTTTTGTTCCTTCTCCTAGAATTGAAAATTCCCTGCTTGCATTGTGAAATGTAAATTTCATAGCATTTAATAAAAGGGATTTAATAAAGGTGAGTGATATTCCTGTCCACAGCAAGGGGCTTGGACTAGATGATCTTTAAAGGCCCCTTCTGACCAAAATCATTCTATGATTCTAGGACTTTAACATGCTTTGGATATTTAGGACTCTTTCTAATACCTGCATATTTTTCCCAGGTATATTCATACAGCCATTTAACGCTTTATTAAAACACTTAGGTTCATCTTCAAAGGCAGAGATTCTCTCCTGGATAACCGCAGCTCAATGATTTTACACATTCTTTTTCTTTTTCCGTATGCCACTCCAATGTTACAGTATGCTCAGTCAGAAAGAAAAACTTAATTACTGATGAAGTATTTTTAAGAAACCCTGTACTGGAGACAGGGATATGACATCAAAATAAGCTGAAAATAATAGTACAACAAAGCCGTACTATGGTCCTTCTGAAGAGCTATTTTCTCTGTACCAGTCTGATTGTAGTCTCTTGACAATGTTTGGAAAATGCAAAAACTCCTACTAGTCAGTAGGCAGTATGCCCAATCAAGTAGAGTAAATGCATTCCTAGAGCTACCCACTTTATTGCTGGATTTAATGCTTTATTGATTGAAGCACTGTATTTTGACAAACCCTCATGATGGTGTATTTAAAGCAAAGATCTGCCAACTGCTACACACATTTATCTTAGGGCTAACACAACGCGGTTTATTTAATGCCCATAGCTATAACTGCTGAAGTGGGAGAGAAAAATTATTCAAGTGCTCAGGACTCTTTCTAGAGATCATACAGAGACTGAAGCACTGCCTAGGACAGGCAGAGTAAAATGCAAGTGCACCAAACCCACTTCATTATTCTGCAGATAGCTGCTATGATTACCGCAGGTTCTGAGCACCACAAAAGGAAACATGCATTTGACCTCATGTCCATCTCCAACAGACCACATAAGGCAGGTTCAGATACTATGTGATAAAAGCAGATGGCTGAAAACAGTTGTTCTTTGGGCTGAACTGATGATCAAACTACTGACTGGATTAAGCTGGAGAAGGAACTAAATATGGCTCTTCAAGTCAAGAGGTCAAAAAAATCCACATTGTGACCTCAGGAAAGTCACTTAACCTTTCTGAGCCTCAGATTTTCCAATTACTTCTACTGTCATTTGTTCTGTACATTGAATATAACAGCAAAGGATGATAATAGTTCACTGTACATCAGACCTTTAAATAATTAATGATATCAAACTTTTGAACTCATGAAGGAGGAAAAAGGTTGATCAATCACAGTCATATAGGTTGATACTCCCAGCAAATTGTGAAGGGTTGTTTGCTTTTTTTTTTTCCATAGAGGTCACTGAATAGCAACTTTTTATTGAAAAAGTATATTATTGTTAGAGGACCCTGCTGGAAATGCCTCCTGTGCAAACCCCTGGGTTTTAAATGTAGAGCTGCAAGTTTTACACTGAAATGATTACAATTTTTTCAATGCATCAGCAGCACTACTTTCATTCAAATGATAAAAAGAATAGTTGGTCTACACATATATTCATCTGCATTTTTACAGTTGGTTTGTGCTTTGTTTTACTATAATATTGTGTTATACCCAAAAAAAAACCAAAACAAACAAACAAGCCTGCCATGCAAATAGCAAGAGGGACATTATAAAAGAAAGAATAAGCCAGTTAATACTGTCTGGGTAATTTTATTAATTTATAATATTTGAAATATTACTTCTCTGCATTTTGTGTATAGAATTTCCTATTCTGTGCACTATACTTCCTCAGTTTCATCACTCAAATGGTAAGTTTAAGACTTCATTTAATATGAAAGATATTCTTTATATATATTTTTCCAAGGAAAATTTTTGTGTCAGCTGTGTGGCTTTTTCTTTATTAAGAGTATAAACATGAAAGTTATTGAATGAAGCTCGATAATAAATTTTGACCGCTTTTCCAGATGATTTTGAATATATTTCAGATTTCAAGAGAAAAGAAACAGGAAAAAAAATTAGGTAAAGTTAGCAAAGGAAAATGTGAAGAAAGCTAACATATTTTTAATGAAATGTTTAGATTGTCTTAACTTTTTATAAGGTTTTCTCACCATATTCTATGAGGAAAACATTAAACCAAATGGGAGGAAAATAAGAATGTAGAACAGAAAAAAGAGGACAAAAGACAAATTTACCTTTTTTGCCATTTTCTTTTTACATGTTTATTTCTGTTTCTTCTTTATTTTTCCCCTAACAGCCATGTAATTAATGATCATTTTCAACTAAAACAGAAAATATCAATAACAACATAATTAGAGAAAGACTGTTTCAGTAAGTACACTGCTTATAATATCCCTAACGAAACTAATAGTCAGCAAACACCTATGTCCTTAAGGCCTAGATTATTACATAACATCTGATTCAAAAGAAAGAAAAAACCCAAACCATGTAATATTGAGGGGGTTGTTTTGTTTTATCTAGAAATTAAATCAGTGGATGGTGTGCAACTACATGCAGCAGCTCAAAGTTAACTCCTGTAAACATTTATTGTGTTATTTTGGAATGGATATTAGTCACCCATCATTAAGTCAGATATATTTGCGTAGAAAATAATTCTTGCCACTATATTCCTTGAATTATAAGAGGAACCAGACATCCCTTCTGTGAGAACAGGAATTATTCCTCTCTGCATCTGAAAGAGCATGCATATTAAAACAATTGTAATAATTGTAACTATTTAAGAGCTCATACATTATAGACCGATATTTCTGACACACATGTATTCCCATCAAACTGATTGTTATGGGACTCTTAAGGTTAAAAGGAGAATAGTTATGCCAAGAGCAATGAGTCAAAAATTTTTGAAGTTTTTTTTCTAAGTGTCCATGCAGAGCCTTGTATAAGGCAAATGTAAAACTCTTCTGGATATCAATGTTTCCTTAAAGCAAGTCACGCATTAGTTTGCACTAGTTGCGTCAACTTTGCATTGGCATTTTTGGAAAAAAAAATCAGTAAAAGCAAACAACCACCAACAATTATACTACATAGTTACAAAACCACTGATGTTACTCAGCCAAGGAAACTGTCTATAAAATACGGGATGCTCTCCAAAAATGGTTATATCCTTCTAAAAAGAAATTTACTGGAATTGAACAATTGCTCTAAAAGTTAAAAAAACTGGAATAGTTGACATATATTGGTTAACCTCAACAGCTTTTTCACATTAGGAATAGAAAAAGGAAAAATAATTGTACATCTCTGTCAGAGACTGAAATATCGTAGTTTATGCCATAAACATTTTCATGAAGGACTTTTAAAACTGTATAACAAAAGCTGCAGCACCCTGAATGGGGCTCTGAGAGGCTCTGGACCCGCTCGCTGATGAAGATAAGATAAAGGGCTGGGGACATTCACAAAGTATAAGCTTAACACCTCCAAGGTGGGGACTGTAGCCCCAGGGCTATCAGCTGCCAGGTGGGACCCTCACCACCAGAAGAGCAGATGGAGGGGAGCAACGAGACATCTCTGGGACCCCTGGAAGGGTGATATGCTTCCACCTAACCCCTGTCACCTCTCCCTGTCCCTCCACCCCCCACGCACATTTCTTTATCTCCTTCTTTCTTTCTTTTCTCTTTCCTTCTCTTTGCCTCTTTTACTATTAAATAAAATACATCAATTTTTTGGTAACAACATCTAACCTCGTTTGGTTTTAATCTTGTTTTTGGGAATATTTTGAACCTTCTAAGTCCTTTCCGGTTTATGCACCGAGACCTAGTTTTCTTTGCTCTTCTGGGTTTAAAACCAGATCGTAACAATATCCACCCACACTTCTGTGTATGTGACTCTCATTGGATCTTCCCAAAAAGCTTGTGCCTGGAAAAAAAACACTTCAGTGGAAAAGATCTTTGGCAGAACCATTAGGACATGCCGAAGGGGTAGCATTGGCTTTCCTTCTCCCCGGCCAAGCAGAAGACAGCAATGTCTCTCATCTGCTTAAAAACATGTCAGAGACAGGCGACTGCTGGATGGTTTCTTAGATCCCCTTTTGCACCATAGACTGTGGAAGTCTTGCTGCAAATTTCAGTTTATTAGTAATCTTAATTCTGACTTTATGGTGTGAAATGGGGTAGTCGAGGGACATCAGGTGTTCATTAACAGCCAGAGTGGGATTGTATAACCCAGGGTGAATGTTTCCAATTGCTTTTGATGCTTTAAAACAAAGCCACTAATTACTTTGTTGTTATTGTTTTTACTGTATCTAATTTATGGTAATGTAGTTGGTAGAGTAATTTGCAAACAATTATTATCTTCTATCAAAGGATATTAATTCTGAATAGGTGAATAATTTTTAAGTAAAATGCTTAGCGTGGGAGCTGATCAAGCCTAAAAAACACAAAACAAATAATCATTTCCCCCATACTTTTAAAAAATATGCTTTTCAACTGTGCTATCATGCCTTACAGTCCTGTAAGTGCCTTAGAAGGTCATTATCTTCAGAACAGACAAAAACAACTGGAAAGTGACTGATAAACAAAACCATTAACCCAATTTTTCCATTTACTTTGAGGATTCAGAAACAGGTGCTGCAACACAAACCCTCACTAAACAGCTGTTTGTTTCATTTCTGGTAACAGTATACACCACACTCCTTCATCTCAGAATTGAGTATGTCACTGTTATGCAGTTTAGTATAATTTAGGGAAAAAATGACCATTCCCTTTGAAAAACTTTGGTCTGAACTGGAACACACATTCCCTGTGAACATAACAACTAAGAGCCTGGTCAGATTCTAATGTGTTTGCACAGTGAGTTGTTTACAAATTCCAAGTGGTATCTAGTTATATCAGTGAGGTTACTTCATCTCTTTTGTTGAAAGTGAGAACTAAAACATATTTTGAAATGTACTTTTGTTGAGTATACCTTTTCGTCCTCTGTAAGGTATACTATAGCATGCAAAAGAGATGCCCCAAGAAATCCAGACTATAGCACGTTAATGAAAGATATTCTATATTTACTTTAAGGCAGACCTACCTTATTTTTTAAATTTGTGTTTCTCCACTTTTACTAGTAATATATTGTTGTTACAGTGATTCTAGTGGTGAAAAAAAAAAATCCTATAATTTGCACAGCCTCATAATAGAATTTTCACTAAAAGAATATCTTACAGCACTGTTCAAAAGAACTGGAGAACAAGATGAATACAGATGCAGTCTGGAGGAAAAAAAATAAACAAACACAAAACAAGGAGAAAGATCTTCCTATTTAGTACATAATAGTTACATAGTAATGAGAATCAGTAGTTTTTCTCAAGTCTTACTAATACAGATAATGCTCCATTTCCAAAGGCCTCCTGCCTATGGTAGACAACACCATGATATATTTGCAGATGCTGGCTGCTTACAATTGCTTTTTGTTTGAATAAATGCTGAAAGGGAAAAAAGAAAAGTGATAAAATCCTCAGGCAGAAAGAAAAAAATATAAGTTATGTACAAAATATAAATATAAAGCCCATATTGCATTAAATATTTGATCAGACCACAAATAAATATACTAGATAGATGATGGATAATTTGCAGTCCAGCATTAATCTCCTGCTAACAAACAGCCTCTGGGGAACTTTGCTGTTATAAAGAATTTTAACCATTTTTTCTACTCTGGAGTTTCTTTTTTTCTCCAAGTATATGTTGACAATAGCTAGAATAATACCAACAACACAATAACGGCCAAAATGATTTTTTTTTTCTTGCACAGTTTTCAGTTTTATTGGATAGATGACACTCAGAAACTTGTGATGTACAAAAGAGAACAAATAATACATCTGAAGCTGTAAACCGTAACTTTTGCTAATTGAATTAATCTGATAACTATCTGGTGACAATTCGTGTGCTTTTGTTCATCATTTTCTCTAGCTCTAGCTAAAGATACTTAGGTAAAGATGGGAGCTTGCTTTTAAAAACACTTGCCATATTACTGTGAGGTTGCTAGGAAAGATTTTCATATAAATTTCTTTCTAGGTTTCAATTCCTGGGGGACTGGACCCCTAGAACATAATGGATATCTGGAGAAAGCTGTACTATCCACTAAGTATTGTGCACAGATCAGGGCTCACTCAGCCAGAAAGAGAGGTTGTGGAGAAGCAGCCGTAAGATCTTCTTCATGTGACCTGATTGTTAGAGACCTGACAGAAGACTGTTGGTACAAAATGTTCCTCAGTCAGCTTTGCCCAGTTCTGACAGCTAGGACAGGATGTGTGCTATCTTCTCCCCCATGCTCCTCACAGCACCAGTAGCTTGTGTGAGATCTGTGGGATCGTCCTCATTAAACACCATACAGGTCATTGGCACTCAGCCTATTAATGATTACTGTGTCCTATGATGCAGGCTTTACACTACTGCAGCCAAAGTGAGTGCTAGTTACTTCTACACTGTTATTGGATCTGGTGTATAGACATAAAGAGATAGCAAAAAAAAAAAATTGTCAATCCTTTGTGTAGTAAAGGCCACACCCCTTTCTTAGAAGTCAACCTATGGCTTCATTTTTATTTGCCTGATATACAAAAGGAAACAATTAAAGATAATTTTAACTCCATTCTGACATTCTCATTAAGTAAAACCCTTTTTATGCCATCAATAGCCTAGAGTTTCAAACCATGTGTGTTTTAGGATATTATATTATTTCTATAGATGACGACTGAACAGATAATCTCTATAATTCATTAATCTAACTTCCTGAAAATCAGATGTATATTCAAACACCATACTTGTCTTAGTGACTGCCCTACTGGTATCTCAAAAGCGAATGGACTCAGATGTCTTCAGCAGCTAAGACTCAATGCAGCTACTTTTCATAATGTCTTTTTCCTATGGTGTTATACAAAACGCTGGTAAGAAATTGCTTTCTGCATTCACTGAGAAGAGGCTAACAGTCTTCTGCATTGCAGCTCACAATTATTATTAGCAGCAAACTCATTCTGCCTAATAGCAAGTGTCTCTCATTTATTCCCACACGGCTGGCAATGGTAGCTGACAAAAATAGGAATTGCCTCTACTTTAAATGTCAGCTGAATGGGGGCTTAGAAGTGCAGAGATATCCATTACTGTACTAAGAATATCTACAAAAAATATGTATCTGATGCTGCAAAAAAAGGGGCTAATTTTAATTAGTGCCTCATGAAAGCAATTAGAATGCCTACTGGGGAAAATGTCGAAAAGTTCTATTTTGTTGTTTCATTTTTTTCATGTATTTACTCTTTGTAAAATGATTATGCAAAACATCTGCTGTGTTGTGAGAAAAAGAAAGAAAGACACTAGAAAGAAAAGGAAAGTATGAGAGAAGGAAATATGAAACATTTCCATTTTTCTATTTTTAGGTATTGCTTAATTTTAAAATTACTTTCAAAAAGCTCCATTCTCCCTAATACTTTCACCAATGATCTCTCAATTTGCGAGTGATAGTCAGCCAGAAGCAAAAAGTATTGATGCAATTTTAATGAATGAAATTTCCCAGCCTACAAATCAACAGAGAGGAAAAAACCACTCTTCATCTTCTTTTCCCCTGGGACATAGTTTATATTCCCTTAGTATCTTTGAATCAGGATTCAGCATGATAGTTAACATTCTGGGACAAATCTCTTTTAGGTATAGATCACCACTAGCTAAGGATCATTTCTGTAGTGTTTATTTGGTTGAGTAAGAGGACTATAATATTGACCTGTTCAATTTATCTCTGTGACATCAAACTTGTTTTAAAAAGCAGATTATTCAATTTACAGTGTAAAAATGCTTGTTAGCCCTCGGAAATAAATTCAAAGAAAAAAATGCAGGTTTTCATGGATTTGTAATTCCTTGTGAAACTGCAGCATTAAACTGTAAGCTTCACGTGTTAGGAACTTCTGGCCTGATTTTCTAATCTAGTGCACATCCGAACATTTCAAAGAAGGGAAAACTAAACAGAAAATACTACTGTATTGATTTTGGCAGTCTTTTACATTTACTTTGAGCCTATGAAAATGCCTTTGTAAAATGAAGGAAATAATAGAAAATCAAGCCTTCTATTTCCTGTGTTCTGTACAATTTCTAAACCAATTTTTCTTTGGAGGGGATGGGCTGAGAGCTTCCTGTGCTTTTATGAAGGAATTATCAAGAAGCAGACAATTCATCTCAACACTACAGAGTCATAACATCACTTGCAGTTCACATACTAGACACACTCTTTCAAACTTTTGCAAAACTTAATAGATTGAATGGAGGACTTTAAAATAGAAAACATGTAGCATTCAGAGAAAAAATAGAGAAAATGAAAGCACCGGCTTCTATCTTTTAAACGTGAAGGATATATAAGACAAATAAATCAATATAACATCAAGTATTTATGTGTGTATGAAATAAATATTTGGGAAAACCTATTTAGAGAACTGTTAAGATGAGTTTACGTAATGAAGCTGTTAAAGAGTAAATTAAAAAGCAAGTAAAAAAATTCAAACCAAAAATAGCATTATGAAACACAGCTTTTAGCTCTAAATGTCTGGTCTCCTTTCTAGTATCTTTTTATGTTATTATACCAAGAGTTTCATATAGCAGCATTGATTTTTGAGGGCAAATATTTGCAGAATCGTCTAGAACAGGTAGTTTGACTGGAAATAACCATTGAAAAATATGGCTAACCAGATTTCATTTTGACAGTTCTGACATATCTGATGAATCAATGGATTCATATGAATTACAAGATCTGTTTATTAGAAAACTTTTTTTGAAGGTTCTAGCTGAACATTCATCAAAAACAATAACACAAAAAAATAGCCAACATTATGTTTTCATCAATTTTCACAAAAAATACCCCAAAATGCAGTTGCTACCTTTCTAAATAAATAAAGGGAAATAATTTTACAGAAAGACATGCAAAATCATAGCTCAGAATTAATTCACACTGAATTAATCAGAAAATTGTATTCAAATATTTCACGTCTGAAATATTTTTTTAAAAAATTGCTATTACTTTTTATTTACCTATGCATTGTATGCTTGACAATGGTATAAGAGTTCTGGTCAGCTGTATCATTTACTTTAATATAATTTCTCTTCCAACAACTGTCTATTGCTTCTGTTCCACCATCATTTCCAAGTGGGACAGACAAGTTGTTTTCCCATTTTATTAGAAAAAATTATCATTAGAGGAAGAAGCTTGTTGACACCACAGTAAATACGAATTATATAATCTTGGTAAGCACATGAAGATATCTTACATATGGAAAAATGAAAAGGGCTTGTAGAAGCAAAATTATCTTCAGGCATTGGGTCTAGAAATTTTTGCACCAAACCCTCAGTTTCTAGTCATTTCAATTAAAGCTAAACAAATAAATGCAGAAAAATTAATGTTAATTATAGTGTTGGATCATAGAACAATTCACATTGGAGAGGACCTCAGGAAGTCTCTACTTCAACCTCCTGCTCAAAGCAGGGTCAGATATGAGGTCAGATCAGATTGCTCCAGGCTTTATGCCCTTGGGTCTTGTAAACCAGGGATGGAGACTGCATAGCCTCTAAGGACAACCTGCTCTAGTGCTGGGCTGCCTTCATAGGGGAAAAGCTCTTCTTTACAAGCCAATCTGAACCTCTGTCTTTTCAACTTAGGATCATTGTCTGTCATCTTCCTGTCAGAGTCGGGCTCTCTTTTTTTGATATTGTCAAAACCATCTCTTTTCCAGGTTAAATGAATTTGCCATCTAGACTGAACCTCAGTAGAGTGGCTATACAATTGGCTATAAAAAATATACACTTAGTTCATTTTACATACACATATGGCATATGTATAGGCATAGGTCCAGGTCTGTATCCCTCTTGCATCCTAAAATAAAGCTTTATTTTCTCAGTCAACAAACAAGCAACAATGGAATCTAGACATCCTTTCAGTAATATATGAATGCTGCTGAAAAAAAGCCTGAACAAAAAAAACCCAAAGAAAACTACCTAAATAGAAAAGTGTAAGGAAGCTTAGCAATGTTGACTGAGGGACAAAAGACATATCTGATGGCTTTCAAAATGAAATGAGAGTCCATCTCTTTTTACCAACAGTAAGTGTGCTTCACAGCCCTGTGAAGGAATTATGGTACACACGTGACAGGATTCATCTGTTCTTTCATAGTATCATACCTTTGATGTCTAGAGTGTAGACATCTACACAGAGCAAGTATTTCTGTGTAGATGTTTAAAAAGAAACACATACCTCTGAGGCATAATCCATTCAAGCTGTCTTAGAGGTCTACCTTACAGAGGTCAGGTGAATCCTAACTAGGGGGTATATAACATATGTAGGGGGTATCCACATGTACCGTCTACACACATAAACAGGAGCCTATGACACGGTATGTGCAATCAGAGGCAAATTTCAAGACCAGATACAAAGTGTACCACATTGTTTTATATCTACTAACATGAATATGATTCCATGAAATATGACAGTAGGGAATACACAGTGCATCTTTCCATTCTTAAAAATTAGCTTTAAACAGGAAAACAATTGGATTTAATTTGGAATGCAAATTAGCTAGAGATCTGGAATGGGAACCATGCAACAAAGTCAAGGGCATTATTTAATCTCATTTTCTCCTCAAATGTAATTCTGTGTAACTGTTAAATGTTTGAAGATATATTAGTAAGACAGCAAATATAATTACATAGTCCATAAAAACCTAACAGGACTTCTATTTCTATAAGTTAGTAGTAGTGATTGATATTTCCTTCTTCTTCTATTGGAACCTAACACATATAATTCACAGGACTGATGCTGCATGCTCTTTAGTTCTAGAGAAAATGTGATTTCCATATATATGTGGATATATAAAAATATATTTTATTAAAAAATAATGTGTTTATTTATGTAAGACTGGGACCACGTGGTTTTCTGGTACAGAAGCTGAATCACAGACTAAACACTGAACCTGCATCCAACTGAAAATAACTTGTTTTTCTGAATGAAACGACCTACCAAAATATTTTGATGTAACTCGGTTTTAGTTTCAGAAGAACGTGACGTATTATACACATACTGTTAATATGCCATTGCATGAAATTTTCCCAATCTGAGTCTACTTTGTCTGTTACAGTAACTGGCAAGCGATGTCCCTGTCTTTAGCTTGACCTACAAGCTTTTCCATCTTATCTTCTCAAACAGTGCTGCTGAGAAGGGCAAGTGAATGAGTTGCTGGTAGGGGTCTTGCATGCAACCAAGCTTGACCTATCACACCTTCACAAAGAGACCAAGACAGCCCCCTTTCTTCTCCCAGCTGCAGTCTGGCAGTGGCTCACAGATGTCCCCAGCCCCATGCACACAAAGGGCCATGGTTTGTCAGGCAGTGACAAGTTGGGGGGTGTCACCCCTTCCCCAGCAGGGCCACCCCAGAGCTGAAGCTGGAGCAGAGCAGGCAGCAGCCGCTGGCCCAAGGGTTAAACCAGCGACCTGATCAGGCCATGGGGAGGTAGAGCCCCTGCACTGCTGGATCAGTGCACAGCTGGAGCATCCCCCAACTAAGAGCAGAAACTGTATTGATTGGGATACAGTCTATTTTGTCACATAGACATAATTTCTTTTTTCACATTCCTTGCATTTCCCTCCTTACCTCTTCTAGTTCTGAGAGGCCATAACATAAACTGTACCCCATAAAAAAGATATGGACTACCACAGCATAAAACCACCCCGTGATATAATGACACATGAAGTTGTAATTCCCATTCCTTTTGTAGTCATTTCTGAAATTCTGCTTGCTTTTTTGGACTACTTGTTAATTTTGACTCTGAGAGACCTATTCATAATGGATCGAGGAAATCATGTAGAAATGTTACTAAGACATTTAGCACATTTTCAGTTCCTCATGTATATATAATTGGAATTGTTTTTCCTCATATAAATGGCTTTATGCCAACTCTAAATATCATTGGACATTTTATTACCCAGTTATTCAGCTGTCATGAGATCGTCCTACAAATCTCCATAGCTACTCTTAGTTTTTCTACTCTGAACAGTTTTGTACCAGTTACAAACTTTGCATTTTCTACAGTTTTCAAATCATTCATGAGAGAATGATAATTTTTAATCACTGTACAACAATTTGTCTATTCAGTCCTCTATATTTCTCTTTAACCAGCTATGAACCTATTCAATAATCTTTCCTTATTGTTGAGTCCTCTTTAATGAGATGATTTTTTTCTTTTATACTTTTAATTATTAAATATTTATTGATCAATATTATCATTAACTTCTTCAAGAACATTAATAGGTTGGTAAAGCATGACTTTCCTTCACCAAAGCTGTATGGATCTTCTCATTATATCATGTGTATTTGTGCATCTACTGATACTGCTCTTTATTATGGCAGCTATTATCTTCCTTGTAGTAGAAGTAGACTTATTCATCTACATTTCCTAAAATCATTGCTAGAGGCCTTTCTAAAATCTGGTGTCAGTTTACATTTTCAGCTTACATTCCTTTGGTACTGAGACTGATTTAGCCAGCAAGTTACAAACCACAGTCAATCTTTCAGCAATTTCATAGGTGAATTTCTCTGCTAGTCCTAGATGAATATTATGTGTCTCTTCTCATTTATTGTTTGCCATAGCAATTTTTCCTAAAATTTGCTCTCTTGATAGTTCAATTTGAGATCATTCCACAATTTATCCACTTAATTTATCTGAACTCACCTCAGCACCTCAATGTCTTTCTTGAAGTGAGGGGCCCAGGACTGGACACAGGATTTGTCACACCTCATCAGTGCTGAGTACAGAGGGACAGTCACTGCCCTGGAACCCTGGGCACATTATTTTTGATACAATCCAAGGTGTCACTGACCTTGTGGTCACCTGGGCACACGCTGGCTCATGTTCAGGAGGCTGTTGACCAGCACCCCCAGGTCCTTTTCTGCTGGACCCTTTTCTAGCCACTCTGCCCTCAGCCTTTAGTGCTGCTTGGGGTTGTTGTGATCCAAGTGCAGGACCCAGCACTTGGTCTTGTTGAACCTCATATTGTTTACCTCTGCTTATTGATCCAGTCTGTCCAGATCCACAAACTTACTGACGGTGCACTTGATCCCCTCATCCAGATCATCAATAAAGACATTAAGAAGGACTGGCCCCAATGCTGAGCCCTGGGGAACTCCACTAGTGACCGGCCATCACATGGATGCAGCACCATTCAGCACCACTCTCTAGGCCCGGCCATACAGCCAGTTCTTAACCCAGTGAAGAGTGCCCCTGTCCAAGCTGTGGGCTGCCAGCTTTTCCAGGAGAATTCTGTGGGAGACAGTTTCAAAGGCAGCACAGAGACATTCCAAAACAATCATGGAGACAAAAACAGTAAACAAACCCTGTCAATTACACTAATTAATGGGCTAGCAAGAAACTAAAGGCACCACTTCGTGGAACATCAACTTTGATTCTGGTCAAGGTGGGGAGCTGGCAATAGTCTATGCCGTTATGCTCAGGGAGACTTGAGCACCATGTTTGCTGGAGAGCACAGAAATGGACTGACCAGTGAGTAAGGGACATGTGGGACAGGTAGGAGGGCCTAGGATCTGGGCAGGAGTGCTGGATGGACACAGATCCTGTGCTCAAGGGATTCATGACTGTATGGGCTTGTGAACCAGGAGTGTTTCGTGTGCACTTCTGTCTCTGCCAGCCCAACAGGAGGAGGGACTTGGCTGTCTGTGTTTATTTATTTAAGTGCTATGGAAAACAGTACCTTGTTTGTGGTAATCTGTGTGACCAGCCATGTCAATGTCCCCTGTGTGTGTGACTGGGACACATGCACAATCACTACTGATTGAATCTGCACAGAGGGAAGAAACAGCTGCATCCCTCAACATGCCCAGGTTCCCAGGGCATTGTCCTGGGCTCTGTGGCCAGGCTGGAGAGATACCTGGATCAGAGCATCTGGGAAAGACAGCCATGCTCCTAACATCTCTTAACATTCTTAAGTGGCACCAATTTGTGAATTTTGGCAGGTTTTTTGTTGTGTTTCTATTTGTTTGGCTGGTGTGTTTTTGTCTGCTTCCATTGCTCTAGTGGTTATTTGGGAAGGATGGTTTTTAATTGCAAATGGCAAGTGATGCATTGTACTATAAAAAGTGTAGGTTTTACCAAAGCCAAGAACCATCAAAATTACTTTTTGCCTTTGTATTAGTTCCTTTTTTAATGATACACTGCATATCTTTGCCAATAACTTCTCTATTTCACACTTAATTTTCTTCACAACCCTCAAATGAATATGATCTGGTTTTAGTGATTTACTACACTTAATTTTTTAAGTTGCTCTATAACTTCCTCCTTGGAGGCTATCATTTTGTTAAGGCCACAGTATAATTTCCCATGAAAAGTGCCCTTGGAAGAGTGATTTCCCTGTAGCCCTAGATAGTAAAGATGGATGCAAAAAATTAATTTAACTCCTCTTCTACTTTACCATCCTCTCTAATTGCTCCCCTCACTCCTTCCTCAATACATCCAGTGTCCTGTATCTTCCAACTTTTTATGTGCTGCATAAAGTTTTATTATTTATATTGTTACACCTACCAGTGTAACACTGTGAAGTGCATGCTCCAGAAAAGCATGCAGAGCAGTCTTGATGTTACTTAGCAGAAGACCTGTTGTGCCTCCTCAGTGACCTTGCATTTGTATTGACACTTAGATCCTTCCAAGGAGGGTAAAACACTTCAAAGTAAAGGTAGCATTTTATAAAGTGCTGCATGAATGTAAGTAACTGTGTGGAGCAAAGCAGGAGAAACACTGTTGTTGAACAAAACTCTTGTGGATATAAATGTGGAAAAAAAAGCTTGACCACTAAAGATCCTTGTCTGAATGGGAGAAATATGTTTCACAGTTCCTTTTCCCCAAAGCCCTTGCTAACTGACTGCTAAAGGCACCTTCTCCGAAGTGTAGTCAGTGGGGACATGGTAAAACCTTCTTAATGCTTTCTTACTGACTTCTTACAACATGCCTCCTTCTTAAAGAGCAACATGGGGGGAAGAGTGGATGCTGATGAAAGATGAATGCTGAAGTAATCAATATTCAGGTCCCTCATTCTATGGTCAAGACTATGAGTCCTGGTCTGCTGTTTCACAATGAAACATGCAGCCAGAAGAAATCTGCCTCTTCACTTGCAATGAGTCCTGATAAGCAGGACAGATGGCGGAGTCTGTAAATACGTATGCCTGTAAATATGTATGTCTGTAAATATGTATGTCTGTAAATATGATGCCTGCCCTAATCAGGGGGATGCCATGGCTGTGTCTGCTGCCAATCCTGAGCGGGGTGTCACTGGTTTAAAGCTTGTGTCAGTACCAGTGCCTGCTGCCTCCTCTGCTCCAGCTTCACCTCTGGGGTGGCCTAGCTGGGGAGGGGATGACATCCCCAGACACAGACACTGCCTGCAAACCATAGCCCTTTGTGTCCATGAGGATGGTGTGGATGGAGGCTGGATAGGGAGAGAACCTAGCACAGACACCTCACATCCCTGGCAGAGGGGATGGAGGATGCAGCAGCTATAACATGCAACAGTTCATGCCATTTTGTTACTGAGGTTTTTCCTGTGCTAGACAATTAGGACTCTTCAAATACGAAAATGTTAAAAGGACCAATAAGCATCTGTTATCCTTGTCTATCTGGTGTGCTCCCTTTTGCCCAAAAAATCCCTACCCTAATCAGCTCTGTCTTTTCATCACTTGAATCCTGGTCTGATATTAGGGATAAGAAGATCTGTGCAGGTTGCAGGATAGGAAGGACAGCATGATAATATACCTACACAACAGGCAAAAGGCTGAAATTAGTTCTTGAAAAATATCTCTATGAACATGGATGGCTTCAACATGGATATAAATACCAGTGTTCATTATGTCATGTTTGCTTTATGCAGAGAAGCTATGTCCACTCTAAGGGAATCTGCTTTTAATCCTGAAGCAATAGAGACAGCATATTAATTTCTGCTGGCTTCATAGTTCTCTTCTTATATATCTCCTTCCTCAGAAAGGGATATTAATTACTGAGTATGAAAATAAGGATCAGATAGGCTCATGACACCGTGAAAAATTAATTTCATAGATTACCATGAAATCCTGTTGAAGATGTGAAGTTAATTGAAGTCTGTTGACAGGTTCAAGCTATAAAGAAATTAGAAATTTTGAAAGAGAAAAAACTGGGGGAAAAAAAACCCAACTGAGTCTCATAGATATAACTCTAACTTTTAAATTAGGAATATAAGAAGAAAAATGTTTTAGATAAATCCTTTAACTGCTTGCCTCTAAACACAGTTGGACAAAGTCCCAGGCAGTGTGATCTAAGCAGATCCTGCTCCCACTGCAGAGTTGGACCAGTTAAGCACAAGCAGTCTCCTCTAGTCCATATAGTTTTATTGGTTTATGATATAACTAAAAGACTATTTTTTATTTCTTTGCACCTAAATAATGTTTAGAGAAACAGAGATGGGATGTTACTGGTTGTGGTCCCTCCTGCTAGAAACAAATGTTGCTGCTGGTTTTATCAACACCCCTCTGAAAAAAAAAAAAAGAGAGGCCATTCCAGAAAAATATTTCCCTATTGTGCAAGTGTTAAATAAAACCCCCAACAACAACAACAACAACAACAACCAACAAATAAACAAACTCAGAAAAATCATGGATCACCTGTAAAAATAATCCTTTGTAATAGTTTTTTTGGTGAAGGTCTTTTATAATAGACCTATTTAACATTAATTTATGACTGGTGAGCTGAACAATTTTCTGTAAATGATAATTCTGTAATCTTTATTATCAACCTAAATCACCCACTGGAATCCCCTTCCTGACATATGAGATTTAAACAGATTCAATTGTATTTCTGCAATAATTACTATAGTATTAAGAAAAATATAATTTCATTGCTAATAGAAAATTTATATCATAAAAGTCAATCTGGTCCTTCTAAAGACAGTAAGAATAGGATTGGATTGTAAATCAGTCATATACACTGGATTTTTTGATTATCATTAATAACTTCATAAGCGGAATTGAAGAAGTGTTCTTGGCATTCTGTATGATGAATGTCAAGCACAGAATCCATTGTGTCCAATGGTCTTAATCTTTTCTTTAATGGCCACTGTTAACCATAGTGCAATATGTTGTATAATTTATTGTCAGTCCAATGCCAAAGAGATAACAGGGTTTTCCTCTGAATGACTAAACAACCAAAGCCTTATGTCATGACAAATGGTGGAATACGGAGCAGAAGAGTCAAAAGACAATGCAAGGCTTTCAACAATAAATGCTTTCCTGCTAGTTTAATGCATGTGCATTTATTAAAAGCAAAAGAAATCCAAAATAGATGATAAAATGAAATGAGTATTTCAATAACACAGAACAACTTTAATGTAGATATTTCAGATAACAGCAAAATGAGCAATGTATTTCAGGTTTCTCCTGGACGGGAGGCAATTGTAGTGTGTTAACGACCATATGACTTAGAGAAAGAGATAAAAATATTGGAGGAGGAAGGAAAGCCCATAACCCACTTCTCCCAAACCCATACTTTAAATATTTCTTAGGGTTTTTTAAAATATAATTATCAACTTAAAAGAACAGCAACCACAGGATAGGAGACAAAATTTGACATCTCTAAGATCTACACTGAAAAAGCCCTTCAGGAAATACTATTTCTCTGTATCAGTTCTCAGAAGAGTTGATATGTGTTACAAATATAGCCCAAACTCAACACTTGATCAAGATTTCTGAAGAAAAAAGAGACCTTATAGAAAGTATCCAACTCCAAGAGACATTTGCTGTACCCAGTAACTCTACCATTCACAGCTGTATGGGCACATAGGGCATTTCCCTTTGGCAACAAGGAGGTGGAAGTGCCACAAGAAATACAATACTATACTGTCTTGGGGTGACTGTATGATACTGTATTCCCTATCGTCTGCTCTATGCCAGACATGAATCCTGTGCCTTTCTGTGTCTTTATGCTGTTTCTCAGGAGAGGGGGGAGAGAAGGCAAACTTTTCAAAGCGGTTTTTGCTTCAAGGACACACACTCCCCTGCATTGTGCTGCTGCAGAGCCAAGGAAAGTACCTTCCTGGGTTTTTTTCTCAGCTCTCTGCAGCAGGGAAGAGAGTGGCATTCTCTTGTTTTTTTTTTTTTAGCTCCTTGTTCATTAGCTAAAGTACGGAGCCCTGGGGCTTTGGCTTTTTCTTCTTCTCTTCGGGACTGTTCAGCAACACCAGAATATCACCGGGAGTCCTGGAGGGGCCCATGCAGAACCCCAGCTCCGGAGAGGAGAAAGCCACACACACAAAGGACTCAGAAATCTACCCAGGTTCTCTCCACAGTGAGAGGTTTTATTATTTAGCATTATTCTTTTTTCCGCACCTGCATACACTTTACTTGTTAAATAAATAGATTTTTTTCACTTTCTTTGCGAGGAAAATTTTTTCCGAATCTGGTGGGGGAGGGGCAGCTGAAACCTGCCTTCTTTGGAGGAGACATTCCTTCCAGAGTGTTTCCCTTAATTTGTCTCAAACCAGGACATATACAAAGATAGTTATTTTTGTGCCATTTGGGTAATCGTAGTAGCAGTACTAGTCAGTATTCATTGTCTTACTAGCACTGATGTAAGGAAATGCAGGAAAATTGGCCCTGCTGGGTGGGTCAAAGGGTATAGGGGAAAAGCGTAAGTGCTGCATTAAACAAGATTCAGCAATGTTGCTTCCACAACCAAAAGGAGTTCTTCTTCAACACTGGTGGGTAATCCACTGAGTGTGATAAACCTTGAGAGAGAAGGAAAAGTCTATTTAGATTTATATCCACCTATAAAGAAAAAAAAAATCAAAAGACTAAATGATCTTGTATTAGACCTTTGCAAGCATCTCTAAGACTATGCAACTGAGCATTGTGTCTACACAGGCACATGATCTTGAGAAGACAAAGCATTGAATATAATATTAGCTCATTATACTTCTGTCCAGCATTTACATTTAGGTCTTGTCCAGACATTTTCAGAGTAGGGCAAAATGTTATGCCTGAATTATTGCAGATCCAGTTTATATATATATATTCTGGCAAACTCTTATTCACAGTAGTGCTTGTGGGGGCTGTTTTAATACATATTTTAAAACAGAGTTTAAATATCCCTTTGGGTAAAATGAAAGAGTAAAAAAAAATCATTGATCTAATTTCCCTTACCCTATCCTTTTTTGTATAATAGAGGAATATAAAGGTCTGTATTGAATGTAAATGTGCAAAAAATCACATCTTAAAACATTTGCCTACTAAACTTTAAGCCGCTAATGTCTAACTTTTCTAATCATCGTTTCATCAAGTCAATTATCTGTGGGTAAGATAAAAGGGCATTCAGTTTCTCTCTTACCTCATGTTTTCCAGCCTGTTCCTTCAAGAGTTACAGAATTTAGACAGATTACAGCATTTATTCGTACAAGTCTGATATATTCTTTCCAAATTAAACATATATAAATGTTAATTAGCATCTATTCCACTCAATGCCCACTGCAATACCGGCCCTTATCAAGATCACAACAAACTGTGACTACAGAGCACGATAATTTATTTTTATAATGTGATTATAAAGCTGAAATGCTGGAACAGATATTTTTCCTTATTTTTGTGGTTTTTTTTTTTATATTTTAAGCAATAATATTGATCTTTATACCTTAAATAGTTAAAAAAAGCAAATAAATTCCGATTTTATGAAATAACAGTGGTTATTGTCCATTTCATATCCTTTTGTATTCTTCTGTTGGTGGGGGTCCTGCTGGGGCAAAGCAGATCCCTATAGAACTTATTCTACCAAAACTATAGTGTGCACAATGCAAAGCAATGCATTGTTACTTCAGGGATGGTAGCAAAGTCATGAAAATAGCCTTACATTTGCAGAAGTTCTGTAGAGTTTAAGCAGTTAATGCATCCACTAAGTGTCCTGAATTGCACAGGAAATGAAGCTTGTTAAAACTATTCACAAATAGTCTTAGGGGATTTTTTTCTCTCAGTCATTGAATATGTTATTTTTAAAATATATTTTCCTCATTAATCGAGTACTTCTGAGATGAAAATATTTGATGTTTTTGCTGATTCATTGTGGCATTCAGAAATCTTTGGTAAACATTCTCCCAGTCTGTGAGAAGCTATTTTGACCCCTTTTTAAATTTTTTTTTTTTTTCACTAAGCTGTAACCTGCTCTGAGTTGCTTATTTAATTACAATTCATACAGAGAAAGTAAAATTTGATTCTACACTTTCGAATTATTATGCATTCTAATTATTTGGAAAATTAATACCATTCTTCATAGTGGAAAAATAGAAAGGGAGCAACATTCAGTGTGAAATACAGATGATTTGTTTCAAATTTGACTAATACAGCTAGATGGTTTTTATACACAGATTTCATCTAATTACTTTAGAGCAAGACTGGTTTTATTGTCATAAACCTGTGATAAAATGGATTTTTATAAACTTGGTAAAACAGAACTTATTTGGTTTCTTGTGGCATGATTTACATGAAATGAATATTTACTCTTTCATGCTCTGCTATGCATTTTTTGATACCAAGAAGTAGTTCAGCAAGTAAAGATGAACACATACATGTACCTTTTTCTTATTCAGTGGGACAAACAGCAAGCTTTATTTTAAACAATAATTTAGTTCTGCTAAAAAGGGAAAACATCAGTGGTTCATCAGGGTTCCAAGTAGGGAAACCTTTTTCTGTTTACCTTATTTATAAATGCTCTGGGAAAGGGACTAAACAGGGACACAGTCAGCTATAAGTACAAGCCTATTTTAAAAAGTATGTCCAAGGCCATGTTGAAAAGAACAGCAAAACCACTTAACAAAACTGGAGGAGGTGGGAGGGGTGAAGGGAGAACAATGAAAATCACCACCATCACCAAAACCAACAAAGAAATTCCAAACTAATAGATGAAATTAAAAAGAGATAAATGTAAGTAATTGAGATGGGTAAGTAAAATCCTTGCTTCACATGTAAAGTGGTGGTCTCTGACTGACCATTGTCATTCTGAGGGAAATTTTAGTTTATGATACTGCTATGAAAACATCAAACTTAGTGCTTGGTGCAAGTCAAACTAGAGATTAAATCCTGGTCCTCATGGGTGAATGCAATTAACTGGACATTTTGTGGGAAAAAAATCCAGCAGTTCACAAGTCTTCCATCAGGTTTCTTGAATGAATTGAGGGCTATTTCCTACTGCAGATGCTGGATTATGTGACTAGGAACCACCCACTGATGGATTTCCTGCTCACAAACTGAGAAGTCTTACTTGACAACATAACTACCAGTGGTATCCTTGGATAGAGGGGGACTCGCCCTGTTGAGTTTAAGATCTGGCTGGAAGGCGGTGTCCAGAGAGTTACAGTCAAAGCCTTTATTTCCGAGTGGAGATCAGTTAACAAGTGTCTCTCAAAGGTTCATACCGAGATCAATACTATTTAATATCTTCACCAATGACATAGACAGTAGGATCAAGTGCACCAAGCTTTGTGCAGACCAAGGTGAGCAGTGCTGTTAGAACCATGTCAACAGAATATCCTGAGTTGGAAGGGACTCTCAAGGATCATTGAGTCCAGCTCCTGGTCACTCTCAGTATTGGGGCCAGTCCTATTTAATATCTCTATTGATGATCTAGATGAAGGGATTTAGTACACCCTCAGAAACTTCATGGAAGACACTAGTGGGAGTGTTGACCTGCTGAAGGGTAGGGAGGCTATGCACGAGGATCTGGACAGGCTGGCTGGATGGGCTGAGGCCATCTGTGAGGTTCAACAAGACCAACTGCCAGGTCCTGTACTTGGGTCAAAAAAATCCCCTGCAGTGCTACAGGTTGGGGACAGAATGGTTGTAAAGTTGCCTGGTGGAAAGGGACCCTGGGTGTGCTGGTCAACAGCAGCTGAACGTGAGCCAGCGTATGCCCAGGTGGCCAAGAAGGCCAATGGAATCCTGGCCTGCATCAGCAACAGTGTGGCCAGCAGGACCAGGGCAGTGATTGTCCCTCTGTACTTGTCACTGGTGAGGCAGCATTTTGAGTCCTGTGTCCAGTTCTGAGCCCCTTATCAAGGAGGACATGGAGGTGCTGGAGCAAGTCCAGAGAAGGGCAATGAAGCTGGAGAAAGGTTTAGAGAGTAAGACCTATGAAAAGTGGCTGAAGGAGCTGGGGTTGTTTAGCCTAAAGAAAACGGGGTACAGAGGAGACCTTATTGCTCAAGTACCTGAAAGAAGCTCATAGCAAGGTGAGGGTCAGTGTCTTCTCCTGGATGAGGAAATGGCCTCAAGCTGCACTAGGGGAGGTTCAGGTTGGACATGAGGAAGAATTTCTTCTATGATAGGATGGTTAGGCATTGGGATGGGCTGCCCAGGGAAGAGGTAGTGTCACCATTCCTGGAAATGTTTAAGAAATGACTGGATGTGTCACTTCATGTTATGGTTTAGTTGACAAAGTGGTGTTCAGTCAAAGGGTAGACTTTAAGATTTTGAAGGTCTTTTCCATTCATATTGATTCTAAGATTCTATTATTTTTGCAAATTACTCAAAAAAAGAGCATTATATTTTTGGGTCAAATTTGGAGCATCATGAAGAAATAGAAAAATAGTTAGCTTTTTTATTTTGATGACGAAAAGGTCGAAATCTGTTGGTTTCTGGGGTTTTGTTGTTTGTTAGGGTTTTTCTCCCATTGAGTTTGTTTGTTTTGTTTGGTTGTTTTTGTTTTGTTTGTTTATGGTTGGTTTTGGTTTTGTTTTGCTTCAGTTTGGGGTTTGAGGTATTAGTTTAATAGCTGAATCCAAAAGTTTTATATACTCATAACTCTTATATGTACACTGTCTTCTCCAGGTATTCATGAAATTTCCTTTAAATCCCTTCTATATCATGAAGGGCTGTGGCTGGCCTAACTGTGTCTGTTTTGGCCAAATGATTTAAGCACACAACTCATTAGAGAAGTCAGTAGTGACAGAGAAATCAGGAAAAAAGTGTATCTACAGACCACTGTTTAAATCAATAGATAGATCAGGTCAGCTCCTTCTAAATTACTGCTCATTTCTAACTCAATTTGAACTTCACTTGCTGAAGACCTATATTACTGTGAAAATTGCAACCTTCTAAATGTCTTTCATCAATCACTCCGTAGACAACTATTCAGAATAATGTATGTGCTTTGATGTTTCTGCTTTTGGTACTGACAACAATTTAGAAGTCATAATGTTTTTTCCTTCATTCTCTAAGTGAAAAATTATCTTGTAGTTCTTTTCTCTAATGTAATACTGCCATTGTCAGCTGAAGAAAACACAATTTTGAATTTTGTATGGAAAATAAGGTACTGCTGAATGAATAACCACAGCTGGAGAAGCTGTAATGACCTCTCACCAGATGTCCATGACATTTCTATTGAGATAGTCTTTTTACATTCCTAAATCTTGGTTCTTAATCACTTTCACATATACTTTTATCTGTGCAATCTTGCTGGTTGTTCCATATTATCATTTTCTTACCTCAGAGATGGATGTGGTATGCCTCTGGCTTTTGAAGACTGTATTGCAGTTTGAATCTTACCCAGTTTATCCAAAATAATTCCTTGTAGCTAAGTTTGTCATTGGTTGTGGCTATTGTAAATAAATGAGATATTCTTTTGGTCTCAATACTTAATATAATTTAAACTTGCATTGTCATATAAAGTCCCTAAATTTACATACTAGCCAGTAAAAGTAGTTTCTTCTCCTGAATCCCCACTTACTTCGCTGGAGCTCTGCATAGACTAAAACATTGGTTAATGAGGAGCTGCTTGCTCAACTGCTTTCAACGGACATGTAATTAAAATTTGGTTAGACAAGATTTGATTTACATTGAATGGTAAACACGGAAAATATGAAGTATCAGCTGTAAAAACATAATTTAGCAACCTGAAATGAAACTTAGGAATTTAAATTCTTATCCCATTCCTTAAAAGTTATTAGAAGTGTCTAAATAGTTAAGATGCCTAATTTGCCACAATTTACTGCTCCAAATAGATAAAATTTCTGTTTGAACAAAGCCTCCTATTATTGGCAGTATAGAAAGTTTAGCATGGATGCTTTGGAATCAAATAATTTTTTTACAGAAGGAAAATGTATCATTACATTTTTAAACAGATATCAAATGATGGAAGACATCTCAGTTGGCAAGACTTAAAAAATAAAGAAAAGTGGAAACGTGTAGTGCTAACTTTACTGCTTAAGATTAAATGATGTAAGAAATCACCCCACATGGGGAAGATTTAAAGTCATACATCCTTAAATACTTTAGCTACAAATTGATATGCTAGATTGGAAACTTCAGGTATATTATTAGTAGAGTTCCTCTTGAAGCTACTTTAACTGGCAAACACAGAAACTGCACGTTTGATGAGACAGCAAAAGTATAAATATAAATGTCTAATCTGGGGATGAGTGCACCTGAATAAGGGTGTGTCTTGGTTTGAAAGATAGGGGTCTGCGAAGGAAGGCAGGAGCCTCCCTTGAAATGGAAAACATAACCCCCTTCCCTCCGAATTATTATAATTTTGAAATTAAGGGGCTTTCAGGCAAAGATACGAGAAACAAGAATAACAGTTCTTTGCTAGTATATATTACAAGGCAATAATACAGAAACACTGGCTTAACCCTGACTGAGTAATACGACCTGACACCCTGCTGAGCAGAGTGGTGGCTGCAGTCCTCTTGAGATGATAGATACGGTTCTGTTGAAGCAGTGATCCTGTAGAAGGGTCCGGTCTTCCTCTGAAGGTCCAGTGGTTGTTATGTAACTCTCGTCCTCTGGGAATCCATTAGGTAAGAGCTGCTTGTGGTGCTCCAAACCTCAGATTATATCCAGGTAGGAATGCTTGGTTCCTCCCCCTGGGCGGAGCATCTCACAATGGGATGATGCAATTCTGTGAGTCATGCAGTGAGGTTTGATGGCCCATTAACAGAAGATATCCTCCAGAGAGAGTTATCAGGGATGTGTCACGTAAGAGATAAAGAAGCCTGCCCCACCTGGTTTTAACAGATGGTGATTGAATACGTACTTTTGGTTACATCTTACATTGTAACCTAAGACAGGGTGATACATAAACACTTCTACACAGGCTGTTCATTGTAAGGTGCATAGAATGGAAAACCACCAAATAATAAACAACTTGGACTGCTGAGGTACACTAGGGAATTTGAGCCCCATCAGGCTGCAAAGGCAGTTGAAATTCCCTGTTTCACATCAAGAGTGAATGTACTAACTGCAAAACTGTTCACCATAGTAGATCAGGAGAGTAGGTTGATCCTTCTGCTTCGTTTCAGAAGATACAAATACCATTTGATGTGCTTACAAAAAAAAAAGAAAAGGAGAAATTAGCTTCAGGAAAAATGTAAAACTAGGAATCTAAATTGGAAGGAGGTAGAATACTTTCAGAGATTGACACTAGCTGTCTGTTAGAGTTTAAAATTTTTAGAATATTTGTACAATAGTCATAATCACAAAGTATGTCTAAGAGTTACTTCCTTTTTGTGCACAATGACTGAGCTGCCATTTTTATTATTGAGGTTTGATTGATATTGTATTATTTTATTATTGGTATTTTTAATTGATATTTTATTATTTTATTATTAGGCTCTAGATCATGGTTAGGTAATAAGTAAAATAATTTTTTGTATATTTGTGAAGTGTTTCATTTTCTTTTGCCAGTTTTTTGGTACCTCAGACATGCAGAATTTATGTATATAATTTAATGATGCTATTTAAAAGTACAGTAATTTGTTTCATTCATTAGCTGTACAAAACTCTGAAGTAATCTACCATACAAACGAAGAATGCTGTCATTTAGACCTTTAGTTCTGAATCAGTGAACTTAACTCTGTGAGGTCTTATTCAGTATCAATCCACTTACTATAATAGAATTTCTCGAGAAATAAATGAGAATAGCACTGCACTCATTATATTTGTGCAAATTTCAGCACAATTTCAGTTCTTTAGTGTTTGGAATATTACTAATTTTCAAGATTCAATTTATTTTCTCTTAGAAAGAAAAGTCACAGTAGAAATATCTCTTCTTGATAGCCGAATTCTTCATTTATAATTTTGGTCAAAAAAAATATGACACTAAAGAAGGATGTACAACTAAGGTCAAAACTTTTCCATTGATTCAGCAAGCTTTCTAAATGTCAATGCTAATCTCAACTTTCATACCTTTTGAACCAGAGAATGTTACCAACTCCCTCTGTTGAGGACATAGACTAAAAAATGTCAGCTGATTGTCAGAGATGTAAGTTCCCTAAAGTGTTATCCATAAATGTTATATCCCTGGGTGCTGCTATATTGGATTAATCTCTTTTCTAGGATGGAATAGACATGCTTCCTCCCTGACGAGTCCAGCACACCAAGAACCATAAAGTTATACCTCCTGTAATACTCTTTGTTCTTTACTGGCACAGTGTCTCACCAGAGCACAGAGGCAAGCAGTCCTGTGAGAGTTCTGTAACAATAAGTAAGTCTCTAATGTGGTTCTCTTACAGATTTCACTTACAATCTGGTGCTTTCTAGATGACAGACAATTTTCAAAAAGCATAGGAGTGACAGGATGCTATATTCAACATAATCTCAGTTTTTAAACAGCATCATAAAAATCTTCTACAACCCTTGATAAAAATCTCTGTCTAAATTTCAAAAGCAATGCTAGCAATCGAGTATACAACAGGAATTGTTATTATTAGCTTCAGAATACAGATGAAACACAGGTGTAAGAAATCAGTCATGAAGTGGCAACATTGTCTTGGTTTGGAAGACAGGTGTCTGCTACGGAAGGCAGGAGCCTCCCTTGGAATGGAAAATGCAACCCCCTTCCCTCCGAATTATTATAATTTTGAAATTAAGGGGCTTTCAGGCAAAGATATGAGGAATAGGAATAACAGTTCTTTACTTATATATATA
>VZTE01001674.1:402977-447945 GCA_013397775.1 Eulacestoma nigropectus
TGGTGAAAAGGTCCCTCTTTTAGTGTGGTAGGGTGTTAGACAGAGTTCCCGGGCAACTGCTGCCCCACGCAGCAAGCTTCACTCACGGTGGAAGGAGGGCAGCAGAAGGCAGAAGCCTGTAGTTGTGGCGAATTCTCTCCACAACGACAGCAGCTCCTCTCTTCCTCGAATGCCTGCAGAACAAGAGATGGAGGGGCCCCACCCAACCCCTTTTACCCAGTTCAAATCTTGCGACCTCTCTGCCCTACACGAGAAAACCTCAGGTAAAAGAGGCTGGCCAGCCAGAGTCCTCCCCCTGTGGCCAGGTCTTTTGTCTCTTTGGCAGCTTGTATGGGGAAAAATTCTTACAGAGAAAAAGAAAACAAAAGGAGAACTCCTAAAACCCCAACAAACACATACCAATTGACAAATCAAATTGAAATGTATAGATTAATGTTTTCACTTGCCATAGGAGGGGTCATTTCACTTTTTAAATCCTACTCTAACAAAATACAGTAGCCTTGGAGAATTAATAAGATTGCATAAGGACTACCTTGATAAAGATTTAAAATCTTTTTTACCCAGGAGATTTTAAGCTTTCTAAATTACAATTTCAAGGACTATAGGGAGGTGTTTTCCATATAAAATACTTAACACACAGTTATAACTTTACTACAGCGTCCTGTAGTATAAAATATTTTTCTGTAGTGATGATGTGGCATCTATTCTTATTAATCTTATTATCTATTAGAAGAAATTTTGTTTTACTTTTAGTTTTTAAATTGCAGGACCAGACTATATTCCCGGTGAAGGTAAATATTAAGAACTTTGGAAATTAAAAAAATGAGAATTATTGTTAAACATTCCTGAATATTTAATACCCAAAAAAATAATACCTTTTCTGACAAAAATAAATACCTGTAAAATTTAACAGTTTAAAAACTATTAAGTTTTCCATATAAAAAACTTACTCAAATGTGAGACTACAGAATTAGGAAAATATTACAATGCATTATTTAAAATATTTGTTTTAAAATTATCTCCAGAGAAGGAGCTTCATCAAGAAAGCTTTTGTGCACAAAAATGAAAAAGAGATAATGAATTATGCAAAAAAAAAAGTGTTATAATTTAGAATTGAACATGCAAACCTGTAGATCACTTGTGATTCTTGGATGTGTAAAAAAATTATAGATAAATATGTAATTTTCTTAAATTTATTACATGCATTACCATTTATTCTTTAAATGCACATCTTCATATTAGTTTAAATGTTCACTCATCATTGTGGCACTCTTTTACGAAGAGAACAAAGTTTAAAAACCTTACCAATAGATGGCTATTGTTCAAAAGCAATGAATAAGAGATATTTTCATCTTTTCACAGCACTAAAAACTATTCAGGCAGTAAACAGAGGGCTATCAATTGTATTAAATATACATTAATATCTCTAAAACATTTGAAATGTTTTGAAAACTGAAGTATCTTATCCACTGCTGACAAAAAAGAGAACGTAAATTAGTTTAAAGCTGGGGTGGTGTTGAAGATTAAAAAAAAATCCTGTTTCTTAGTTTTGTCCAGAGACTAAGCATAGAGAAGAAGAAATCACAAAAAAAAGCCAGACAGAACAATTGAGGATTGCGGTCTCAAACAGAAGTGTAAACACTGAAATTCTGAAATGCTAAGAACATGTCCGTCATGTAAGCTGGTATGTGAAGTGCCTGGACTTTCAAAAGATTCCAGAAGTCATGAAAGTCTGAAGAAGTTAAAACAAAATTATAAAAAAAAAAAAAAAAGGCAAAAATATTAGATCTCAGAAATTTCTCTGGGACTTTACAACTCAATTGACATTTCCTGGAGAACATTTTGTTATGTTACGTGACCTTTCTGCATACAATACCAACCTTTTTGTTTTATACAGTCACTAAATACTTGAAGCTAAAATCTCTCCTCACTAAGCAAATGAACATAAATTTCTTCATTAAGTAGATATTTTTTACTATTAAATATTTAAATGGAGATTTGAGCCCATAAAAAATGTCTTGACAAGCTTTTATAGAGGTGCTTTTAGGGACCTAATTACATCATAATTCATACATGAGAGTATTTAAGGTTTAATTACAAAATTTTATAGTATACTTTTTATCTTACTGTCTTTATAATTTCATCATGTTTTCAGATATGTACAGGACCGGCACTTCTTCTCTGACAGAGACTTTGAACAAGCCAATATTGTTCAAATTTTTCTTCATATGCAAGTAATTCTAGATCCTGAAGAAAAGCCAGGCTATTTTTTAAAATACAAAAAAAAGTTGTTAGAGTTTGGTTAATGAATAATTTGTATTTCTAAACTTCTGAAGAAATCATTACTCTATATCTTTCTGTCATTCTTAGAATAGACTGAAGACTGTTTTTTTTTTTTTTTCCTTTCCTGTACGTAAAGAAATTTCAAAGAGTAGTGTTGAATTGCAAAAGTGTGGAATATCTGCTACTTACACCTTCTGAACTATGCATAAAATCCTTATATGGCAACACATATATATATGCCACATATCAAAGACACTCCTGCTAGATGTGTGCTGTCCTCCTAAATAGAAAGCCTCACTTACATGACCTAACAAACACTTATGGGTCAAAAGTCACAAGTTTTTACCACTGGTGTGTATGATGGGTAATAATAAGAGAAAAACAATTTCTCATATCATCCTATGCTGCAACTTAAAATTAAAACTTAAAAAAAAAAAAAAATTGAGCCTCTCTCTGATGAGTAAGATTAGTTTTTGAGTTAGGAAGAGTAGACAAAGTAGTATTTCCTTTACAGGAAAGTCAGTATCTACTTTACATGTCTACTTCCACCTCAATCTGCAAAACAGTGTGTATTTTTTAAGGTAATTATAAAATTCTGTCTTACAACAAAATTTGCGTGGTAAAAAAGATAGAAGAAATGGAAGACAATAATGAGAATCTTCATCTTTTAACTCTTAAGTTCTGTCCCTATTTTTATGATCAAAGCACTTTGTTTTACCCTGTAATTGCTGCTATTTGTAACCAATATTTAATGTTCCTTCCCTTGTAAAATCAGCCATCTTAAATCTAGAAAGCAGAGGAATACAAAATCCATTTGTTTCTAACGGGAATCATGAAGCTCTCTTCTGCTGTCAGCTTTGACAAATAACATATCAAAAAAAAGTAATTGTAATTATATTGATCTGTTCTTAGCAGATTTGCATTAAATAGTAATATAGGTACGACTTCTAACCAAGTCTGGCGCATAATCATAGTGTGATTTTGCTTATGAATATTTATTTTATACACTTATATTTTGGACAGAAGTAAATAAAACCAAGAAAAGCTATCATCACTGTCATTAACAAGGTGCCGTAGGATGAATTAAGAAAACCCAAACCCCATCAGATAAATAAACATTTATCATGAATGAGATTTAGCATTAGGTCTGTATAAAACATGTAAAAATTCTTATTCATAATTCTATTTAATAGCTGATACTTATTGCTAGTTTGATTGTGTTACAAACATCTTAAGCTGGTTTTCAAATTTAGGTTTTTTTCCTCTTAAAACAAGAGTAAACTAAATTTAACTGATTATAAAATGCATTTTTTACAGAAAAGTAAGAAGAGATTTCTCTCTGAAAGTTCTGATGTTTTACCTGGAATGAGTACATGAAAAAAAATTACATTTTTTTCCGGGGGAGCAAATCTCTGTTTAAATACAAATCCTGATGCACCCATATTTGAGTGAAGCATATGTTATTGCTTCCATCTCCTCTTCCATATTAACCCATGCTGGTATCTTCTGTTTCTTATCATTAGTCTGGCTTCATTTTGTCCTTAAACCTGAAGATAAGCAGTACCTTTATTCAATAGACAGGTAGTAGTAGTGATCAAAAAGTAATACACATATATTTAACGTATATGCATGCTGCACTGTTTTTTAAAGGGAAATGTAATAGAGTAGGCTAAATTTCATACTAGCCCTTGCTTGGAATATAGTAATTTTTTTCCTCATTTAACCTTCTTACCTACAATTATTTTAAAAACTTGTTCAGCGGGTCGCCTTCTTTTACAACAAGATCAATTGGAAATGTTTGTGTGGTTTGAAAGCAAAATACTTAATCACAGTTTCCTGTTCTGGCTATATGGAAGTAAATAATTCTCAGTTTGTTTTTTGTTTTTTGAGTATTTTTGTAGGGTTTTTATTGTTGTTTTTTCCCTCACTCACTGCTGAATTCTTACGTTTGGTTGCTCAGCGCTTTAAAATAGGTCACCTAAAAGGTCTGCTGAACTATGTATCCTGGTGTTACTAACAGGGAGCACACAAGAATAAGGCGAGCAGATACTTACCATGAATATTCTCCCAAAGATCAATGAATCTATAATTCAGGCACTGTTTTAAACAAAGGTGTTCTTCTGACAGATAATACCACTTTCTACCAAGAGTAATTCTCTTGGTCATGTCATCTCCATATTCCTTAGGACCTACAATAACATCAATGTAGAAATTGTGTCTTTTCAGATCAAACTTAACTGCTGTGGAATAAGTGACAGAACATTTGCACAGACACGGAAATTATACTTGCTGCATTTCTTTCTTAAGATAATAGCAATATGGAGTTGTTTCAAAAGATTAGGGTATGTCTAAGTGCCTAATAGAGCTGATCATTATCTAATAAAGGAAACTAAAAATGTGTCTGATGACACAGATGATATGGAAATTTATATACTTTGTGAGCTTAGTTTTCCCAGGCTCAGCTCTGCAAGCTGATGCACAGCCACAAGTTATGTCTAACCATTTTAGAATCTAGTCAGAACACAGGACTGTCTGCATGTCACTCTATGGAAATCTTTTCTATTTGTACAGGTCCTTCAGACACATGCAATATTTTGTCCTTTCTTAAATATCTCATGCATTCATTGCAAATATAAAATTTAGATTGTGTAAATATGATTGTACATCTAATTTTAATAGCACTTTTAAAAGATGTGTCTTTCCACCACTGTTCTTTTTTAAAAAAAAGCTAAAACAACAACAAACAAATATAACTTTTCTTCGGTTTAGTGTTTAAAGATACTCTTCAAAAGGTAAGCAGATTATAAGAACTAGAGGATGAAGATATTGTCTTTCATGTGTCAAACTACTTCCCAATTTTTATCAATATTCTGGGGAGGTGAAATGTGAATAACAGCAATCTCTCTTGTATGTTGACATTGCAGAAGAGAGTTTAGAAGAATGTAAAAAATCCTGTAAAATATATATTTGTCTTTACAAGTTATGTCTTTGCACTGGATCAGTTTTTATGCTGATAGAAATTATTCTTAATATTAATAAATTTGGAATAAGGTTAGCAATTTTCACAAGTATTTTCTAGGAGTGGGTGATATAGCATAGTTGAGGATTTGGAATCAAGGACATGATACGATTCCTCTCTGTCACTCAGGTATTAAACATGAATTATAGAAGGTGGTTACATCTGTCACCCTTGCCTGAAGCAATGATATTAAGGTTTTACAGAGCTATCAAAAACCTGCTGTGTCAGAGATCAGCATGATTTCAAATTATTATCAAGTGTGGGAGGATAATACTTTGATTCAAACCATATTTGAAGAAACATGGGATATATGAAGAAGCTTCCGTATTGTCAAAGTTGTACTTAAATGGCAGCTCTTACAAAAAAGGTGGGGTTATTTTAATTCCTTTTTTTTTTTTATGCATACATAACTTTATTTTTTGCTGGCATAGAAAATGAAAATTTTCATCAAAATGGTGAAAACAAAAGTTTTAATTAACCTAAAATAAAATAAGAATGTTGTATGAGATAATAAATGAGACAGTAGTAAAACTGGACATCTATTCACTGAAGCTATATAATACCTTTCCACATATAATGGCACATGGACATAGTTATTATCTGAGCCTGTTTGTGACCTTTTCATGAGCAATGTGTAAAGAAGCAGGTAGATAAAACGGAAGTAACTACGATAACTCAGTAACATACTTTGCCATCTTTCTATTGATAAAATATTCCAGTACCTAAAGTCCAAACATATCTGTGGGCTAGCTCCTCTTTTCCACCTGTCCTGGGTAACCTAACAAATGTGTATTGTATACCATATTTTTTCTACACCAATCTGCCCAAGACCAGTACTGTCCCTTTAAGACACAGAGGACAGAAGCAGAACCAGAGCGTCTTGCCCCCGCGTCTGTGGAGGTGGGGGATGCCAGGGTTCTTTTAAAAGTCCCTTTAAGAATTTCATAACACCCTTTTTTTTGTCCACAGAGGGCAACCCCCATCTCTGGAGCTGGGGAGTGTGGACGCTGAAAAGCTTTAGCAGAGAAATTTTCCAGCTTTCTGCAGCATTCTGTGAGAACTCTGTGTTTCTCACAAAAGCTATGAAAAGCATTGCTATGAGTTTTGTAAACTAATTCTTTATCTTTGCACCTACTGTTGTTCAGTTAGCGTTGTTATGGTATTCTAAAGAAAATATTTTCGAATGGGTGTTGTACAGCCGCCACCAATCATTCTAGGAGGTGGTTGATCAAGGGACCGATAGTACCATGCTACTCTTGCGAACCAAGTTATATAAACCGATTTATAATTAATCAAATAACCACTTTTTCCTGACCTTTGATTGTGTCGTTTCTCGCCGCTCTCGGTACGAACAGCGACAGGGGAGGACATTATCTTTGGACTTTTTTTTCACTGCGGCCACTCAAGACAACCACGCCAGGAAAAGTTGGACTCCTGCACCCCACACTCCACCAGTTCCAGCTGCTGACCTAGTTTCAGCTGCCACTGTCGATTGAGGCTGTCCAGTGGCACAGAGCAAATGGCTCAGCGGCATTTGACTGGTTTTGGACAGCAGTAGTTCTCCAGGTTTCTTTTTTTTTGCCCTTGTTTCCCTTTGGTTGTTGTTTGGGGGAAGAGGGAGTTTTGTAATCATGGAGCTTCAGTTGCTGTGGGTTGTTTTTTTTTCATTTGTTCTCTCTCTCCCTCACATGGTCAGGAGAAGGAGGCTTCTCTGCCATCTTGTCTTTGTCCCCTGGACAATGCGGTCAGCTATGGAGGCCGCAGTACTGGAGAAGGAGCTTCCCCACATCTTGTTTCCTTTTTTCCCAGGGAGTCCATGGGATTTAGTACCTTTATATCTAGTGATTATTACTTTTTTCTTGGTTGTAGCTGGGGTTTTTTTTAAGTAAACTGGTATTTTTCAACATATCTTCTTGCATTTGTCTTTCCATATTGGTGAAAGGGGAGTGGTTAAAACTAAAAGGGGAGTAACTCCTTTTGGAGTGTCTGCCCCATATAAATTGTTTTAAACCAAGACACTACCATACAGGTGAAAGCAGCTAAACATACTCAAAGGCTTTTCAGAAACTGTATGTCTTCAATTTTTAAGTGTCTTAGTAGATCAGAGTAACCGTTCTTATTTTACAGACTGGAAAGAGAACATGTGGTTCTTTTCAGCTAAATGCACCTACCTGAAAGTTAGGTTCTTAGACTAAGTTAGTCCCATAATCTCCTTTTGCATTACTCTACTTGGGAAAGACAAAGGATAGAAAAGAAGAAAGTCTTATTTTCTGTGTAAAAGACTGGTGAAAGATTTGCTGGTTTAAAACACAGTGAGAAAATTAAACCTACTTGAGCTTTCCCCTTTCCCCTGCTGTAAGGCCCCCAAAACTACGCTTAACAAGACACTTAAAAGGGCTTACAGTTTTTCATGTAATCTGAGTTAGACACATGGGAGAAATACCAACAAGATATTCTCAAGAGGTCAAAACAATAAAACAAAATTTACCAGAAACTTTAGAAAATCAGAGAACTTTGACAAAAGTTTTACAGCAGCATTCAATCAACATAAAACATTCCACAAAACATTAACTTAGCCTCCTCCATGATGTGAGTGGTATGGAATTAAACAGTGCTAGAAACTCCACCCCTTTCCTCTGTAACTTTGACATAAGCACATAGCTTTTAGATATGAAAAATAGGACAGGTCTGTCGAATGCCATAGGTCAAGATCAGAGGAATCATCATCAATAGATACTTGGTGGTAGTGATCTGCTATCTGTGTATAGACCACACAGTAAGGAATGGTTGGTGGGCAAAACCTTCCTCAGTTCAAAGAAGCCTTAGGTCTGCACACTCTGATTCCCATAAGGACTTCAGTTATACTGTTGTTATACTTTTATTTGCTGGGAAAACAAAACAGTGGCACATAAGCAATTCAGGAGATCTCTGAAATATATCAAGGACAACTTCCTTACTCAGCTGCTGAATATGTCAACTAGGAGTGCTGCTCTTCTGGACCTACACATAAAGAAGAGTTGTTTCAAAACATGACCATCAATAGCAGTCTTGGTTGCACTGACCGTGAGATCACAGAGTTTTAAGATCTGAAAGACCATGAGGAAAATAATCCAGGACTAAAGACCTGGATTTCAGAATGACAGAACTTGCTAAGGGAGTGACCCCTGGTAGTCTGTCACGAAGAGAAAATGACCTAAGGAATACTGGGAGAATTTCAGAACCATCTTTCTGATAAAAGGATAAAGGATCAGTCCACCCACTCAGCCAGACAAGGAACAAGTATAACATAAAGGCCAGCTTGGTTAGAGCTAGTAAAAGAATTTTAAAACCAAACCAAATAAGCAAACAACAACAACAAAAATCAAAACCAAATCAACCAAAAAAATCAAACCAAAACCCTAAAAACAAAGCAACTGCAAACCCTACCAAAATAAATCGAAACAAAACAAGAAATAAGCATGGAAAGGCTCCAAAAGAGGAATATAGAAACAGTGATTGAGCATTCACAGGTGACATTAAGAGGCCAAAATCTCAGCTGGAGCTCAAACAGCTCAAACTTATAATAGAAATGTAAAAAAAAAAAAAAAAAAAAAAAAAAAAAAAAAAAAAAAAAAAACAAAAAAAAAAACCCAAAAAAAAAAAAAAAAAAACAAAANAAAAAACCCAACCAAAAAAAAAACAAAAACCAAGAAAAGAGTTTTGTACCTATGTAGTGGAAAGTTCTGTATGCATGTAAGTGCAAGGAGTATGAAGGTCCACTTCTGAATGGGACTAGCAAGTTACTCACAAATAGCATAAAAAAGTTGAGATACTTAATGCCCTCTTTGCCTCAGTCTTCATAGTTAAGGTCAGTTCCAAATTCTCTTTGCCAAGAGCAATGATGAAGCAAAGAGCAAAGAATGATCAAGAGAACATCTGAACAAGTTGGACATATACACACCTGCGGGGCCTGACAGGATACATCAGGGTGCTAAGAGAGTTGTATGACATCCTTACAAAATCATTCTCTGTCATCTCTGAAAGAGTTATAGGGTCCAAGGGGAATCCTGGATTATTCTGAAAGGGAAAAGAATACATCCATCTGGACACAGGGCAAAAAGGAAGATCCAGGAAACTGCAGGCCAGTTAGCATCACATCAGTCACTGTGAAAATTAAGGAATAGGTCCCCTTGGAAGAAAATTCCCAGCACATGAAGGACAAAGCAAACAGTAAAAAGTGATGAGGAAAGGCAACACAGATTTACCAAAGGTAGATTGTGCTTGACCAACCTTGTTGTCTTCTGTGATGTTTGGTGGATGAAGGCAGAGCAGTGGATGTTGTGTATCTTGATTTTAACAAAGCATTTGACATGGTCTCCCACAACATTCTTGTTGGCCAGTTGGTCAAGATACAGATTGGACAGGAAGACCATTAAATAGATAAAAAACAACCTAAATTGCCAGGCTGATAGGGTGGTATTTAATATTCCAAACAATCATTCCAAACAATATTGTTCATGAGTGGAGTTTCTCAGAGATTGGTACTGCATCTGTTAGTATTCAATATCTTTATATATGGTCAGGATGATGAGATTGAATACAACCTTTAAGAGGGACTCTTCCATACCTAAAAACAATTAAAGAGGAGGTGGAGAACAAGACATGGTGGTAGGCAAGAGGGAAAAGGCACAAGCTAATTCAGGGAAAATTCTGTCTGAATGTAAGAAGAAATTCTTTATCGTGAAAACAGTTATACATACAATTAGGTCACTCAGAGAACTGGTGAAATCTTTCTTCCAGGAATTATTCCAGAATTGGCTTGGCACTGCATGACCTAATCCAAGGCTTTTCTTTCAAACAAAGGTTGGACCAGATGATTCCTAGATGGCACTTCCAGAATAGACTTTTATATGATTCTGTGATATCTGCAAGAAATATCTCTACCAACTAAAGATGACAAGAAGGTGAAAGAATGTAGCTGACAGAGGTGAGGACCCCTGGTCATAAATCCATTTGAAATTCAGGATATACTTGCTCAGATTTGGTATCACATCAGCTAACTTTTCATGTAATTGCTTCTGTGGTTCAAAGGTAGGTAAAGTTGATGGGGGTTTTTTATGTTCTTGTAAATCACTATGGTAACACTACCACATAAAACAACCTTGTGGTGGCAAGAGGGAAAATAATCCTTCTTGCTTCAGCTTTCAAAACGTAGGCATCTAATCTAAACTAGCCAGCCAGAATCTCATCATAATTAGTAGGGAGAGACAGATGTCCCTGGAAAAAAAGATCATAGACAACTCTTGCAAGCCAGATACCTATCATTTAGGCATGGCTAAAATTAAGTGAGATGAATTGCTTTTTAAGTGACATGCCCAAGGAAAAGTAGTTATGTCTTGCAAAGTAATTTTTCTGAAAAGGAATAAGTTCTAAAAGGGATGCACTATGTACAGATTCATGTTCTGACTCTGAGAAAACAAATGAGCTCAGATATTTAGGCAGTGTTTTTTATGGGGTGTCCAGCACAATGTTGCTAAGACCATTATGAGGCTGTATAGAATCTGCTAGTAATGGAAAAAGAATCTCATCAGAGATAGAAAGATAGCAGATTTAAGTCTTTGACAAGAGAAATGTGTTTGGGCTAGGAAAAAGAACCCACAACTGTTTTGTGTGAATAGTGTGCCTAGGTTTAATTCGTGCTATTCAAGGCTTTTATGTCTTTTCTGTAGGTTTTTTTATACCTAATATGGCAGAATTTATCTCTGGTTTATAGTATAATAATTTTGATTAGTTCTAAGGGAATATTCAATTTTTGTAATGATCTGTGTCCTTCTTAAAAATAGAATAAACACTTTAACACTGAATAGTCCTTGCCCTGAGAACTACTTGATTTATTCCTTGCCAGCAGTTCTGCACCTAAGGTCTTATTTAAAATATGTTGTCCACTCTTTCTGCCTTAACTCCTTCAGTTTGTTTCAAGGGGAGCCAGAATTGTTTGCCTTGGGCTTTCCACATGATTGTGGTTCTTTGCTTTTCAGATCAATTCCTGAGGCAAGAGATATAACCACTGCAAATCTTTAGAAACAATACTTTATTAGCTCCAGAACTATCTGCTTTCTTTTCAGGAACAAGTATAAGGCAAAACTCATAGAATCTGTGGCTGCACAGATTAGTTGGTCTTAAAACACCATTATTACTTCTCCTGATTTTTGGAAGGGGGTTTGGAACACGGACAAACTGACAAACTGACAACTCTCTGTGTACTGGGTAATTTTGTAAATCATTTGCATCTCAGTTACCTAAATGGCAATTCTAAGAATTATTTTTAAATTATACCTAGTTTATGGATTCTGAACTCTTGAAAACACAATTCTGTTATTTGTGATCCACAAGCAAAATAATACCTAAACTTACACCCATTCTGTAGTTCTCTTAGATACATGGATATGCTCATCCTTGCTTTTTCAGTCAAATCATATTATGCAAAAGAAATGATAACTGTAAATATGGGAGAAAAAAAGATACATTTAGATAGTTCAGCTTCTTAGCCTTTCTTAGCTCACTTTTTAGCCAAACTGAAGATTGTATTATGATCTGTTTTTACACGCACAACAATCTTTTGCAATAACTGAGGCCCATACTTCTATTGGCATCTGAGCTGAGCCAATTAGTTGTGAGTAAACATATTCTTAATTAATTTGTTCTTATAACAAATCTTATTAAGAAGTACAAAAAGGAGGCAGAATGTAGTAATAATAAAAAGAACAAAACTTTTCAGTTATTGTGGTGTGGTGCATTGACTTCACTGGCCTCCAGGTGCCCACCAAGCCACTCTATCATTGCCCCTTCTCAACAGGAGAGGGGTAGAAAATATGATGAAAAGCTTGTGCATCAAGATAAGGATGAAGAACACATACCAGTTACTGTCACCAGAACATATGACTCAGCTTAGGGAAATTAATTTAATTTATTTCCAATTAATCCAAATAGGATAATGAAGAAATAAACCCAAATATTAAAAAAAATCTTCCTCCCACCCCTTCATTCTCCCCATGCTCAACTTCCCTTCTGATTTCTCTACCTACTCCTGAGTGGCACATGTAGATGAGTAATGGGGGGTTGTGGTTAGCTCATAACATATTATCTCTGCTACTTCTTTCTCCTCACAATCTTCTGATAAATCGTGGGGTCTCACCCATGGGATACAGTCATTCATGAACTTCTCCAATGTCAGTCCCTCCCACAGGCTGTGGTTGCTCATGAATTACTCCAGCCTGATCTCCTCTCCATAGATCTCCTCTCCATAGGATCATCCCTCTACTCCATATGAGGTTCTCCCTGATCTGCAGATGGCTATCGGCTCCACCATGGACTCCCATGGGCTGCAGAGGGACAACCTCCATCAGTTTCCAGTGTCTTCTCATGGAAGTGACCTGCGGAGCACCTCCTACTATCAAACTTTGCTACATAAACCAAATACATGTGGACACTGCATAAGGACTGTGAGGAGTCTTTAGACTGTAAGAAAGTCTGTAGACTAAAGCTGACGTGTCAGATATAAATCTGTGTACTACCTATTCAGCCAATGTTATATCTGCTTTGGTTCTGCAGAAATACAAAATAAATCAAAGTGGTTTTACAAAGCAGCACCTCTCAGTTAAGAATCTCCATTATTAAATAGCCAATTTGCAAGGAACAAGATATATGGGCTCCATGTCTCTCAGAGTCCTGTATCACCTCCTTTCTTTACTATCACATCATCTTCACAGAAAATGACTCCCACTTACAGTGATCAATGCTTGACAGAGTAAAAGGCTATTCTATAAAAGAGATGGGTATTCCAGTGCAACTGTAGAATAGCTTACTACCTTGTTTTCCATATTTTTTTACATATATTATGTTCAATACATTTCTTAACATTTCATGGTGTTTTTTATTATGAAGTCAAAGTACCATTCATTATAAAAAACTGAACTGGAAAGCAGAAAGCATTCTTGTGGTTTGCATACATTAAAGAGTAAACCCAGAAGCATAGATGTGGACTATTAACAGCAACAGATCACAGTATTTTTATGGACAAATCAAAATCTAATGCTCAGCCTAAATATGATTATGTTTGTTTTCTCTGTTGGTTGCATCTGGTACTTGCAAGGATTTTATTCTCAAGTGTTGATTTACATCAACAGAATAATTCATAATAGTTGTTGTAAGTTATTTGATAATATATATCATTGTGTTTGGAGTTTGACACAGCCACACAGTCCTGGATGAAACTAAATATTTTGAGTCTGTGATTCCAATTTATGCAAATTGTTATAGGCTGCTAAAATTAGCTGTTTCTAGGCCACTTTATGTGACTATATGGGTTGCTGTTTTCGTGTGTGTGTGTTTGCAGAAGTGAATGACAACGCATCTTTGCTTTTCCTTTCTGACACACACTAGAAAATAGAGGCATACTGTGTTCTCTCATATATAACACTGACATATACAATTGGATACCAGTTCTTTTTAGTTCTCTTGTTCTAGCTGCTAACAACTGAGTGTTAATATGATATAAAAGCTATTAAAATTATATTTATTTATTAGTCTGTTTATACTATCTTTTATATTAAAAATCTATAAATGTGTGTTCTATTAATTTCTTGAAGTTGGCAGTATAGCCCTAAGAAAAATTACTTTTGGGGAAAATAATCTCCTCTGGTTTGGTAATGCATATTTATGCCTTTAAACTGTTTCTTTTATTAGTAATTTTTTATCATCTTAGTATATTTAGCTTAGGAGGGACTCTGTTTTTTTGTGGAGAGGAATATGTCTTCTTCCTCTCTCTCCTTCATCATAGCCAGTATTTCTAGGTCTGACTATTTTTTTTTTTCTCCATTAGAAGTTCCCAAGAGGATTATTTATAAAATTACTTTGAAAACCAGCAAAATAATAATTTCTAGATTGCAATATTTTGTCAGTCTTATCTGAGTGACAAATGTGATCTAAAGTGTGTTATTCTCTTCATAGAACTCCTATGTGTTTTATTTCCTGCTGCCGCATATATTGATAAAGGTTTAAAATTCCATCTTTTATTGATCAAGCCTTCAATGAATGAGTTTGTTACAAAGTTAAGAATTCATCAAACTAAAATAATTCAAAGGCCTTTCTCACAATATTTAGACCCCAAAATAATTTGTTTGTTTTGCTACTAAAACCATTGCAGAATGTACTGTGGAAGACTGCAACTACACAAGACAGACTACAACACAATTCCCTTTTTTAGTGTTGATGTCACAGTTGTGTAAAGAAGAGAATATATTTATATAGAAAAGAAAGAGCTATGGAAAACAAAATATATCAAATGATTTCACCAAGAATTAGGCACCTAGATGGTTGCAGGATAGAACTAGATTTTATGAATGAGAAGTAATAGCATTCCCACTGACTTACGAGCAGGAGGATGCTCCCCAGTGTTTGGGAACAGCAAAGCTCCTATATGACACAGGAGGATAGAAGCAATGTTGTATTGTCTTCAGGCCTAGAAAGATAAAGAAGATGCAGCATACAGTGAGAGAAATAAAAAAATGTTTTTGCAATTTAGAGAAGTAAAAGATATTTTAGGGAAAAGAATATGTATTCATTTTTGTTGACAATTTATTGACCTTGCTTCTTTGGCAATCAGTTTTTAAATTCTTTTGTGTTGGCTTATAGTTTCAATTCCTTCTCCTCTATTATTTTACCTTCTGTCAGGTATTTATTCTGTATGTGCATACTACAGCTATGAGCTAGGCTGATTTCCCTTTGTATTTTTGTGATGCCTTTTGAGACACTGAGGCAAAAATAGTGATGAATATGAGAATGACAAGGATAATGTTAGTATCTGGGAAAGGTAATAAATGTTCTTTTTTCCTCTCTTATCATCTTTTCATTCTGAAATTCAGTAGAAACTATTTGGTTTCATATTCTTTCAAACAACATCCTTATAATCTAAATTTAATAAGTCCTTGATGGGAAGTTAAATACAACTCTAGCCAGTATAGGTAGTGTAGCAAGATGATGGCAGCAGGGCCTGGGGCTGCCCCATGCTGGACACAGATGGTTCAAGTCAACCTACCCACCATAGGGCACAGCTGAGCCCACAGATGAGGGGGTAGTGGCTTCAGGAAAACACAATAAAAAAATGGGCAAAAAAAGTGGGATAGTGGAGGGACGACAGACTAGAAAAAATGAGAAGAAAAAGAGGCAACACCAAGGTGAGAGAAGGCATCTGGGAGGTAGTGCTCCAGGCACGAGAGAATAGATTCCCCTCAAGCATGTGGGAAGACCCCAAGTCAAATCTTGTTTGCCCATGATAGTAGCTGGAAAGGAATCTCTCTGTCTTTATGTGAACTCATGAGCTTTTCCATCTCATTTTCTCCCCTGTCCTCGTGAGGATGGAGAGTGAGAGAGTGGCTGAGAGAATTTGGCAGCCAGACAGCATCAACCCATCACACACACACTAGATGTTGCATAAAAGATGTAGGTAAAGGGAAATATAGAATATAGAACATAAAATACCTAATATCTGTATTTCCAGAATTACATTGATTTCAAATTCAGGGTTAAAAATCCATAATGGCAGCTCCAGGACAAAAGAAAAGGAAGCTTAGACACAAGGCAGCACGTTTTGATAATAAAAGAAAAAAATATGTTCTTGAGATTGTGATTGAAATAATGAGCAAAAGAGTGAAATTGCCTGCAGAGACAACTTTTGTCAGGGCCTAAAGTGCTGGGACACGGTGTCTCTGTTCAGTGCCTCCCCCACACTGCCCACACCCTGAACCCCACATCAGCCCCTGCGGGTGTCAGCTGGTGCTGATGGGCCCAGCGAAGCTGCAGCAGGGCTTGCCTCCAGCCCCCACAGCCCTGCCCTGTCTGGCCATGGGCCCTGCTGAGCTGAGCTTGCGCTTTGGCTCAAGTTGAACCTGTCCTCAGACTGTGCCCAGGGATAATTGTCCTGGTTACAGAAAATAATTTAGTATTGTGCTACACTGAGTATAAAACTACAAAGTCTGCACAAGTAATATATGAGTCTAGAGAGATTTGTGGAGAAATAATTAGATGGTATCACTAGCAAGAAATGAGGTCTCAGTGTGAAGTGATATATTTATACTAGATTTTATATGAAAAGGCTTTTATGGACTTGTACATATTGGCAGAGCCTTGAGATCTTTTCCTAATGATTCACACTCTTGTTTTACACATGAAGTGGACAATACATATTTTCAAGACAGTTTGCTTCATGGTTTTTTTTAACACATGTTAGCTTATGATCTACATGCAGGATATAATTTTTCTAAAGGATGAATTGGGATGCATTTTGCCTTCTCCTCTTAGTGCAAGGAGCATGTCACTATATGTTTACATGCCTTTGTAATTGATACACCCACCCCTGAAGGCAGGGTAACTGAAATTCTTTTTAACAGAGACCCTTGGGTCAGATTAGGGGGAAATAACACTGAATGGCCAGTGCATATACACCTATCTATGAAAGAAAGAAAGAGAAAGGTAAGATAAGCATAGATAGTGCAGACGAAAAATGCAAGGTGACAGGACCAAGAATGCTCACTGCTCAAACAGGTTTGACTTCTGGGAGCTGGCATTCTGTTTCCCTGACTTTAAACAGGTCTCTCTTATGCTACATTACTTAACTTAGCCTGACTACTGACTGTGTCTGTCCTTGTAGTGCTGTTACTCTGACCTTAATCAGGCCAAATTGACCATCACTGAAAGGATGCATACTTAGGAAAAGTGTGTAGGTTGAAAAGTTAAAACCTTTATGAATATATATATTTGTAGAGAGAGATAGATATTTATATACTTTAAAGGAATAATAGTTTCTGTGGTATTGAAGATGATTAAGTGAGAAAAGAAAATTAAAAATTATAAAACTGAACTAACAAAAAAGGAAAGTTGGTATTGATTTATTCACAGACAGTATGTTCACAGGTGTTTCTTATCTTTCTAAATATAGCCTTAAAAATTGTCCAGGTTCTGTATCTTTCTGTCCACTGTGAAACTCGGGAGCACTATTGACCTCATTTTTCTGGATTCAGTTTTCCCACATTCTCCCTTCATAGCAAGATCTGAATGCCTACCACAAGCCATACTATTCACACAAATCTTCGTGTAAGTGGTATCTGCTTCTCTGCTTAAGGATCAAAAACATGACTACACCTGGATATAAAATGGAATTCAGGTTAATTTTGCCTAATACAGCATTCAATTCCCTCCTCATGGGAGGTATAGTTTCATCAGTGTCATACTGTCAGAGTCTCTGTCTGAACACTTCCTCCTAATTTCATAACAGATTAAGGTAGGTATACCGCAAAAAAAAAAAATTGAGTCAAGCAAAGCAAATATATATGAAGATACAAATGAAAAGTATTGCTATATAAGGCTCTTCCAAAACATCCAGTTTAATAACTCATTATTGAAACAGTTTTTGTTTTTATTTTGGTGTCTGCATGATAAATAAAAAGGACAGAAGGAGTGGTAATGGGGTTCTTAAAATTTATAAGCTTATATGAATGGTTGTGAGCTGTTTCACTTAATTTGTATGTACTTCTTGTTAGGTGCTATTTCTAAACAATGTATTAACACCTTTCAAAATTATTTTTTTACTGACTGGGCCTAAGAGCAGTTTAAAGAAATTGCTTGAGAGTCAGTAGATAAGATTTTATTTTCATGCAGTAATGCAGTTATTTGTTTGTTTTATCTAACTAGTGCTAGGACACGTTTCAAAAAAAATCTCCAATGACTTCTGTATGCAAAACTCTAATACAGAACCTGAATAGCATTAATGTGATGCAATATACTTTTACCCATCAAAGTCAGATAGCCATTCCTACAAGAAATCTACAATGTGATTCAACTTCTTGCATGACAGGTAAATTAGTATTTACTGATCTTTTATAGAGGCTGGCAGGTAAAGTGACTTATATCTGGGTCTGATGCAAAGAAAAGAGGAAAAGGAAAATTTGTATGTTTTCATCTCAAAGGATTAAAGAAGGAAGATATGATTCATGATATCAGTTGCTGGTCTTTTAAAAAAGTAATATTTTTTTCACTCTTCAGAATGTCAGTCTCTGATACAAACACTAGCATACTTTTTGATGTGTAAGGTATTTGGCAAATACATTTTATTTGCTTGTCCTAGTAGTCCTTGAGAACTAGATCCTAAAATAAAGAAACCCTTGTTCAAAAGGAAACAGCCCATCTACATATTGTTCTACAGTAACCTTTTCCCTTTTCCCCAAATTCACCCAATAAACTATTATAAAGACATGAATAAATGTCTCTATATTTTTCTGACCTCTATACTTTTGTCAAATTGATATATTAGTTCATAAAGAGCATGTAACAAATTTTAAAGACTAAGTGGACATATTGACTCCTAACGAACAGTAGCTAAGCAAAAAATTGTGCACTTTGTTTCTACAACAAAGGAAAAAATAGCATTCACTGGCCATGTGGTCAGTATTCTTGGCTGCACTGCAGTACAGATGGTGTATTATGGTACAAACAAGATTAGAAAAGGTTATATGACTTTGTTTCCTCAAGATCCCCATTGGTACTTTACAGTAAACAATAACAAATATCATAAAAGCTTTGAATAAGATTCATTGGAAGAGTTGTTATTCAGTACCTTACTAGGTGTGCAGGGAGTTCGCAGGAAAATGGTGTTCCAAATATTCAAGAATGAACTTTCTTTTCCTTTCTTTTCTTTCTTTTCCTTTCTCTTTCTTTCTTTCTCTTTCTTTCTTTCTTTCTTTCTTTCTTTCTTTCTTTCTTTCTTTCTTTCTTTTTCTTTCTCTTTCTCTTGCTCTTCCTTTTTAACAGACTTGACGCCCTACTGATGGATGATAAAAAGGATGAAGAATGATAAGGGAAAGAATACCCGTTTTTCATCCCTAAAGTGCTGTTGAAGAACACCCACTTATATTGTATTACAGAGTTCCAGGGTTTTGAAACCTGGAAGTTTCTGGAGCATTTTTCTTGTATTAATAGCATAAAGGGCTCATAAAGCGTACTTTAACAACATTATGACAGGGTAAATTACTTTGAAGAAAAATATACTACTTTTAAAAATTTATTTATTTACAGTAAGTAGCAATTTCTTTATGGAAGCTCTATAACATGTTATAACTTGTATTCTGTAGCAGCAAACTGTTTGGTATGCTTTGTGCGTTGTCTCCAGGTTCATTTATTTTTAATTCTCATTGTAGCACAGAGATATAATTCATAGACGATACTTAGTAAGGTGGCATACCACCAGATAAATTAGGTATATGGAAAAGATATCATGCCAAACTATCCTTTAGCACAAAGTTGTACCTTGAAGGAATGTCCAAGTCTTTAAATAGCTTATCTGTTAGCTTCAGTGAAACTACATCTGAAGGCAAGGCCTGCTCTCACCTTGCAGGATGAAGCTTTACTGAATATTTCATCAATGATAGGAGCTCTTTTTCACATAGTATGAGTTTTAATACCTGTTTCTAATGATTACTCAGTCCATCTATCTGACCATAGCATTTCTGCAGTTATGGCTCTGGACTGTGATTACTTCTTTTTATGGCCATCATATATCTTACCATAAGTCAGAGTATGCCAATTAAAGTGTTCTTTTCAGAGGGTTTTCTTGGCATCAGATTTTATAATATATTATTTTTGGTCAATCAATAACCACATCTTCTAGTATTTTTTTCAAAAGATAGAAAATATTTTAACTTCTACATTTTTACTTCATTGAGGAAAGGATACAGAGATAAATATAGATTCCTAATTGTGTCATTATAAAAGGAGTGGGAAAGTTGACATAAGGAAATGAAGACAAGGAGTGTTGTTGCCATAAAAGATTACATATAAGTGGTACTTATTTCTACTTTCAGGACATTTAAAGAATCCAGAGTTCAATATGATCAATTCAAACTGTGCTCCTGAAAATAAAAAAAGACACCCCACAGTCAGTCAGAAATATTGACTATTAGAGTTTACTGAATAGTGGCTCAAGCTTTGTCTGCTTAAAAGCCCTGTTCATTTTGTTAAGCTCTCCTAGCCTGATACTATTCCTTATAGAAAAGTGACCATTAAACTGCATAACACCTTTAAAATTTTGTGCAGAACTCTCGTTGGCTTGAAAAGGAGTTCTGCATGCAGCTGAATGTAGCTCACAAACATGGCAGGAGGCAGTTAGCTGGGGCTTCTTAGCAAAGTTTCCCTAATACGGATAACCATTTGGGGATTTACATAGAGATGCAGAGATGAATGACAAGCAAAACATATTCAAGTATTTTTGTTTTATTTTGGGTTTTTTAATGAAAAATAGTATTATCTAAAAAAACTACTGCTCAAAAATAAGACTATATCATGATTTTTATAGGATATAATTAACCATTTTTTCCTTTGCTGAGCTTCTCTGTGACCAATACAAATGGAATTGTCACAGAATGCCATGGCTGTATTGCAATTGAAAACTAGTAATGAGGCTGAGTTTCATTATTGCCAAATCGAGATTATTAACTTTGTTTATCTGAATTTAGCATGACAAAAAGCAATGCAGCATGTTGATCCAAAAATATCAGTTTTTGAACCCTAAAAATGCATGATGGCCCAAAAATATCAGTTTGTGAACCCTAAGGATACATCTCCCCAGACATATACCTTGCATTTTATTGTATTTGCATTATTTATTCATTTCTAACATCTTTTTGCTTTATTATGAGAAGATTTATTTTAAACATTAGGATAAATACTTACATATAGATACTATTCTTACCTGTAATTCTTACATGTATTTCTTTGTGGTTTCAAATTCACATCAGAGCATACTGTGTAACACCAATGATAGCATTACTACGGTTTGTTTTTCTATTTTCTTACGAAATAAAAGTATTTGTACAAAAAAAACCAAGAAAAAACCCACTTTTATTTTTTTTTTAATAGGCAAACAAGGTTACTACATTTCTAAGGAAAAGATAGACTCTACATATCAGCATACCCCCAATATAATTATTTTACCTCAGACGTAAAAGTCCAAAACTTTAATTTCATATCTTTGATGTTAAAGTAACTTGGCAGTTATTTGTGCAACACCAATCTTTTTACTGGGGGAGCAAAAAAAGAAACAGAGAAGGCCTTGAGAGTAGTTGCATGGTGATTAATTGATTCCTAGTGCAGTCACAAATCCTGTTAAATTCAGTGAAAACTTTGCTTTAATAGAAGAAATCCTATAATACAGTACCACACTTGGAGAAGTTTGGCCAAAAAAGTACTAAATACTCAAAAACTTGATATCCAGATAATATATTTTTGTCTTTAATATATTGCTTAAGTCCTACATGTTCTGTAAAATAGAGATAATATTTAATATGATTTGCAGTTCATGACAATAAATGAAGCATTTGAACTATAAGGATGAATTGCCCAAGAGAAACAGCATAAAATGACTAATTCTGTGCATATGCTAGTGTTTGTTGCTTAGGCACTGTATTTCCCTAAAATTTTAGAGGCCAAGGGAAATAATTCTCCTCAATTAAGTGTTTATGGTCCTTATAACATTGGTATAACAAGGGAACTTGACTGAACAGAATGGTTGAGAGAGGACTGGGATAATACTAGTTTTTGATTTTCTGCCTCATTTTTAGTTGTTTTGTTGGTTATTCTATTTTTTCTTTTTAATATATGGCTTTTCGTGATATGCAGTATCACAGTTTACAAAACACATATTAAATGTGCCTCTGTCTTCTATTTTAATGCTCCATTTTATTATAGAGGCACAGCTGGAGTTTGAATGACTGAAATTGTAAAGGATTTTAATGTAATGCATTGCTCTGTACAATAATTTAATTTACCAAACATGACTTACCTACTTTTTAATTTAGCCTTTCTGTAAAGAACAACATCTTAATGGAAAGGCAAAGCCAAATTATAGTGTGTTATCATTCATAAATCGTACTTTCTTTTCATGCCTAATTAAATATGAAGTGTCACTGGATTATTGTAAAAAGCTTATTTCTTCCTGCTTATACATTTTCTTCCTTTTAGTTATTGCTGTGGATAGGTAAAATCTTATAAAATGAAGGCCTTGTTATCCTTGTAAAATCATGGTTCACTTCTGTTACTTGGGCTAAGTAGAAAAGGATTCTGGGTAATGACTCAGCTGGAATAGAGGTAGAAAACAAGTTACGTAGCCATAGAAAACAAGTTATATAACCATCACATGTTCACATCGTGGTTTATGGTTGTTGGTTGAATTATGGTTGTGTGCTTTAATGGAATGTTATTGATAAAGGCCTAATTGCTTAAAAAGGCCTGGTTTTTGGAATAAACGAGCTCACTTTTGCACCTGCCTGAGGACTCTGTGTCGCTTCATACACCAACAAGTCATCATTAAAATATTTTTATTATTTATATTTTTTCAAGGCAGTGACTTAACTTTTGCAACATAATCTGATCATTGCAAAATTTTTTCTTGTCTCTCTTTGTACACTGGGTCACACTCTTCCAGCTTGGAGATTGGAAATCAACTCTTTAAGTGTTCCTGGTTTTTGTTTCTTTCATTTTTTAAAGTGGTTTTTTTTTTTCTCCATTTCTCAGAGTACCAATGTTACGTTGCTTGACATTTTTATAACAAACTTGTGGACTCATTTAAAACATAAGCTTTCAAGTGGCCATGGAGATCCTCTCCATCCCTTGGTATAATCTGTTTTCTCTCATCCATGTGGCCATGAAGGATATTGCCAGGGGACGCTCAGACAATATCAACAGTAAGCACAGAATTGAGAGGGCTAGAGTGAAAGGCAGGGCAGCCCACCTGATGGTGGGTTTGGCCCCAGTGGTGAAATGGAAAACTTGAGCAACACTGGATGTGTCTTTTAAGTCAGTGCCTGGCTATGCAGACATTGCTGCTGGAAGGACTGTGGTTTAACAGTCACAAGACCCTTGCTGAGTAGCGAGAACATCTAAAGAGAGACAGGATCCAGATGACAAGCAGGGCCATAGCCCATTAATTAGTCAAAAACTTAGGAGAGTTTTGTAATAGGTTTGGGGAAAAATGGTGAATAAATCCTGAGGAGCAGTTAATATACCAGATGCAGTGAGAAATGGTATGATGTAGATGGCTGTCACATTTCTAAGAAATTGGTGCAAATGGACACTCATTCTTCAAGTTTGCTTGCATATGTATAGTATGGAAAAAAGCCCAAGTGGAATTAGCGCTCTGTGTGTGTGTTTGTTCAGAGCACTCCTCCCTTTGGGAAGAGAGAAATGGTAGGGCAGACTGTTAACAAATGTGTTGATGTGGATATATTTAAGCTTTTGAGAAAGTACAGGCAGAGAAGATGAAGAGTTGTTCTATTCCATGCATGGGTACAACGTCAGTGCATTTTCCCTTTCCAAGGGGTTCTGTGGCAGTTGAGAACATATACTTTATTTATAGCTGCCTATCTCATTTTGAAAGTACTTGAGTTTCAGAGTAATAATTTCAATTAAATATTAAGAAGAAATTTTTTACTATGAAGGCACTGGGACAAGTTGTCAAGAGAAGTTGTGCATGTCCCATCCTTGGAAGTGTTTGATGCCAAGTTGGATGGGGCTTTGAGCAACCTGATCTAGTAGAATGTCTCCTTGCCAATGGCAGAGGGTGGAATTAGATGACCTTTAATGTCACTTCCAACCCAAAGCATTCTATGATCCTATTGGGAGTGTCTTCGTGGCCCACCAGTGGCAAATAACCTGGATGACAATGACTGGTAAGAATATGAACTTAAATTTTAGGTCTGTATGTGTTTACCCAGAACCAGTCAGGTTACAGAGGAAGATGACCATTGTCTGGTTTCACCAATAGCACCCTGTGAAAAAGTAGTGAAAAGTACTGCCAAAAGTAGTTTGGTGAAAAACCAAAAGTTTTTAAAATGACATAGAATAAAATAAGCATATTTTGCAGAATATTAGAACACAGAAATTTATATTTTCATTACTCCATAAAATTTTTAATATAATAGCAATTTTTCAGTGAATGCAAAAATCTGGTTTTGATCAAACCAATTGTAACAGTCTTTTAAATATTGCTTTCTTAACAAATATTAACATTTGACTGTATGTCTTTTCATCAGAAATTTTGTCAGATCTAGTAATCCAAACAAAATTTTTGACTCAACCTATTAAGTGTTTAGACTAATGCAATGCATTTTGCAATTATTTTTAGGCCATTTACAGTGAGAGTTATCATGGACATGGAGTCACATATGCTCTCGGTAAAAAACAATTGTTATCAAATAACAGCTGTACTGTTTCAGTGGAGGGAGGAAGATCTGAGTTTTTATGCCTTTCACATCTTACAACACCAAGAAGAATGCTATTTGATGTTGGTGGTTTAATGATGGAGACACCTGTTGACTTTCAGCTACTGTGGATAGATAAAACCCCGTAACTCATTCTTCATGAACAGTAACACAGAACATCTATCAGATGGTAATGACTTTCAGTCACAACTAACATGGAATTAATTTAAACCAGAAACCTAGTAGTAAAATCATGTACATTATCAATCAGGAAGCCATTAAACTAGACTAAGGTCATATAAGAAGAGAGTGGCAGATTCACTACTGAGGTTCCTCTAAAAATTGGATTGCATTGATTAACATTGAATAAAGGACCAGAATACCAGCATAAATCTTGCTTTTAAACAGTATAAAAAGTAGAAATTTTACATTTCAGTGTCCTTAATTCGGTTATGTTAGGAACAATATATTAATGTTTTCTTAAGGAGTGACATGTATTACTTTTTTAGGAAACAAGACAACAAATGTATTTTTTTTTTTTTTTTTGTCATAACTATGTGGGCTGTAGATACTCATTTTCTGATAGAAAATAAAACCAAAGAGAAATCAGGGGCAGACAACTTTATGTCACTCTGTGTATCTTCTACATTGAGAAATTAATGAAAGTGCTTAAAGGCTGTGAATTGTAGGATATGATTTTAGATTTTAGATCTGTAAAATATGGAGGCTATCTTCAGTTGATGGAGCAGTCTATAATCTTCCTATCAATGTTGCAACCACATCCCCAAGAGGGAAGTTCAAACCTCCATGGATGACATTTGGAGCTCTTATTCGAGAAGTAACAAATGTTGAAAAGTTAAGGAAGTAAATCCAAATATTTCTGATCTGAGTAGGTATCGCTACTCAGAAATAATAATGAAAGAAAAGACAAGAGACTCATATGGGTAACTAAGAAAGTAATAAAAGCTATCAGGATGGGAAAAAAAGTATCAAATGACATAAAATAAAATATAAAGAGTACTGAGAAGATTATGAAGTAAAGCCAAGCAATTTATAAAAGCTAAAAGGGGCATGAGTGGATTCCCCAGGAAAAGAGACAAATAGTAAAAGATTTTTCATATATAATGTTTTTGACAGGGAAATACAGTCAGCATGCAAATGAGAATCCTAATCAGGATGCCTTGAGAGCCCTCAGAATGTTTTCCAGTACAGACATTTATCCTCCCAGAGGAGTCCATTCTGTCATAGAGAACTCTTCTGTACTTTTAATTTTACTTCCTTTTCCCAGTGCATTAAATATGTCTTGGAATTCTTATTTCTCATTTTGCTCATCACAGACAAGTATATAACAATATTTTCAATGCATAAGGAAATTAATAAACAGGAACAAGTCATGCTATCTCCTCTTAAAGTAAGAATAAAATAAATCTCCTGTGTCTAGAGTATCCTTCCACAATGGATTTGGGATGAAGATGACAGTGCAGTTTCAAGAGATCAAAGACAACAAATTGATACTGTAAATGTGATAATAAATATAATATTGACCACATAAGCAGGATATTTCTCCTATAATTGCAATTCAGAGCTCCAATGAACAATCAAGGGTTGTGATAGTAATCAAAATGTAGAGATGCTACAATTATTAGAACAATTATTATGATCTTCTGTATTCATATCCATCAAGATTTAAGGCATATAAGTTTTTATTTGATTTATTATTTTGAATCTTAAATTTAAAGAATCAAAATGATATCCTGTTTGCATATTTGTAATAACAATATTGAATCCCTGCCCAATCGACAAATGCCAGTAAAAATTATAGTCTATGTAAGAGAAAGAAAAACAAAAGTAAATCATATGGAAATATTTATACTAACACTTGCTATCTGGATGTTCTAAAGTTTTCAATTATGAAATTAGTGGGGTTGATGCAGAGACACAAAGCAGCTTCAGGGACCAGTTTAGGAAAGTCATTTCATGAAGAAGGAAAGTTCTTCTAGAAGATATGATAATGATAATAGGTGATGAAGACAGGCAAGAAAGAAGTCAAATGCAGCTTTGCTAGCATAGCAAGACTGGAGCGGGGTAACGTAAAAGCTATAAAGGTCCTTTACATCAGGACCACTGTATTTAAACCTGAAGTAGACAGGTGATTTCTTCAGAACAAGTTCATTAACACAGTTGTTTTGCTGCAGAGTGTGTGCATGTGTGCATGAGTGTATTTTTCTCAGTTAACAACTTCCTTTGGCATGGCACAAAGATATAGAGCAGTAGAAAAAGTGGTCACAAAGATTCCTTGAAGTAGATTTTATAGCCATTCTGCCAGTTTGGAAGCATTTACCAGTATAAAAGACTGATGCATATGATCAGTTGAATTGGATTTCACAACTAAAATAAAAAATAAAACTAAATTCTACTAGCAAGACTGGGAATATAGGAGTCAGGATGAAGGGAAAAATATATTTTGTACTCTTATAACTATCTGGGAATTCTAGTCTTTTAAAAATGTTGGCTATTAGTCCTAAATCTGTGAACTAATTCCTCCCCCGTGACCTACTGTGAAGATTATTTAATCCATTAAGGTACTGTCAGGACCTTTTATAGTTTCTTCTATTCTGTGTGCATAAGATGTCTGTAAAAATAGTGATAGTGCATTTGATAACAAGAGAACCTTGGGCTACTATGCTTGACTATTGTATGCTCAATATCAAAGCTCTTTTTCTTCCTTTTTTTAAACTATTTTCCTTTTTTTTCCTTTATTTCACACCTTCTTAGAGACAAAATTCATACTAGAGTGGGGCTGAAGATAGAAATTTGTCTTTGGACTTTGATATTCCTAAATCTTTAGACATTATTACATGTAATTTAAAATGTTAGGCAGTGCAGCATTAAAGTAATCCAAATATGCTAAGAAACCATTATTAGAAAGAAATTAGATGTTCAAATGCAGTGTCTTGCCAAAATTGTGATTGGCTAGAACTGAAATAATTTTGTTGTGAAGCTGTGAAACATTATGATTTTATAAGGGTAGAGCATGACGTAAGACATACAGACAGGTATGACATAAGACATACATACATACAATATCATCAGCCTTGCAGGTACTCTTTCACATAGGCGCAAAACATATCTAAATGATCATTAAGACTGGAACCAGCATATGGCTGTTAACATGTAAGTTAGCATGTGTCTGTGCACTATTTAACTATTCTTTTAAAAATACCTTATATTAAAAATGCAGGAGTAGTTTTATTTTTCACATAATTCAGAGCTTTTCCTTGTCTTTTGGAAAAAAGTTCTCATTTCTGTTATATTTCTAACTTGTAAGAGTATGTATGGTCTATATATCTCACTTTGTCCAGTTTGGATTTCTTTTCTTTTTTTTTACCTTGACAAATATTATATCGAATAGAAGTTAAAAATTCTTTATTATAAAGCTAGAAAAACAAAGTCCACTTGTCCTGGAACATCTGGTCTTCCTGAATCATGTGATTTTTGGTATTTATACAGATCCTTCTCTTCCTCTCTCTTCTTGTACCCCACCCTGCCCCTACTCTTTCCTCCCCTCTCCTCTTTCTTGATTATGCAGACTTGTGGTAACGTATGAGACAAGTCTTGCTTACTTTACAAGTATTGAGATGCAATGTGCAAAGTTGAAGCTGGCATTCTCAGAGCATGAGTCATTCTCTGTATGGGGTTCCATCTAACACCATGACATATGTTTTTAAAGACACCTTCGTGTCAGTGTGATCTAATCCTTTTCAGAGATATAACACTTTTATCTCTTTCGTTCTGGTGGCTGATATAAAAAAGATAAGAAGACAATTAAAAGTGAGTAGTGAGTTGATGTTTTGTTCTTTTTAAGCAATTTCAGCGTTTAGCACTAAGCACCTCTAAAGCACTACTAGAAGGAATTATTGTAGGGAGAGTTTTCACTGTTTATTTTTTTAAATATTGTTTTCCCTTTCTTTATAAGAACAGTACGATGTCTTACATTTCATTAACTGGAGTTTTCCCATATTATTTTTATCCATGTACATTGACATAAAATTGGCATTCCAGAAAAAAAATACTGCAAGAAGTCAGTTCAACAGATAGCTACAATTAACAGAATGTCTAGTGCTTTACTGGATTAATTGCTCTTTCTAAAAGTCTGTGAACAGCTAGTGTACAATTGTCCTACTATGGCCTCTGGACAATTAAGCAATTTATCTGAGAACCCTTGCAAGGTGAGAAACACTAAGTGGAACAATAAAATTCTCTCAAAACCAGCTTGTAGGTCTTCATGACTCAGGACCTGCTTGTCTTTTCTACATGTGGAGTCATATTAGGGAAGGAACTTGCTGTTTAATTTATTTAGGGAAAATTGAAATTTGGATAATAGGAAAATAAAATTTAATGTTGATAAGAACATATATGCATCCATGCATAGTAGCAGTAAGCATGACAATAAGATTAATGTGAACTGACCTCTGCAAGATGAAAGACTAAGAGAAACCTAATTCAGAGGGAATACTGGAAGAGGTCTCTATAAATATCACTCATTATTTTCCTGCTAGTCTTCACAAAGGCTACAGGGAAACAAATGACCTTTTATTTACAGTATCAAAATCTGCAGATACATGAGCAGTATCATTGCTCTATTTTCTGCTGCTGCAGGAAGTTTAGCCATATATTTTCCACCAGTGCCTCATTATTTCTTACTTTTGAAGGAAAAAGATGTCTATTACCCCCTAATACAGTCCTTAGCAGAGATGACTAACTCAGGATCCTGAGCAAGACTCAGGTGTGGTTCATAAATTGGATATGGGGATGCTGTTGCTTTGGATTAGGAAGTAAATAATTTATAATAACTAATTTGAGAGATGCTGACAGCAAACTTCAATATTGTTGGATTTGTTTTTCTACAGTAATTTACAAATAATATTCATCTTCTGTTGCCTATTTGGAAGTGGTTGATTAAAATTTTTCAATATTTGGATTTTGAATTCAGTTCATAATTTATAATTAAATAGATAGGCAACATAGTATTTCTGTGTCCTCACAGACAGGGGCAAAAAGTGTGGAAGCAAAAGTGAAGGAAGGCAGTGCTGGAGCTGTGAAGGGTTTAAGATTGTTGAGAAAAACATCACAGAGGCAAGAACTCAGAAAAAGGCCCAAGTGAAAAGTCCTTTTCTATCTCTGCCCTTTCCTTCTTAAAATTTCTCTTAAAGATTCACTGTTTCTGTGATAGACACAAAATTAGATTTTTATATTTATGACACATGAAACCTGTAGGATTTAGGGCATATTGTCTGCATTTTCTGTATCCACTAATCATTTTGCAAGCTCTTTGGAAAAGATTTTTTGCATCTGTTGCAAGATAATCAGAAATAGAAACAAAACTTTTGATATATGCAGTATGATAGTCAAGATTTCCTTCCAACTGTAATCAACTATATAAAGAAAAAGGTACCAGGGACCTAAAGTTTGCTCAAGTACTGTAGCTCATAGTATTCAACTGTATTTTTTGTCAGTGTAGTCAATGGCTGAGAATTAGTGACAAGTTGCCATCAAGGAGATAGATAGGTGTCTAAAAGAGGATTTCACAACCCTGCTGACTGCCCCAATTAGAGCAGAAAATTAAAAGGAGCAAATAAGGCATATGTTCTACCCCTTTTCATTCCCAAGCATCTAAATCCAGGACAACTGGAAATTTCTTCCTCCACTCAACTGTAAGACATCTCAACTATAAGGCAGATAAAATGAGTATGCAAGCCTAACTTTTTAATGTCCCAGGTAGGTTTTAATTGAAGACATTTTGACAAGTGCATAAAAATGTAATCAAGTATGTGACCATGTACTCAACTGAGTTTTTATGAGGCTCAGTCAAGGCATTGTCTTACAAGGTGTAGACAGTGTACTGAATGTGAAATATCTGCTAGGGGCACCTTGGACAAGGGCTTTTAATGGTGTTACCAGATGAAAAATTGTCTATACCTGGTGAACTAACAAAATGCTAATTCTTCAAAGCCCACTGGCCCACGGAACTGCACAATGCCCATTGTATAAGAAGGAAAACTAGAAGGCAACCAGCCCCAGTTTTCTGCCAACTTTACCAGGTCACAGTCAGTCAGCTATAACTTTGGGGTCCCTGACCACTAAGGACCACCAAAGAGACCCCCAGGACAAAAGAATGCATGCGTGGGGGGGATATGTTAATTGTTTTGGGGAAATGATTACCATATGTATGTTTATTCTGGGACAATCAATGAATATGTTTGTAAAACACGGTATATAAACAGAAACTTTCCTGTGCTCAGCAGGCACAATTTTCAGGAGATATCCCCTCACACATCTGGCCACACACGGAATGTCTGCTTCTTAATGCTATGTTGGTGTTAAAGAGTTTCTTTTTTTTTTTGCTGAATTTTTGGTAAAAATATTGTAGGGGTGGGTGTGACTGGATCCATCTCCATCGTAACTTAAGATAGGAAGGGAAAGCACTGCTGAAAAGTTTTCATTCTTGTAATGATTTTAAGACCATTAAACCATGTGGCACCAGTGATGAGACTAGAATCACGTCATTAAAACTGAAAATCAGCATTACGGGAAACTTAGGTAGCTAAACCATTAGAGCAACTATGGGGAGAAATTATAAAGTTGCTGCATTTTGGTGTTGTATACGTCTAAGTCCTTCTATCCATTAGCTTTGAAGTGTCATTTTAGTTAAGAAAGTATATAATGGCTTAGAACAGCAGTATATAGCACATATAGTTATTCTTTGAAATAACTCTATGTTATTTTCCTCATATTTTCTGCTTCAGCTATTGGAACAGAAAAGTGGTTGAGATACCATCACATATGTAACAGACATGTAAATGTGACACAAAAGGACACGGTTTAGCAGTGGACTTGACCGTGCTGAGTTAATGGTTGGATTCAAGGTCTTTTCTGACCTAAACAGTTCTATTCTATTCTTCTCTGAGTATTTCTTCTTTATACACACTTTGACTGGCTATCATTGTTTTATGGAAAATGGAAGATACATAGATGAAGTACTAAATGGAAGGTACATAGATGAAACATTATGACGTGTTTGTCTGCATTCGGACCATTATATTTCCTGCAATTGCTGTTTTAGGTTTTTACAATCCAGAATCACACATGTTTAGGCACTAAATAAACATTTCACCATCACAACAGAAGTAAATCATTGCTCAAGGCTGCATTTCCAATGGTCTGAGTCATCTATTTGCAAGCCAGCATACATGTTTCACTTCCATGCTTTCAAAAACAAAAGGGGAAATATTTCTAATTCTAAATGTGATCTGCATTATTTAGAAACACTGTCCTAATGAATCCACATGTATTAAAAATACGAGTACCTTTGTACCACAGCCTTTGGCCTTACCCCTTCCCTCCTTGCTACTGTTATAACTACTTTTTCCACTACATCAATCACAACTAGTTATCACTTTTAGGCAGATTTTGGATTATCTTCATTTTCCTCTACATTTATTTGGTCCTTTTGATGGATAAATTCAGCTGCACTATAACACTTGAAAGCTACATTGACCTCCTACCACATAGACAGCAAGCAATTGGGGGTTTATTACATGGCATATTTGTGAATGAGGCGAAAAAAATCAAACCTACTTTGTCCGTAATACTCGCACAAAAAAAGTGTATCTAAAATACTACTGTCTGTGACATCTACTCGTAGCGGTAGTAATCACTAATTATTTTCTCTAATAATAATGATTGAATTAACTTTCGGTTCTATATTTCTAGTATCACCTTTTGTTTTGTAAAATAGATACTTTCTCATTTTGCAGTCTGTGTGAAAACAAGACTTCCCATTATAGTTACACATTAATGTATTCTCTTCTTTTTAATCTTCACTGGTGCTGAAGGCAGGAGGAGAATACATTAGGGAGAATAGAGAGATTAAGATCACATGTTTTACAGTAATGAGGACTTAGATCAGCTTATATTTGGCTTGAAATGGTATTTCTTCAGCCTATTTTATTCTACCATGGACTTTATATCACTTGCAGATGTATGTATTATTATAACCTTTTCTTTTTCTTTCTAATTTATACTCGGTCTAAAATTCTGCCATTAGGATGTGGAATATATCATATCCTAAGACAACTGAAAAAAACCACTAAGTTGGTCTGAAACTGCTGGTAAATCTTTCTGTTTCCAACTTATTCTGGTTTACCTGTGAGTGTAGCTGATCAGAGACCCAGATGTATCTCTCTCATTCATCTGAGGAAATGTAAATAAGTACTTCTGTTGAAGTCATCTGAAAGGTATGTTCTAATAACAAGAGCTTATACATGCAAAGAAAGAAGCTGAACATAAATTTAGGTTCAAAACTAGATTGTGTCTGTAAAGCTGGCATTGGAGTTCGATAAGAGAGAATAAAATACAATATTTCTCATATTTTTCAGTTGATTCAATTTTAAGAACCTTGGCTTACTGGAGAGGATATTTTTCAGCAAGCAATTTCCATTTTTATTTTAGTTTGATTGTGAGATATATCTTTTCCCACTGTCTTTCTCCAGGACAGTATGATTAAAACCTAGCAAAATGATTTTTTAAGTTGTTTTCAGAATTAAATTCTTGTTGCACCAAAGGACCATAATTTTCAAAGATATCCAAAAGAGGTAATTATTAGGTCATATGCAATAAAATAAGGACTTTTGCTGTGTTCAGTATAGGTCGTATAATTTTTGACAATTTTTTGGGGAGTGAATTAAAAAAGGGAATTGAATCTAAGTTTGGGAGTTTGTTTTACTTTTTACTTCATTAGCAGATTGACTATGATTTTTAAAATTTTTACTTAGGTCATCACTATCTTTCATTAACAGAATCTGGAAATATTTCCTGCATCCTCGCTGACTTCCTTTATATTTTATTATTTATTAGTGAATGTCCTTTTTGATTCTTAAGTTAGTCTCTGGTTGTATTAAATTTGACAATGGTGGGCAGGGTATGCAAAGTCATCAATAAAACTTATTTTTTCCTCTTTGTGCCCTGCATGCCACCATGTGTCTTGAGAAATGTCAGAATTTGTTTTCTGTGTCATTTTTTCATTATGTTTGAGTAAGAAGATTGAGAATTCCAGACTCTTCTACCCAGGTTACTTCTTCTGCCAATGAATGTTAGACAAAATGTTTCTTGCATGGTATGCTATAGTTTTCAGAAGAGATTCTTATCACCTCTCAACAGTTAAATGAACGTTTTAAAAATCAAGAAACATTTCAAGGGAAATACTAAAATCAGCTTTACACAACTGTATGTTATAGTCTGGTTGCTACAGTTGTAATATGGCCATTGTAAACACAATCAAACACAATATAACACATAATTTTAAACTGCTTGGAATTGCCTCTATCCCTGTATGCTGAAGAAGCTTCTCAAATTCCCTTTGTGCCCTTCCAGCACTCCTTTCATCATGATGCTGTTGATATAACTATTTGATGAAGTGCTTTGAATTCCTAATGAGCAGATGTTAGCTCTATGGAAGTTATGTTATCCTCCTTGGTGGTTGGACACATAACTTCTAAGGGGAGGGATTGTTCAATAAATAATTAATAACAAGAAGCTTTCCTAGGTAGATGAGAGACAGATCCTATTTAAAATGATTTTGTCTCAGTGGTTGATCTGTCTAACTCCAGGGTTATTTTATCTCAAACTTGTATTAGTTCAGCTTCAATTAGCATTTTAGTCCCCAGTGGGGCACTGCTGATTAATTAGTTATTGTTCAGTAACTTCATCTTCTGGCCCTGACTCCAGCCGCTCAGTCTAGTGTGCATTGATCAGCCTCTGGATCTGTGGCATGTTCTTTTTAAGGCTGCTAAATGACTGACTGGTCTGAGTGAACCAGGTATTGACCTTGACTTCAAGTCAGTAATGTATTTAATCACATACCTATGTCTAAGAAGGAGAATAATGCAACACATTCAACTTAGCTATTTCTTTCTGCCTAAAGTTAGGCAGATACTTTAATACTACATTGCAGCTGGAGCTTTAGCTGATTGACTTATTGGTGAAGTATCCTAGGTGGTTTGAAGAGTAAAAACACTGAAACTTGGACAATTTTTTATATCCATTCTATCTATCTTAAAATCTAAGTCATATCAGATACCTCCCATGTTCATAAGAATGTACAAAAATCTTTGCCATGGACAAATCACTCATAGGAGATTTTTCTTTCTAAAAATATGACATGTAATACTTTATGAAGGCCTCAACACAAAATGTTTTCAAAACAGTGCTCGTATTCATTTCTCCTTATTGGTGGAAAGGGATTGGTTAAAACTCTGAGAGGAGGAAACTCATTTTAGAGCATCTACCTCTTAAATTGTCTTAAACCAAGACAAGAAGAAACAAAGTTTTGATCCCAGGAATATTAGACCACATGTAATTTGTTTTTATGAACTACCTAGGGCCTATCCAATCCAATTATGGAAATGTGACTGAGGCTCTCAATTAGGAATCAGTGGTTCTGATTCCTTATATAAACAATGCATTTATACAACATAATTAATAAGTGCTCTGAAAGGGTGGCAGAATTTCAGGGGAACATGTTTTCTCTATAAGTGTATCTTCATTCATTGTCTTTAATAGTCATAAATATCTCCTTTATGTTCTTTCATGTAGGTGGCATTTCTATAGCTTTGGAGAGAGAAGCTGTTGCCAATGCCCAGCAAACCAAAGTGAAGAAACTTGTATGCTGAGAAAGCAGTGTCTGAAAGTTTCCATAGGATTTGTAAGATCAGAAGAGCTGCTAATTCTGCAGGTATGTGTGGTCTCGGGAGACTGAGGTCTTCTTCCACATGGTGGTTGCATGGTTGTGCAACTTAGGCTGCATCTAAGAGGTCAGGGATTGCTTGAATGCAGATAAAGACTGAAGGGTTATAAGTGTGCATGGCGAAAGAGACCTCTGAAGGCCTTTATAAATGCCTATATAGAAGACTCCGGTGTGCCAGTAACTTTTTGTCCTTGTGTCTACTGTTTGAAATTGAGTCCAAACTGAGACCTGGACAGATAACTGTGTGAATACCTGTGTAAGTGAACTTTGTGTCAATAAATAACTCTATGTGTGTTTTTTGAATGTGTTTGCATTTTGTTAGCAATCATGTTATTAACAAATCTACTGGTAATAACAATTTAGTGTTTGAAAGCTTTCATAAGAAATATTGTGATCTGTGCCTTCCCTCTGACTCAAAGGAGAGAAGATGTACATTATGGGAATTTTCCCAGCTTCAGTGTCATAGTTACATGTTAGTTACCTAATACCTTAGTTACATATAGTTACCTACATTTAGGTAGATTGGGTTTGGGACAATCTTTCACCCACATTTTTCTGATCTTTATAGCCCTTATTAATTTTAGAAAATACCTTGCACCTTGAAGTGTTAGCGGATTTGGAAAAAAAAAAAAAAAAGTAATATTTTCATAACTGGGCTAGTGATGAATACTGGACATCTGTGCTATCTACCTAAAAGTCCAATTTAGCCTGAGTATTCCTTAGCAGAATGTGATATTTTTTAAAGAAATCAAATTAAACCATGCTCTTCAAAGAAATTTTGATTATGTGTTTATCAAAATAGCTTTTTCATGTCCAAGAATATTTGGGAATGGAGCCTGAAGAGAATAATTCATATGCTAAGTTCGTTTTTTTACCCATGAAGTGGAAAATCCAGCAGGTATCACTGAAAATAAAGCAAATGCCATTTTATTAATCTGTGAAAAATGTCCTAAACATTTGAAGTACTGTTCTTTTTGGAATTGCCTTCACTGAATTTTTAAAAAAAAAACTTGAATTACAGAAAGGGAATGGAAACTTCATCCAGATGCAGTCCAATTCTTGTCTAAATTTTGGTGAGCTCTTCAACACAGTGAATTTCTGAAGAGATGGATTCAGAGTCCAGTCCTGTACTAGTATCTTGAGCATTCTCCATTCTAATTTCTCCATCTTACCTTTTGTTTACACATTCCATGTCAATTTTTGCTGCTAAAAACACACAAAAAAAAAATCCTCCCCCAACATTTCATGTGATGTTCATAAAGAAAATAGTTATTAAAATCCAAGAATTCTCTCAAATCTTAAAAAAAGGCTTATTTGAAAGCATCCTAACGGCTAGTTAGAAAACTATGTAAACAGATATAGTGTTTGTTTTAAATAATTAAAATTTTCCATACATAAAGATTTTAGGAGAATAATTTAAATGATTTTATTTTGTAGGCACTTGTTTTGATTTTCTCATTTTCAGTATAGAATAAATTATATCAGAGGTACACACAGCATATTAAACAAACCCTTAACTTGAGGTGTGATAGAACATTTGGTTTCACAGTTTGTTATAATACTGTATTGCATAGAACAGTTTTCCTTATTACAGAAAATGTAAAGGCTGTAGGTATTTTTCATGTTATGTTTTTTTTTCTATTAGGAAATCATAGTTGAAAACCTGAGTAGCAATAAAGAGTTTCAAGTGAATTTTGCTGTGAGGAAAGCCAAGGAACAGCATGATAAATAAAAATCATGTTGATTTAAATCATTGACACTTAACCTGGAACTGCTGCAAGGCACTCTGGCATAAAACAGAACCACCCAAGAGCCACAATATATGTTTTACTAATCTACTATACAAAAAATACTTGTAAAAATTTATTATAAAATAAAGGTTAAAACATTCATCCATTGAATTACATATAATTTGCTGTACTAACGGGATTATTTATGATAGGCTCAAAGTGGTTTCTTACATTGTAAATCAGAAGTGAAACTGCAGTTCTCTTAGGTGAGGGTGGTTCGTTGTATGGCTGGGCAATTGTTTACAGAGCGTCTGCAGACAGAAATACTAAAATGGGCATTTGGAAACTTCCTTCTATTGAGGAGCAAATTTCTGCTATATTGATGGTCAGATTCTTTAATGGTATTAACCGCATTTTAGTGGGAATCTTCTAGTGAAAAATTAGGGCATGTCTTGTAGAGCTTATCATTAGCATTGTGCACACTGCTATGTTTTAAAGTAATTTTTACATTGTTCTGTGATGTGATTACTTTCTGGAGAGCAACAAACCCCGAAAAATCTGTCTCTTAAACTACATGAATTCTTAAGACCATATTGACTTAGGATCTCCCCAAAGTGTTACCAAGGAAATAACATTTCTGACCACCTTTTCTTATCTTTGATAAATGAAAGGTTATTAGATTGAAAAAAAAAATTCAGAGGAGTTATCCAAGTTTCCTCATCCATTGTAAAATAGGCACATATTTTCATGAACCTCTCAGCTGCTGCAATTGATCTGCTAAAACAATGGGCATAGGTTTTCTGGCTTTAGCTGTTCTCTCATTCATCAAAAAGGTAATTACATCACAATTATATGTCAGCACATACTGATGCTGAAGAAAACACTGAAATGTTAAGAATGTTAAGAAGGAAGAAAAGTTACCCCTATCATAATTAATATCCTGAATTAATAACAGCATAAATGGCAAGCCAAAAAATGACTACTGGCCGTGCTGTCCCCTCACCCTGAATCTTACTTACAAGATGAACTCACTATTTACTTCTGCTCCCTTCCCACTGGTACATCTGCTCCTTACCATAAGCTGAGATCCAATAAAGGACAACCACTCCAGCAAACAGTGTCAAGAACTTGTTTCATTTCCACAGGTTAATACCATCTCTGTATTTATGAAAAATCTTCTAGACTTTTTATTTCAGTTGCAATTCCTGCACTTTGTTCTATCTTAGAAAAGGTGGTTTTTTTCTGGGATTATGAATGTTCATAGAGAAAATATAAAGAAGTGAATAATCAAAATAACCATAACAACTGCAACTTGTTTGTGCTATTTCACTTTCAGATTTTCTTAATTTTAGTACCTATTGTTAAAATACTGAGTGACCCATGCTTCATTTTCTTGCTCTTCAGCAGAGTACTGTTTGCATAAGCTGAGTGTTTCAAATTTAGGAAGAGAGTTTGAATTTTTTAATGTTAGCTTGTTATGAAATGAAGCAGTTTCTTCATGTCCAATTATTTCTCATGCATTATTTGATGAATTTTCTTTTATTGAACAATGCATATTACGGTGCTAGTAATGCTTTAGGAAATACACATACCCATGGATATTGTAATGTAGCCCTTTGGAGTAATATTTTTATATCCTCATATCAGGGAATCTGTTTTTAAATTATTTTTAAAATTTGCTATAAAGCAACAATGTCTATCTGACCTACCAAATACCTTTGTAAATTATCAAATTAAAAAAATCAGTACTCCTGATAGAAACTAGTGTTAACATCTTTGCTCTTATAAACGTTAGCTATATATTGCTTTGCCATTTTAGTATTAAACTACAGACGTAGTTATTACTTCCTTTGCTCCTTCTATGCAGACCTGAACAGGCAAAATAGGCATACGAAGGATTTAGACACACTTAAAAATGTAGCTGTTGAAAGCGAACTGGGGCTGGAGTAAGTCACTCAAGTGCAAAATATAAAATTTCAAATTCCAATGAAAGCACTTTCCGTAAAAAAATTTATCACACAGTGCAAATATTTCTTCAACAATACACTGATATATTCTCCTTAAGTTTCTTTTATAGTCAAGAATAGGTGCTACTAGGTTGAGAACTAAGAAATAAAGATGATTCTAGCTTGAGAATTGCATGAACTCTGTTATACATACCTGAGGTTGTATTGAATAGTGCTTTAAAACTATTTCGGTCTATTGAATATAAAAGGAGTCTATATGCAAATCTGAACAATTCAGGTATATAAATTTCCACAATAGATTTCTGAAGTGACGTGAGATAAATACTGATTTTTGTGGATGTCTTTTGACTGTTTGTTTTATTTGTTTGGATTTTTTTTTTTTTTTTTACATTAGAATCACTTTAGTCTAAATGCACTAAAATCCATTTATGGAAACACAAAGAGTGTCTCTCCAAAACTTGCTTAGCTCTTGTTTGTAGCAAGGCATTTTCAAATTAACACTTTAGATATTTCTGAACTTAATTTTCACCATATTTTATGGTCATGTTTTCAAATTTAGATACTACACATATTGCACTTGACACACTTCTACAAAAGATAAATTTAGACGAAAAGAAAGGGATTATCTTTTTTTCCCCCAGCAAATGATATAACTCTGATGAGATCCAATGCCTGAGAATAGGAATCATTTCCTTTTTTCTTGAGGAAGGTAAAAATTGTATCAATAGAGATATTATCTTAATCACTCAATTATATTGGAGAGAAAGTGACATACTAAAAACTCCGGATATGAGAGAAAACAATGTATGTTTTTATGTACAACCTTTAGAGTTAAGGCAACCTTTTATGAAGGTGGGTTGAAATATTTATTAATTTTATTCTTGAAGTTTATCATGTAAAATTCAACTGCAATGCCTGAAGCAATAACAGACACTCAATATTCTTCCTTCCTAACTGTATGTTCTTACTTTTAGTCATATTCAATTGCTTCAACCATGTCCTCTCTCCTTCATGTCATTTTTCTTCTTTTCTAAAGAGAGTAGTCGTGATGGGTACTTTGAGGATAACAGTGCCCCGTTGTATTTTGCAGCGTGTAGTCTGCAGTTGTTTTAAGGAGACCGAAGAATTTGCATCAGTATCAAAAAGAGCAACATACTGATTCTTGGTCTTTGAATGTGAGTGATTATATTCCAACTTTAGGCATGCACAAGACAACAAATCCCTAGAGAATGCAAGCCCTTTCAGATGTCTGGACTTAATTTCACTAATTCCCAGAAAACCATGTTTACTCTCAGAGTGCTAATTATAGGTTAGTACAGGTAATGACTTAATTATTTTTTGGTTCACACACATTTCCAAGCAAATCCAAGCCCAATTTTTTAACTAAACTTGCTAAATTTTTCACTCTGGTTGTGGAGTGAAGTCTAAGAAACCAAGTTTTTAGCTTTGCTATTTTGAAGTAATCCAAAATTTAAAAACACTATTCTTAAGGACAATCAAATGTGTGTAGGACCCAGTGAAACAAATCTGCTAGGTCTGCAGTGACTACACTTAATTCTGCGTAAAACAGCATGAGGTGTCAGTGTTTCAGAACATCACTATCATAAAGATGGCTCCAGATAGAATAGACAAGCATAGATACAATCAGTATTAACATATCTTATTCATAAAGGTTAATGCAGTGCTTTAATGAAGGGTGCACACCTCTTGATACAAGAGGAAAAGACTCAAGCAAATGCAAATTAGACCTGAGGCTACCTCATTTCTCTCACAGATTTTACAAACCATGAAAATGCACTTTAATGAAAGCAGACAGGTACTGAGTTTCTCTGTGTCCAGGTAAGGGAGTCTGAACTTTCAGTATGTGCATTATTTACAGTTGTACTTGTTTCCTTTCTGATGGATGTAATATTCTTGAGGTTATAAAAAAGTCTCTGTTACTGCTAGTATGCTCTGCATAGAAAAAGTAAAATCCATTAACACTTCAACTATTTAACAGTACACTGTGGTGTATATGTGACTTCAGATATTGAATGTTGATTGAATTTAGTGGATTTTGGTTCAATGATTTCATTTCACAGCCTAAGTTAGGTGACTTAAATGCATTTTCTGACACTTACTTTGTTAAGTTCTCTTTGGAATTATAATGTCTCTTAGAGACAGATACGTACTTCATAGAGGTGGTGTGAGGGAGAGAATTATTTCTGCAGAACACAAACTTAAGTCAAAAATCTCTAATAAATAATTTTTATTTCTTGATTAATTGTTCAAAGCAGAGCTCAAAGACACTACAAATAAATTCCTGCACTAAATCCAGTAAGATTCTTTATCTAAACCAGAAAGAATATGTGTGTATCTGTACAAGCAGATAAGGGAGATAATGAAGAAAAAATTATATAAGGTAAAAAAGAAATTAACATTTTGTTTAACTATATTGTTCTTTAAAAAAAGAAAAAAAAAACACAACCTTTTGTGTCATCAAGCTGTCAGAAAATTCCTTCTGTCTTTTTAGTAATGCCAGTCCATGACTCTATATCCATATAAGAGAATTTGTTACTCAGAACTTAAACTGATTAAAATGGAATGTGCAGTTTATTGGTAAAATCAAACAACAATTCCTGGTTTTGAACAATGTGTTTAGATAAGATGTTTCCATAAAATCAAGTATCCTGAAAAAATATACCAGAGATGCAATTCAGCTGCCCTGTTGGACAACACACAAGAAAGTAGATTGATGTCTGCTTTGAGAACCTTGGTGTTTGTGAAATACATCTGACTTCTTCAATAATTATTTGTTCTACTTCCTTCCTATGTTGATATGAATTACTCCTACGCATTAAATGGCATCTAAAACATTTTAAGCACCATTTTGAAACATTTTAAGCTCCAGAAAGCGTAAGGCACCAAGGTCAGAGCTCAGCTGAAATCTTGTTTAACGACTTTGAGACAAATGAATGCACGAGTTACTGCACCCAAACATACCATGTGTAGCAAAGCAAATATGTCCTCAGATTTTTTCAATTAAGTTCCATTGAATTTCACTATGCAGTATCCAACGATAGCTTATGCACCTGTTCTGGACTGTTGGTGTTCTCTAATGGATGTTGTGATTTACCCATTTCTAAGTCCATGTACATCTAAATGAGAATGACCTATAGAGCCATTTTAATTAAAACTCTCATTGCCCACTTGTAGGCCTCTAAGATTCATGCATCTTTTCTGGTCCTTTGACAAGATAAGTTAGAAACATGTGTGATTGCAGATTTTATGATTTAAATTCTGCAGAGAGAAGACTTGCAAACAAAAATATCTTTAATAAATTCACACTATTTCCAGTCCTAAAAAATCTCTTGGTTTACTCAAAATTGGAGATTTTCAGCACTGATTATTTTACTGTTCCTTTGAAGATATGAATCTTCCTTTGCTTTTGCTTTAAATTTTCATAAAAGGAGTACCTTAATCAATCCTTTCATCCTGACTGATAAAAAAAATCACTCCATTTTAATTATCAGCTCCCTTACTCCAAAATTTTTCAAAGGGGTAAGATTGAAGTAAACCTAACACCACCTTGTTCAAAAGTATTTCTACATGTAGAAACAAGCAGCAGATAATAAGCCCATTCAAAAGCTTTTTCAGAAGAGAAACTCTTTCAGAAAAAATTATGTATCTTTACCTGAGTAAACAAAATTCATAGAGTATATGAAGAAAGCAAAAAAATTTCAGCTATAAGCTGAGCTACAGATAAAAAGGAGACTTCTAACAGTTATTGAGGTAGTAGTTTTTATAACAGCTGAAATGCTGTTCTAGCAAAATATCATCTGCAATGTAAAGCTGATGTGCATAACTCTTGTTGATGCTTAAAAATGAAATAAACATACATATGAAGATAAATTAGAGGAAAATTGTAATTCAATACCCACAACCAGACAGTTGATGTTTGCCTTATTAAGAAAAAAAATCATGTAATTAGTCTTGTTCAGAATTGCAGAAAAGATCTCTTGGTGCATGTGTTAATAAGCCAAAACCACTGATTAAGACTATGCTTTAGAAATAATAGCGTTTGTAAAGAATGTCAAACATGATATTATGGATCCCACACAGACCAGCACCAGTAGAGCAGGAGGACTGGACAAGTTGACCTCCAGAAAGTCCCTTCCAATCTCATCTTTCTGTAATTCTAAGATTCTGTAGGGGTTGAGGGATTTGACTTTTATGATTATAGGGGGGAAAAAAAAAAACAATAAAAGCTGTGAGGTCTATATTGAAGTCTACTTTTGTGTGATATTGAAGGAAATCAAAATCTTGAGGGTTCTATTTGCTTCCAAAATAAACCATAGTTAAATCAAAGGGCTGGACCCAGTGGAAAAATTTATTATAATGATGGCCGAACTCAACAAGAATTAGGCCTCTTGTATACTACTTCAAACATCAAGAAAAAATAAATCATATAGAGCACCAAGAAACTAATCTTGTGCTGGGCAAGATTAACAAGCATATCCAAGTGACTTTTTCTTCTACTAAAACTCATTAAAGAATGCAAATTAATACTTAAAGTCTACAAAATTTTGATAGTAATCTTTCATAGGCAATACATATGACTTTACTGACACTCTTAGCTTATCTAATGAAAATCTAGATTCTGTTTTTCTTGTACTGAAATTAAACTAGTTTATACACATCAGTTCAGTATTAAAGAAGAATTCATGTTCAAAGAACATCTTACTCTTTGAATGCTAGATAACACTTTCTTAATAATAGTAACTTATTTGATAATAAGTTTCAGAGCTTTCAATAGTACTGAAAATATTTTCATCATATGCAAGGGCTAGCAAGCACTGTTCTAGAACTGAATGCAAAGCATTTTCACATCACCTTCTGATAATAAGACCTCTCAAACTGGTCTCCTGTAGCTTGATTATTTATGTAAGGCATTGATAGCTGTGTATTGCCAGTGAAGATGAAGAAGCTTTAAAGATTTAATCTGATTCACTTTTTACAAGTCAAGTATCTCACTGAAGACATGTATGGAACTGCATAGATGGGAATTGCCTGTGTGGGAATGCAGGACTCTCACTGTAACCATTTTCAAGAAAATCTATTAATGTTATGCTACCACTGAGAAGATTTTTCTAGAAATATATCTTCTAGATAGGATTATAGCCTAAAACATTTTAAAATTTTGCTTTTAATGGAGATGAAACCGAAAAAATTGTAGAACAACCTGCGTTGCTGAATATTTGGATCTTTACAGTCTTGGTTTTTTGTTCTCTGAAATTCCTCGTATTTTAAGTGTCTTCACTTTCGCTCCACCCTGTGTTGTATGTCCCTTGACTTCAGTCTTTCTCATGGTAATATCACAATATAATTTTATTTTGAGAATATTCCGTCAGTTGACTCTCAATTTCTACCTAAATTTCAGATTCATTGCATACAGATAGTAAGCAAAAGAAAACCCCTCTCCCTTTGCATATAAGAGTTAGTACTATCCAAAAAGAACTAATGGTGACAAACATTTCTTTACCTTTCTCTTCAATTAGAAGTTTGATCAGTCTAGAGCTCTAGAAGAGATTTCCTGCATACAGATTTTCCAGGTGTTTTTCCAGAATATTGAATGCCACACAGAGGTCTAACAACAAGTCAAAGGTTCAAAAGTTGTTCTTGCAATTGTGAACTACTATTTCTGCTGAATCACGTTTTTGGGTTTTGGTTGTTTTTTGTAGGGTTTATTTTTGGCAGTATTGCCTAAGACTTTATTAAGAATAAAACCCATTTTCGGCAGTTAGTGAAGCAACTACATTTAAATAGTTTCATCTGAAACAAAAAGTATGTTCCATCCTCTTCCTGTCATGCAAAAGACAAGTAGTGAAATAAAATTTTAATTT